>JBAFXB010000007.1:1200000-1667500 GCA_037177825.1 Diaporthe sp. P3_1W | reverse complement strand
CAGCTGTTAGTATGAAGAGGGCCTTGTAGCTTATGGGCTTGATTATTGATGTAAAGGTATTGGTAAAGTTAATGCCTTCATGTTGTAAGAAGCCCTTGACGACCCATTTAGCTTTATATCGAAGGATTTCCCTAAAGGGTCTATGCTTAAGTTTATATACCCATTTCCCTTTAAGGACTTTCCTTTTAAGCAGCGGGGGGATGAGTATCTAGGTGTTGTTATATACTAGCAAATGTTTTTCCTCCCCCATAGCTCTTTTCCACTAGAGCTAGTTTGGGTGCTGTTAAGCTTCTATAAGTGTTCGAGGTTTAGTTTGCTGCTAGGCAGTGTGTGCTATAGCATTAAGGAAGGTAATTATTAAGTAGAATATAAAGTGTTTAGGTTGGGTGTTACTTTAATTAGCGGTAGTTAGAATATAATTAGATGGAAATTCTTTAGCTATTACCTTAATTAACCTCCTAAGCTAAAGTTTAAGTCGTTTATGTGCTATTAGAAGGACCTTATGGGTATTTATAGTAACTTAGACCTCTAATAGTTTAAAAGCTAAGGATCTACTTAGTATTTAAATTATAATATATTTATTCTTATGAAAGACTAGGGTAGTGTTTAAGGCTTTTAGGAGGTTTTCTTTTAGAGTTAGGGGTGTTTCTATATATTATGGTGGTGGTAGAGGTATAATATATTTCTTTCTTAATAGCTAAGCAGTTTTTCTCTGCTTATTTCCCCTATAATTAGCATTAAGGGAGATAAGGTCTTTAAGCTTCTATTTCAATACTAGCGCCTAGCTATATTCATTAAAGACTGCATTTAATATTATTATAACCCGGCCGCTAATAATAAGGATTATATAGCTGCTATAGCCTTTATATCCCAGCAGCTAATAGCGTTTGATTGGAGGTTTTAGCTTGCTTAGCCATTGAGCTATAGGGAGCTTATAGAAGCCTTTGGACCTAAGGATGTAAAGATGGCTAAGGTTTGGTTTTTTAAAGTATTACGCCTTATATAGCATCTTCCTAATTCAGTCCAGAGGGTAATAATTCATTAAGATATATATCTTAGTTATAAGGACCATTAGCTAATATTCTAGCTTGATATTACTAGCCTAAAGGACGGCCTAGAGCTACTCTATAAGGAATCTATTATAGCGTTCCACTAGGTTATTAAACTAGTATTACTTAATATTTATATAATAAAGTATAATTCTTCATTTAATATAAAAGAGCTTAAAGATAACTAAGCTATTTTCACTACCTTTATTAAAGTAAATATACTTATAGTAAAGCTTTAGGCGCTTATAAAGTATTAAGAACTCCTAAAATGCTTTAAAGAGGTTACTCTTTTTCTCAATTAGAAGTGCCCAGATATACCCATTAGCCCCATCAATAATAATTACCTAGAACTTCTCTCTAAAGCTTCCTATATTTTGAATAAGCCCAATTACATTAATATATAAGGCCTCTAAGCGCTTCTCTCCCCTAAATAATGTTCCTTTATATGGCTTTTCCTTAAGCTTAGTAGCTATATAGGTTTTATAAAGGCGCTTATTTAGTAAGATTAGAGTGATTCCGGTGGATATTAATTTAAGTTTCAGGAGGTTAGCTTCTGCTATATATATTAATCGCTCATATCATACTTAGTGCTATAAATTAATTAAGTGGGCAGTAAAGGCGAATATAGCAGAAGTATTTATATTAAACCTATATTAGGGCGTGGCGAGTTAAGGCAGTAAAGATCACCTCCTTATTTTAGCTTACAATATACCCTAAGCCGTTTATAATTAGTATTATTCCTCATTATTACAAGGTTATTATAGAGATAAGGTTGATTCCTATTTTAAGGCTATAAAAGTAATTTAAGAGGAGGAGTAAATAACTATTTAATAATATAATTTTCGCTATCTCAACGCCCTAAGGTCTTATCTAATATCCACTAAGGCTACCCATTCCTAGCCTTATATATAGCTAGATTAGCCTAATAAAACAATCTCTGAGAATTATTATATAGTTTATATAGCCTGAGTTAATTAGCTATTATATTTTAAATAGCTTAAATAGGTGGCTTTATAATAGAGTAGCTATTAATTATAATTAAACTGCTGGCCCTATAAATTTAATTCCGGCGGTTAATATAGAGAGGTTTAGTATAAAAGGGCTTCTGATGGCGATGAATTACTAAGTAATTCTAGAAGGTAGGTTTAAATATTATAACCCCTGGGGTGTTCCGCCTCCTTAGTTCCTATTATTAAAGTTTGTCTTTTGTTACTCATAATTTGCTCTTCATATTATTGCTTTAGCAGCCTTATATAAATATTTCTTCCGGTAGTTGATTTCCTAATAGATTTATATCTTTAGATTTGTTGGTTTGGCATTCCCGTACGGGTTATTCGTCGTCAAACGAGGGGGTCAATTGGGTGTGTATTGGTTGTGGCTATGGTGTTGAGAGGAAGGTTGCAGCCGAAGGCTACAGCCTGCAGAAGTCTGGCTATGGACTAGCAGGGCAGTCAGGTGACTGCCAGCTGGCAGCCAGCTGGCAGCCAGCTGTCAACAGCTATCGATAAGACTAGTCTAGACTGTGCACCTCTGAATCTCTGCAGTGCGTGCTGCGCACGCAATGCGTGGGCACGCCACGCCAGTCACTATTCCCACACTGGCAGTCTTTTATGTGTGTGCGTGCACACGCTCCAAAATCGTGTTTTCCTCCAAGTCGTTCAGCCAATCAGATCGCTTGATTGCTATGTGCCAAATCGTCGCTTGAATCGCGCTTGAATCGATACAAATCGATAGAGTGCCCAAATCGCTCGAATTGCGCACTTATAAATCGTGCAATTGCCAACACAGGGTGATTGGGATGCTGTGCTCTGATTGGTTGAATCAGAAGTCCGAGTGACAGTCGTCTGCCCAGTCGTCGAAGCAGTCGTCGCAGACGTCGTCATCTAGTGCTGAGTCGCTGTCCACCTCTTCATAGCTGTAATCTTCTCCGTCAGATATGTAGTCATTCTGGACAGTTTCTTTCTTCTCTTGGCTTGGCAGTGCGAGGCTGCCGCCGGTGGCAAATGGTCTGACGATAGTGGGTCTGTCGGTCTTCTTGGTGGTGTGCTTCTTGACGGTCGGCTTCTTCTTGAGCTTCTCTTTGGTCCGTCTCTTGAGCTTCTCTTGTCGCTTGAATGCCTGTGATTGTATGCTGAGGGTCGCTGCCAAGAGCTCGTCGTCTGGCCAACGCGGAGGGTTTGGCCAGCTGCTCTCGTCGGGGCAGGGCAATTGATTGAGGTCATTCAACGCTTGTGCTACTGACTTGCGATTATCGCCAGTATAGACGCCACGGCGATGGAGACGTCGTCGCAGTCTCTGGAGGACCTTCTGGTCAACGTTCTGGAAGCTTCTCTTTGTCTAGTCTTGAAAAGACTCTCGGAAGTCACAGTATAGAACGGCGTCATAGTCGTAGAGGGTATTCTCAAGTCGCTTGAGGACGTGTTTGGTCTCGGAGGAGGGAGTGTCGGGATCGCCGTCGTCGGCGTCAGCGTCGCTCGCCAACTTATCGCGATGGGTGCCTGAAATGTGTGCCTTCAGCTTGCGCTTCGACTTGAAGGGTGAGTCACACCATTGGCAAATGGCGTTCCCCTTGCGCTGCGCGCCCGTGGCTTCCACGGACGACTTCGTCATTATGACTTGGGGACTGTAGATGCCTACAGACAGTGCTTGAGGGAAGGCGGTTGCTTCTGGAGGGTTCTCGAGGAGTCATCGAATGGCTGAGCAGGCAGCAATCTTGCGGCCAGTGGCAGGCGCCAATCTTGCGGCCAGTGGCAGGCGTGTTGCCGTTGAGGCTGTTGCCGTCGTCGTCGGGGTAGATCTCGTGATGGTTGTCGATCGTGAGGTGAAGAGGGAGGGGAAGAGAACGTTCCTGCGCTGCGCTTACGGACTAACGACCAGCTCGCAGACCATTCACCCGCAGGTGGTGGCGGCTGGATGCTATTACTGCCCGGCAGACTGACCTTTACTAATTCTGGGGCAATTTGTGCTTGAGATCTTGTCGGAGGGCGTCGAGAAGAGGAAGGAGGAGGGTGACGAGGGTGTTGGGAAGAGGAAGGAGGAAGGAAAAGTGTGGTCCTCAATCAGATCGATTGACGTTGGTTGCAAAGCTGGTGCGAGGAGGTTGAACCAAGCTGTTTGTATGGTCGGACCACCAAAAATCTTGGCTGGTTCTCCTGACGGCTTCGGGCCGATCAGCCTGACGAGAAGGTCGCAACGGTCGCTTGTTTATTCAAGTGTAAATCGATACAAATCGATTGATTGCAAATCGATTGCGCAAATCGCTCGAAAGAAGCGTTGTTTGCCAATCTATCGTTTTGTATCTCGAGTGCGCCAATTGCGAGGGAGGGTCAATCGCGAGGGTCGGTCGATTGCGTCATTGGCACGCAGAAGCTTCTGACGGCTTGAAGATGCGTCGATTGCAGGTGAGGGCTGCCGACGGCTTGAGGGTACCGCGAGAAGGCTTCTGACGGTCTGGGAAGGTCGCGAGGGCTTGAGGGTTTGAGGGTGTCGCGAGGAAGGCTTTCGACGTGGTGTTTTCGAGTATGCCCATCGAAGGGGTCGAAGCGGTCGATTGTTTGCACCTGTAGATGCCTACAGACGGCTTTCCTGTGAAGGTTTGCACCTGTGGATGCCCACAGACGGCTTCCCATGAGGTTATCGCGACGGTCGCTTGATCGGGGCCAAGGCTCAAAGCTGGTGCCGAGCGACGGTGTTGAGGACTTCGTGGGTTGCGCCTCCCGTAGATGCCTACGGACGACTTCCAGAACCTTGCTGTCTGTGATTGCCAGAGCAATCACTGATCAGTGTTGGTTTGGCATTCCCGTACGGGTTATTCGTCGTCAAACGAGGGGGTCAATTGGGTGTGTATTGGTTGTGGCTATGGTGTTGAGAGGAAGGTTGCAGCCGAAGGCTACAGCCTGCAGAAGTCTGGCTATGGACTAGCAGGGCAGTCAGGTGACTGCCAGCTGGCAGCCAGCTGGCAGCCAGCTGTCAACAGCTATCGATAAGACTAGTCTAGACTGTGCACCTCTGAATCTCTGCAGTGCGTGCTGCGCACGCAATGCGTGGGCACGCCACGCCAGTCACTATTCCCACAAGATTTTTAATATACAATATATTTCAATAATATATATAATCAGGCAGATTTGTGCTTTGTATAACGGGGGCTAAAGTGGATACTATTATAGCTACTTTCGCCTGGGCCCCTTTTTAACATTATTCCTCTATCTTAATTACTTAGAAGATAGTTATAAAGCTAATAGCCGGGATTTCTATTCTTATAATAATCTTTCTAAAAATAAAGATATTATTATTATAAAAAGAGGTAAGGAAGGTATTATAATTTAATTTGAGGCTACTAAGGAATTTAATGAGGAATAACAAGTTTCTAATCTTATAAGTCTTATAGACCTTTTTAATCTCTATCCTTACCCTTTGGAGCTTCTTAGCATAGATAGATATTCCCCCTCTATAGTTTAAAAGGTTGAGTATATTATAAGTGCTAAAAAGAAATTAGAAGTATATAAAGCCCTTTAGAAGGTAGTATTCCTTAAGGGCAGCTAGCATAATATATATCTTAGGGTTATCGCCTGCCCCTAGGAGCTTCTCTTTAAGGTACTATTTTATATTTTCTCCAAGGCGGCTACGAATAAGTGCTAAGGCTTTATCTTAATTATATTCCTATTTAAATTAGTATATATTAAAGGAGTTATTACTTTCTTTAGTATATTTATAATAGGCGTCCTTATCTTATTTAAGGAGTCTTCTGAATCCGCTAATAGAGATTAGCTTTTTATATATTAAGAATTATATTAGCCTTTGAGCTGAGTCTATTAGTAATAGTAGGCGTTCCTAATAGCTAATACTATACTTAGCTAAATCTCATCCCTTAATTTAAATTCTAGCTATATTATGGTTTTAGTAATAATATCCCTGATAGGGTACTTCGTAATATAGAAGATAGTGATAATGTTAAGCTTTGCAGTTTATTATGCTTATGATATTTTAAGCCCTTATATTTAATAATAATAGAACGGCGCCCTTGTCGCCATTTTTCCTATTATATCTTTTTATACAGTAGAGTTATAGCTAGGGGGCTTAGCAGTTTTAAATGTTGAAGGATTTTCCCTACTTATGGCTACTGCTAAGCCCCTTTTAGGGTTACTTCCAGCCCAAAAAAATCAATACTATTAGCAGCTAATAATGTATCTGTGAAGTCTGCTGATTTATCATCAGAGGCCTCTAATTTACTAGAGTAGTAGTCAGGGTCCTTATCTAATGAGATAAATAAGGCTGGATCCAGTACAGCAGCAAGTCAGGCTTGTTAAAGGCTTTGATATTTAGCTACGAATAGTAAGGTTGCTAGCTGTAGGAAGCATTTAACGTCTAATAATTAGAAAAATTTAGGTTTTCTAACCAGTTATAGGCGTAGGTTATATTACTGTATTTTTTAGTGTTTATACCTAAGGGTAAAAAATCAGCTTTAATAGATAAAATAAATAAAGATAGAGTAGGTATAGGGAAATTTAGGTATTTTCCAGGGGGTAAGCAGCCTTTTAGGCGGTTTTTACCTGCTATAAAGCTATATTTTTAGTATCTATTAGGCTGTTTTAAGTAAAACCTGGGTTTATAATCTATTAATATGTGATATGCGTTATATTAAGAGAGAGAAGAGGATCAGGGAATAGTCTTATAGGGAAGCCTACATTTATATACATATGAAGAGATAATAGCCTTGGGCATCCTCTATCCACGATGTTCAACAAGTTACCCTAGACTTTTTCGCAACTTACCCTAGCTTTTTTCCAAACTTACCCTAGACTTTTCAACATTTTCGACCGCAGCGCACGCGATCGACATATATAAAGCATTAGACGGTCCTTTCCTCTAAGGGACTATATGGTGTGCCGTTTTAACGAAACCCCTATGGGGCGCTATGGTAGGCAGGTATATCGGTGTACCTGCCTGTCTGCGTCGCGCCGGGGACTTCGTTGCTGCTCCTTCCTTAATGCTCAACATTGAGGAAGGAGCAGCGGCTACAGCGCTGCCATGGCACCTTCCATGCGGGATTGCTGCCATGGAGGCACCCCAAAACGCCCAGCGCCAATTGCTGGGGATCCTGTCCTCTCTTCTCTTTTCTCTGCACGGAGATCCCTTATTTTCCCTGCATCTGCATGTGATTTTGTGCTTCTCCTAGGAGGCCAGTACGTTTCGCCTGGTGAATTCGATCCTTGAGCGGTGGAAACAGCTTTGATCTTACCTGGGTGGTCGTCGAGAGCCGCCGCCCCTTTATCTATCTTGCCCCCTTATACCCTCCTCGCCATTGACCTCCTCGCCGTCGTCCTTGATGCCTCGCCCTCTCCTTCCACGTTACGGAAAACCAGCCACACCCTAGCTCGTGGTAAAGATGGATCCCGGACGTAGGTAGCTAAGTATTTATATCATTGTATACTCTTTAACCCCTGACTGCCCTTAGTTCCCGTAAGATATCGGAGAGCGACTGCCCGTTATTCCATCAGCTACTTCCCCAGCTTTGATGAGGATGAGCAAGAGCTTGTCTAACTTCCAGCCCCAGGACAGTCAAGCTTCGGCTAGAGGAAGTTGGCCCACGTTGTCAATGATGATGATGATGAAGATGATGACAAGCCCCTTATCCAGCAACGTCCGCCACAGAAGCGAGCCCGGGTTATGAAAAGGCAACCTAGTCCAGACCCAAGTGACGAGATATTCTCTCTTGAGGACTTCTCCGATTATGCGGAAGAGCAGCTTGTATAAAAATGGAAGTAATGCCTTGCCCCGGAACTGTGTGAATCCGAAGTTGATGATGGTAATGATATGGAGTGGGAAGATGACTTGGAATACGACCCAAGCGAGATTGTTGACTTGAAAGATGAGGAGGAATTGGCCCTGTTAGGTGATGAAGATTTCGCCGCAGGGCCCGCTAGTCCTACCAACGACGATTTCTTCCTTCCCAAGTTCCTTGATTATACCGTAAGGCTTAATAAGGATTACCTTGATTTTAAATCGTTCCTGCAGGATAATGAAGCAGCTATTCGGGATTTTGAGATAATTGTCACGTTAGCCTGTCGATTTGTATACGATTTCGCCAAGATAATTAATTTTAAAAAGTACTTTAGTTTGCCATAGAACCAATAGGTAGTATTAATGATATAGGCGGCATATATGGCCAGATCGGATCCAGATATTATGGCGAGGATATGTCTGTAGGCTGTAACTGTTTAAGCTGCTGCAACCCTTGGTAGGAAGGATTTTATTATCTAAGACCTTGATTGATTCCCATATTTTCCCAAATCACCTAAGTTATTCAGTAGATACTTTGATTATATCTATAAGATGCGGGCAGATGATAATTTCCCGGAAGAGTTTATTTACGCTGGGTACAGCGCACTTAAGAAGATGGGCGCCTGGTTGGGCAGGATTATGGAATACCTGTTGCTCTTGCGAAAGAACTATTAAGATATCAACCCTAAATAGCAATCTTATTATTATGAGAAGGGCTGTATCGATTCCAAGCCTTATACCTGGGATGAAGATAAGGATGGGCTATGGATATCGCGATGGGAATGTATATGGGACTTCCGAGCCTTTAGTTTAAGCTACCCTAATCCAACGGTTATAAGTATTCATTAAATACTTAAAGGTATTATTTACTTATACTTTAATATAATTATTTTCGATTGCCTTACTTGCTTACGGACAAAGTCAACCTCCATTATGGTTGAGAAGTTTATATCTAAACTTTATTAATTCATTAAGAAGGATTTTGGCTGGCTGCTTCTTAATATATAAAGTGACAGCCTTAATAGGTCTTTTATGTTTTTCAAGCACATGCTATACTGCCTTGGCAATTCACGTGCCTCGACCTGTAAAATTGACGACTGTGGCAAGAAGGGCAGGTATTTGTCGATCATGGGAGACCCATTCAGTGATTAGGTGTGCAATCAACACTTTACCTAAATCGAGGCGTTCCTGTCCCGCGACCCTTGTGTTAATTGCGGCCTGAAGCGCGAAGAGCATCCAGTATGTAGAGGGTGGTCAATGACCCGCTGCCGCCCATACGAAATATCGCATTCAAATTCCAATCCTAAGTAGCTGGCGCAACCCCGTGCGAGAATAACGGAGTAAACCGATCCCAGGACCGATCTGTATTCAAATGGGATAAGATCTGTACCAAATACGCTTATTACTTTAACTAACATGGCCTCGTGCGCCCTAAGGAACTGGAGGCAAAACGCCAGGCAGTAGTCAATGCACGGAATATTGATAAGGCTGGGGAAACCATCAATTGTCACAACTGCGGCCAGAAAGTTAAAGGCTCGACCGTTGCGAGGGGAATTGGCTTAATGCACGTCGTCTCCAAGGTGAACAATCTGACCCAGTGCAGATACAGATGACTAGACGAAGCATAAGGACGAGGAACGACCGTGGACCTTGTGAGACGGGATCGAAGCATTCAGCGCCTATTATTCCGCCGTATTTAAGCAATGACAAAGTGCACAACCACTCCTTGGATACTAGGCGTGATAAGGAATAGGAAGGATTACTACTCCCCAAAATGCCATATTTAGTACGCCAAACCAGGGATCATGGACAATTAGCCGGCTTTCCATACGTGGGTTAACAGTAACCTTGTGATTCAAACAGGCCAGAGCATCAAGGAACTGTTCATGGCGGTCCGGCAAGACCCAATCTACACCTCCACCATGAAGAGGACCGGGGTAAGCAAACATGAGCGCAACAAGCGACCCGACAAGGACAACGAGAGTGATCAGGATGACGGCGAGTCCCTCGTTCTACAGCCCATGGCACAGCCGCCCGCATCCAGCAAAGCTCATAGACAGTCTGCCAGGTCAAAGAAGACATCCTGATTTCTAATAATTAGCGAGGCAGTAAATTGATGTCCCTGGAGTCGCATAATCTCATATGCATGCTATCTATTTCGTTCCTAATATGAAGTATAGTTATGCAGCCGACATAAATTGAAAGATGAGTTAGAATGTCATTGCAGAGACAAGGAGACAGGAAACCAGTCAGATGCTCTTGGTCGGTATTCGCCCATTGCTCGTAATCAACGTTCGCATGGCACGAGGCGTCGCAGCACCGCTCAAGTTCTGCGAGCTCCACTTGGTCGACGAGGTTAACTTCGATAAAATGTAATATTCTATTAATTATTATTGTCAGATCCAGCCGACGGTGAATTCACCGTGAATTGCCACAACATCCAGGCGCGATAACCCGGCCATACTTGTCCTTCCAAACGGTCTCAGTGGCTTGGAGGTACACCTAATAGTTGTCGCGGAACCGAAGCTTGACCGCGTTGATTTTCAGTCATGTGAGTCAAGGCCGCGGCGGCGAAAATAACAGTGCTGGCCTCCTTGCTAGTTATAGCGACCTTCTGCTCCTGTTAAATAAACTGGCTTTTATTATTATGTGCTTAATTGGTTGCCGTGTCATGAACTGGGTATTTGTCGGCGACCTCTGCACAAACCCTGAGATTATAAACCCCGAGATCATTCGCATCGGTATCGCATGGGCGGCGACCGTGACCCCAGGGGCGGCCGTGATGCATCTGTTCCCCAGTGCTCAAGAATGTCGTTGCGCCGCTGGTCCTTCGCAGCAACCAGCATCTCATGAAGGAGTGGCTGCGGATTGTCGAGCCTGTAGTCAAGCAGCGGCTTTGCGACTACGACGAGCGGAAGAGTGGGAAGGACGTGGGACCCGAGCCGCAGGACTTTTTGCCGTGGGTTGTGAACCACGGGAGAGAGTCGGGAGACCCGAATTTCAATGAGCCGGTGACGATTGCTCTACGCGGCCTGATTCCCAGATCCGCGCAGATCCGCACATCGACGATCGTCTGCGCCCATGCCCTGCTGGATCCAGCGTCCCCCAAACAAGAGGACTTGGAAAAGATCCAAGAGGAAGTGCGGACGGCGTTGTCCGAGCATGGAAGGTGGACATACGAGGCAGTAGCAAGTATGGTCAAGGTCAACTCGTTCTTCCGGGAGACCGTCCGCCTCAAGTCATTCGCCATGATTGGTGTGCAACCTGTCGTCACTACCAAGCATGGCATCACGACTCCTGATGAATGCCATCTGCTTTACGGATCAAACACGGCCGTGCCAGCGTATAGCGTTCACCACGACCCAGAGATTTATGCCAGCCCTAGCGAGTTCTAGCTCTCACGTTTCTCAGACTTGGGAAATTGCGGTTCTCTGGCAGACAAAGATGCTATCCATGCAAAGTGAGTGCAGGAAGACTGGGCGACGACCACAACCACTTGGCTAGGGTTTGGTCACGGACGAGGCGCCTGTCCAGGACGTGTCTTTGCCGCCGCCGAGCTAAAGGTTCTCATGGCCTGTATAGTTTTGCAATTTGACTTTGAATTGCTGCCAGAACGTCCTGCAAATCTGCAATTTGGTCATTCCTGCGTGCCATTACAAATAGGCACGATTAGAATGCGGAGGTGAAAGGAACAACTGTATTAGTCTAGACCGTCGAGTATAACAAGACATTGGAACTATAAATTCAACAGAATCAGCATCGCTGTCGGTTACAATGTTAAGAGCATGGATATGCCATCCTTGAAGAAAACTCCGTTTATAATAAATAATTGGAATAGATACCAGTTTCAACTTAGAATCCCTTATTTGCCCAAGGCTCACAACACAAGTGTCATCGGCTAAATGAACCTTGACTTCAGCTAGACCCCAGAGACAGATTAAAATTTAAGTTAGGGGGCAAAACAGCAATTCATGAGTACGCATTCTTCACTACAAGTGACGGGTCTGCTGGCGTGGGAGAGCCTTGTTCCGTAAAAGCCATCCCCTTCCTACGCCACCAGACAAAGTCAAACTCATCCCCACTCATCCCCACTCATCCAGCTCAGTCCTTCCGAGGCGGGCCGTCAAAAGGCTCCATCACCAGCCCATCATCACTCCAAGCAGGTCCGGTCGAGTCCGCATCTCGAGCAACACTGCCGTAGCTGCCCGAAACATAGCCGCCGTAGGGATCAACGCATCCACTACATAATGCGTTAGTAAATATCAATATTATAGGTGAGGAGGGAGCCGTTAGATGGAAGACGAACTAGTTCCAAGAAGCGTGCTCTGCAGGCTTGTCGATTAGGACACATTCGCAATGATCCTTGCACCTGTGTGCCATACTTGGTCAGCTCTCATTTGAATATAAGTGGCAGTGGGTGCAGACTAACCACTTCACATTTCCCTTGGCCGAGGACTGGCCCTTTGGCTTCCAATCCTTCGGGACTTCCTGCTTCTGTCTCTTCTTGCCTACAAGCTATGCAGTCAGCTATCAAGGTGCTATGCCATATAGGGGTAATAGTTGTATGGGGGTTCCTCACCCTCGGAGTTGCACTCCCACCAGTCTCGGCAGAACTTGTTGGAAAGGACCTTGCCCTGTTTGAATCCGGGTGGCGGCTCTGTCGTATCTGGGTCTGAGTCGCACTGGATCTCGTAATCAAGTAGCATGCCCTCAAGGGCCCGAGGGACCTTGCTCGAGGTACGGTCGCCGTTGTGGTCCAGGTCGGTGTTGCCAGTGTGGGCACCAGCCATTTGGTATGGAACGGCAGCCATGGACGGAGCGAGAAGGCCCAGAAGGACCATCAGGAGGAGATGAAAAGGGTTCATTCTGTTTCTGTCAGCTTAAACTTGTCCAGGTGGGGAGGACATGGGTAACAGGTCGGCCACAATATTGGCCACTGCGTCTGGAGGGCTCATATGTCTCAACTTACTTCAGAGGGTGGGTACCAAGTAGTGGAAGCTTGGATTTGTTGTGTTAGGCTTGATCAAGTTGACTCTGGTGGTGTGCAGTCGAGAGCGTGGGTGGGTAGGATTGAGGAGAGGGAGAGGTTAGAGTTGCTCTCTGAGCGTTTAAATATGATTTTAATAATACCTACCACTATTCACTATAGACTATGACCCGTAGATTAAATGTAACAGTAGTCACCAGCATACCTATCACTAATAATTGAGTCACAGGAGCAGTAGGTGAATGCTGATTAGAAAGACTTTTGTGGCTCTCTCTACTCATGCTGCAGTCTATTCATCCATATCCCATCTTCTGACCACTAACAATCGAGCCATGATGGATATAGTCAAACGATATCAATCTTGACAATGATATCTATAGATCCCCGTTTCTCGAACGACATCGTTGTCAGTGGCCAGCATTTCTGCGACTGCAACAATGTCCTCATTAACCTTGACGACGATGATGACATCGGAAATGTCACCACAGTTTTGTTGGAAATGTCCTCCTATCAAAATCAAGTACCGCAGCTGAGCAACTCTCTTCATTCCTATAGGAAATATCCACAAGACCGTCCTCGGCAAGGCTAACTCCAACCATACCACTCTTTCATCCAATGTAGAGATATCCGTAAACCGGCACCATTCGAACCAAAGGCTTGATAGCCAGGTTTGTCTCCAACTATCATTTCCTCATGCTCCTGTTCAACACTATCATGATCCTCTTATTTATCAACCTGAGCCTGTGGGCTGTTGATTTCATCTGACAAGATCCCTGTCTTCGGTATTGTCCGAACATCATATGTTCGAACCGGGCTACACTGTTAGTTGCCGTTGTAGCAGCAGCAAAAGCAACCTCTTGATACCCTGCCTCATCGGTGGGTCCGTTCCCTCCTCGATGCGTTCGTCCCAATGTTAATCCATCTATACTAGTACTGCATTAGAGTGAGAGTGGCTGATTAGATTAGTTGGATGAGATGAGCGCATAGGCCGTCCGCCTGCAGCTGCAGCTTCCATCCTTCTTCTACAAACTTAGACAGATACACACAACAGTTTCAACCTTCCGTATCGTTTACGAAAAGATAACTACGCCTTATTCACTTATGGAGATATCCTCGACAATACCTCATCAGATCGAGGTATGTCACTTCAGCCCGCATTGCTTCGAGGCCTCACTGGACTGCGGAGGCACGTACTGCAGACGCTACGAGTAGCACCGGAAGACGAGACCCCACTGGACTGTCTTCTGCCCTTTCAGCATTCACATTCGCGTTTGAATCTCTTAATCCCACGTTTTCTTTTCAACCCGCTGGCCTGCCCACCGGCCATGTCCGACCAGGGCTCTCGATATCAGACATTATAATTTACATCTGTCTCCTGGGACTACTACACAGTAATGACTGTGTAAACAGTAACAAAACCGCTAATCCTATGGCAACTCTGCCCGCGCACCCACATACCCCGGTGGCTTACTGCCCGGCACTTCAGCAGCCTCGGGGTCGCCAGCCACCTGGAATCGCTGTACGTAAGGCTCCGACCCATCCGAGAGCTGGTAGGCCTTCCCATCACTGTCATCACTGGCCCCTCCTTTGTGGTTTCCTTGGGCCACGGAACCATACTGGCCCCCTCTGCGCCGCCGCAGGAGAAAGAATACCGCCGCACCGATAAGAGCGACGCCGGCAATGCCACCGACCACACCTCCCGCGATGGCGCCCGTGTTGCTGGAAGCCGTTCCCGAACCGGATGCCGTACCGGAGCCAGAGTCACCGTCCGAGGATGACGACGACGAGCCGCCCGATGAACCAGAAGAGCCCGACGACGAGCCCGAGACGGCAGTTGCGGACGTGGTAAAATTCTCCACCGAGAAGACGGCCCGCAGCGAGTCGCCCATGGAGCTGGAGACGCGGTCGCGGGTCTTGTAGTAGGTGCTCAGCGCATCGGCATAGTCGTACGTCGTCCTGTTGGCCTCGAAGGAGTCGGCGAACGACATGCTGGAGAGGTCAAACACGCCCAGGCCCTGCGGGAACGTGTCCTCGGTGTGAAACACGCCGCGGTACTGGTTCGAAGCGTCATTCTGAGATGTGTCGAGCCCGCCAATGGTGAGGACCTGTCCGCCGCCGATGTGCTCGCACGTCAGGCCGTGGCGGGGGCTCGCTGCCTCGTAGTCGGCCTTGAACCAGTTGAAGGAGGGCAGCGAGAGGACGTAGGCGGCGTCGAAGGAGATCGAGTACTCGCCCAGGGTGTTGTTCCAGCCGGCATACACCAGGATCTCGTAGGTGCGGTTAGACGACGCCGCGCCGGCCATGCAGTACTGCATTCGGAAGGGCGGGACGTTGCCGGTGGTGACCTGGTCGTACCATGTCCCCGAGGCGATATCCAGCACCTGGACCGTGTCGAATGCCTGCCAGTTGCTGGCCCACTCTCCTGAACTTTTCACGTACCCATGGTTGCCCCCCGCGCCGACCAGGATCCCCGCCGACCCGAAGTTGGGGACGTACTGCATGGATCCCATCTGCAGGAACCCATCGGTGGAGGCGGACACGGTGGTGTTTTCCACGGTCTGGGTGCTGAAGTTGTACGAGAGCAGCCCGCTGACGGGGACGTGGTACTTGTCGAAGACGTCCAGGCCGCCGAGGAGAAAGGCGGTGCCGTTCCCGCTCGCGACAGGAGCTCCGAAGGGCCGCTTGCCCGTCGTGAAAAAGGTGTCGGTGGTGTCGTTAAGGTTGGTCCAAGTGCCGTCGGTGTCATCGGAGCCGGGCTTGAAGGACCACAGTCCTTGCGGTTGCTCTGCCGCATCCCCAAGACCAGAGCTGGACCCAGCGAAGCCGGTGTAGAGCGTTTCGGAACCTTGGTCAACCCACAAGCCCCCTTGGACCAGGTTTGGGACTCCGGACGGCTTCTCGATGGACGCCACTGTTACCGAGCTGGGGGAGAAGTCGCTGGTGATGTCGATGTACAATAGTGAATCGGAGTACTCATACTCGACCCCTCCGGTCTCGGAGCTGTTTGAGTAGGACACCTCACCGCCGTCGATGTAAACTTTTCCATTCAGCACGGCGGCTGTGAAGCAGACCGATCTGATTAGCACGTCTGCTCCAGAGCAGGTGGCACCACGATTTCAGACTCACACGAGTGGAATCCCCTTCTGAAGAAAACACCCTCCGACACAGCGCCATCGACCTGTCTGGGGGTGAGAGAAGGCTCATCCGTCGTCTTGGTGGCAGAGGCACACAGGGCGCCGCATAGCAGAAGCAGCCGCTTCATCTCGTCTTCATTTGTCTCGCCGATGGATGATCCGGGAAGGGAACGGAAGAGAACTGGACATGTTTGAGAATCAGGCGGTAGGCGCCATGATAAAAGGAGGGACCCAAGCCGTGGCACAGCTCTAAGCCTTATGGACATGCGGGGATCTTTTTGGGTCCTGCCTGTCGCAATAAAAGAGGCGCGTGGCTAGCTGGTCCAGCTTGTCCCCACCACAAAGGTCCCATGGCGGGCCCATCCTCGACACCGTCACAGACCGTTGGTTGTTGTGGTTCAGGCAGTCAGGCGATTGGCAAATGGAGGAGCAGTAGGATTCTGCCCCTTGCAGCCGTTCATCTCGGTCCCACAATCCGGGTGTACACTCAGGACACTCTGCCGGCATCTACCCTGCTAGCTCGGTTTCCGAATCCACTCTGCTTCGGTTCGGCTGAAGTGGATCGGTTGCCTTGTCAGCTCTTCGGTAATACGCTCCTTTGCTCGGAAATAGGAACCAAGTACTGTAGTGGAAGATCATAGCTATAGCTTAATAATAGCTACAAATGCGGACCTGTTGATACGTTCAGTGAGCGCTGGTCAAATGAGTGACTCCAAGCTAACCATTCTAGTCATATCTTACATTGTACTCGCCCCGGTTTTAATAGGCAGCCAAGAGTTGTATACACATACCCAGTTTCTTTTTAGCAGCAGCCCTAGTAGTGGAACAATAGTGGGTTCAAGATGCATACCTATGTATTCGACGGAGCAGAGTTCACAATGTCCTGCTGCGGATGGGGCAATAGTATATGTTTCTGAGACACGGCAGGCTGCTGATGTGGCTGATGTGGCTGATGGGGGCTGATGGGGCTGTTGTGGCTTTTGGTGCTACCACGGCCGTGGGGCCATTCGTGCCACCGTTGCTGTCGGGGCTATTGGTGTCGCCTTGGCCGTCGGGGTTGTTGGGGCCATCTTCGGTGCCTTTGCCGTTGGTGGGCTCCTCCAGCTCCCTTCAGCCGTATGCTCACACGCGTTGCCATGGCCCCTGCTGCTGTCGCTCTTGTTATAAGGGATGGGGCTGGCAGCCACCTCCTCGGAGAAGCCGCCGTGTAGCCGTGGGCTGGTACGTCTCGCCTTATCGGTTGCAGTGGCGATAAGTAGCACCGCCGCCTATAAAATGAATAAATTTAGGTGAGTACAACCTATATTGATTGCATCCATTGTGCTGTTCCGTGGATGCAAGTTTAGGTTATGTGCGGATATGTAGCTTTGCCGACCCGCCAACAACACTGAGGGATACTTGACTGCGGTCTCTCCATTCAATGAATATTTCACCTTGCAGTTATCCACGAACACTCTGCTCCTTTCTGGCATGAGCCATATCTACAGTATGATATGACCCATAAATCAGAATTTCTCGTCTGGGAGGGACCAAGTTTCACAACAGTTGCGTCAACTTTACACTTTGCCAAAAAAAACGCTTGATCCTTTGGTTCTATCTTGGTTTAGGTCTTTTTTCCCTCACCAGATTCAGACCGTCCACCAGCAAAATCCAGTACCCATCGTCTTAACTGTTAATATTTTTCCTCGGGGTTTCATTCTTCCTATTCCTCACAGCGTCGGAGCGAGTAGTCTGAGACCGTCTTCTCCTCGAGTGGGATCACCTCCCAATCCGGCTTCGCGGATGAATTGGTACTGTTAATTAGCAGGTTTCTGGACATATGCAAGGACTCCGTGGCACTCACTCTTTCTCCTTGTTCTTGGCGATCAAGTGGACCTTGTAGGTGTAGAAATCGGTGTCATCAACCCGCTTATAGCTCATCACCACACCTTTCCACTCGACTTGGCCTGTGTCCGTATAGATGATCTGGTCATACTTTCGGAAGGTGGCTCTCATCATGTTGCTCATTTTGTCGTTTGGGTTTTTCGGCTGAGGTATGGTGCTGATATTGTCGCACTTTGGTGGCTTTGGTGTTTCTTCTCTGTTGATACTTGATTATTGATTATGCTTCCTGATTATGACCTTGTATGGGTTGTCTTGAGAACAAGAATTCTGAAAAGTAAGAGATATGGCCTTTTTATAGAATTTATGGGAACAGTGACATGACAGCTGTGAGGAGAGATGCCTTTTTAAAGAGAAGTCTCTGACTGAGGAGAATGTTTTCATAACACATAATTAATAGCATGTCCGACTCTGTAAACATTAGAGTTCAATAACCATTCACATACGTGACCGTAATGCCCAAATCACCATCCATCACCTATCCATGATGTTGGTGACAGCCAGTCAACTCTGACATACTTAATGAACTGGCAGTGTCTATGACTATCTTTTCCATCAATATTCATTCTTGATAATGGAATGCATGAGTCCCCGTCATTGAGGCTCTATGAGAGAGGGAATGTCCCATTGTATAAGAATTCCAAAGATGTCACATTATCAACTCCTGGGGAGATGTTGTTGTGATGTGGTGTCTCTAAGTGATAGGCATGACTTTCACACACAAGTTATTGCATGTCAGAATTTGTCCAAAATGAAGTCCCATCAGCATTCACATACCCTTAAGCCACAATATCGAGCCCATGAGGTGCTACGTTAAAGTATGCGTGACAACCAGTCAAGTTGTGACATAACCCAGGGAATACCAGGGTTTAACCCTAGAGCGTCTGTGCATCTGGCTTTATCAGACGCCCTTAGCCCATCACTCACTTAGATGGGCCATCTTCAATACAACATCTTCCAGACCCCCCGACTTGCTACCACACAAGTCCACCGTGACTAATGTTTCTCAGTTTCTTGTAGTTTATGATGACTCTGGGTCATCTGGAACTCCAGTCTGAAGAATAAGATACCAGGGCAGCTATGCGGTCATACTGGTGCGCGCTTGGCTAGGTACATGTAATGAATCATAGCAAAGCATTAGAAATTCTTACGTATATACCCAAGACCAATGTCTAGTATGTCTCCTTAAAACACAAACCCTTGGAGAAAAATCAGAGTTCCAGTCCAGTCACAAGTACCCACCGTTGTCAGAGGACTGGTCTAATCCACTGAGCCATTACCTTGATCGAAATATTTGAGACTCTGGGACATCGTAAATCAAATCTATTTGGGGCTGATATGGTCTATGGCGATGACCAAGGCTGTTGTATCACGAAGTAGGTTCGGAGGGGTTGTCAAGGCCCCGCGAGAACCTCCTAGTGATGGATCAAGATGTTGTGATCGAGCTTTCCAGGGACATGGCTTTGCTGTTGTGACTAGTCTGTTGTGCCTGACAGCTGATTTCCAATAGATGACGAGGACATGTCCGATGAGCTTCATCTCGGCTGGGGTGATTTTAGAGGAACCTTGCTTGAGTGTTTGCTATTCATTGCATTCTTTCCCCCATCTCTGCCCAAAAACGCCACTCTGATTATTGGTATGTATTTTAAATGCTTGCCAGCTATAATCTTCGACTTGCGGGAGTTATGAGTCAGACCATGAGTCAGACCTGTGTCCACCTGTTCTAACTCTCGAGATGACATCGTTTACAGCCTCAGTGTTCTTTCTATTTCGTTGCGTTGAGGATTCACTTATATAACTCAACTCATCTCGTCAGGTATTCTACAAATTAGACTTCGACGAAAATTGTTACGGGATATCGGATGGTAACTACTGATAATAGCAGCCAAGATTGATAAGGCAGTTTCCTGGGACGGACACGGTCCACCCGTTTCAAACACAGAGACATACAGCCCAGCTTCACTCCTTGGCTGCAGGCAAACTCTCCTCCACAGCGTCAATGTTCACCGTCTCTTCCCCACGGCGAACCTTCTCGACGTCGGGAACGTTGGAGTGCTTCTCGCCCTCAAAGATTGCATCGATCTCTTCCAGAGTCTTGCCTTTCGTCTCGATCCAGAAGACAGCCTGAGGATGTATGAGTATATATGGAATGAGGTGGGAGTCGAACTCTACTTACGATGAGTATCACGATGACAATATCCCAGGAAGCGTTGACCATGTACATCTTCCAGCCGATGTTGGCGAGGCCGATAGGCATGATGAAGACGAAGATGAGCCTGGAGGTGATTAGCAAAAGGCGTATAGCATACACACATGTATGGAAACTCACGCAAGCACATTTAGCATGAGGGAGGAGAAAGCAAGCCCATTCGCACGAATAGAATAATTCATAACCTCAGGCGGATACAGATAAAGCAGCGGCGTCCACGCGATGGAGTAGAAGCCCTGGAAGAGGAACATGACGGCGACGTCGCCATAGACGAGGCTCGAAGATGCTCCGTCTGGGTCGTCGGCGTACTTCTTCGACAGGCCACCGATTATGAACAGGCAGGCGACCAGTAGGCACTGGGAGAGGATGGCTGTTGGTTTCCGACCCCATTTTGCGGCGAGGTGTGTCCCGGCTAGGCAGCATGCTAGACACCAGACATTGAGGACGACATTCTGAGGATGTCAGTCATGGGGGATCGTAGACATGGACCAAATCTACTCACTGCCTTGAGCTGGTCGTTGGTGTCTGTGATACCAGCCGTGTCCAGCTCCGGACCCAGGTAGTAAGACGCGATGATATTCCCGGCGATGCAGGAGAACGGCCCCGCGCTCATCCCGATGAGAAACCGCTTCCGAGCCACGGGTGTCTTGACGATTTCCATGGGGCTCAACCCTCTGCCTTCCTTCTTTTCCCACGCCAGGGTGTCGATGATCTCCTTGTAGACTGCAAGGACAACCGGGTCATTCGGGTCGCCGTCGGCGTTAGTCTGGGCAACTACCGTGCGAGATGCCTCGTACAATCCCTGGTAAGCAAGCCATCGAGGCGACTCGGGGATAAAAGGCAGGACGATGATGCACATGATGGAGAAGATAGCCTGGAACAGCGAGGGCGCCCTCCAAGCCCAGGTGGACTGCCACTGGCCAGTTCCGAGCGTGATACCAGCAGCGATGAGCGCACCGACGTAGTAGAAGTCATTGAGCAGTCCGACGCCCCAGGCCCTCCACCTGCTGGGGAAGGTCTCGGAGAGGTAGACACCCGCCGCGATACCGGACACGGCAGTCCCGAACCCCAGCAAGATCCTCCCAACGACGAACATGGCGATATTCTGTGCCGCTGTCTGGATAATTATCCCGATGATGGTGACGAGCGAGCCCCAGAATATGGTCGGGCGACGACCAAGTCGGTCAGACATCACGCCGGCCACCAGTGGCCCGATGAAGCCGCCGATGAATACGGAAGCGGTGTTGAGGCCCGTGGTGGCCGCATTGAGTTGGAAGTAGTCTGTGTAAGTGGGCAAGATGTTGAGCCCATTGAGCATGGAGCCGTCATATCCGCCGGTCTGGGGGTGTTAGTAGTCATGATGTGGGCGGGCGAGTGAATATGTAACCCTAACTCACTGATGACTGCACAACGGAGCAGAGGATCAACATGACAGAAAGGGTGGCTGTTGATTCAGGTACCCACGCAGGTAGCCATGTACCTGTGTGCGACCTGTGAAGCATCTTCACAGTTCCTCTTGAGTTTTGATGCGTGAAAAAGAAGACTGTGAGCGGGGAAATCAATTCAACGATGTGTGTCACACGAAAGAATCGACCGTTCTGTCTGGCAGGTACCAGGTGGAAATCGCCCTCCCCTCCCCTGACATCTTACAATGCTTAGCCGATCTCAAGCTTTTGGACGATTCATCTCTGCCGGATCAAGCTTTTGGGGTTGATAACGGGCCTCCCGGCTGACCGACCAGTCGGAGAGATCCCCTGCCTATCTCATTCAACCTCGCGTGAACTACTCACGGCTAGCGAGGCCGAAACTTAGCGCAGTATCTTCTCCAATGCCATATAATGACCCCAGGGGCAATAGATACCAAACTACGCCGGGCGGGGTGGGTTTGATATAAGTCATGGGTACAACGTTGCAGTCCCCGCCGAAACACCTTCCTAATCTTGCCCCTTCCCCCGCCATCTCTTTTTTCAAGGAGCTTGTGCCTGATCCTGCACAACATCAACCGGAGCACAGATGCCATACTTACCCCTCTGTACCTTAACATCACGTGCTTTTCATACACCACCGTGGCGTACTTGTGCAATTGAGATTGACTAGCAATACAACACAATCGTCCTATCTTGACTTCACATCTACGCGCGCAAAGTTCTTCTTTGTAATGAGTAGCAAGGTGCTAGCTCGACTCTGGCAGTGGCCTTTTTTTCTTTTTGCCTCTGTTTCGGCTCCTTCTGGTACTGGGAAGAGGTTGCTGTCCCGACCGTCAAGTAAAATTAACGTAGGTACCCATGACAACACTACAGGACGAGATATGTTATAAGATTTTCTCCTGCTGTTCTACCTTTGTCAGCTCGCACAGCTTTCCCCAACATTTCTCTACCACGGCTATTCTCACTCGGCACCCACTCAACAGCGTCCAGTTCTGCGCTTCATCGACTACCGCGGTGGCTTCCTTGATCTGCATACAGCAGCTCACTCTCGAGTAATCCTGTCTTTTGCAGACTGTCTGGAATCTAAGATCTACAGCAAAGGGCGGGATGCCCATCATTTGAGCTGACGGTGGGTGATGATGAAGGCCACCAACAGGGCTCCACCAAACGAGATGAATACGTTGTTACGATGGTAGTCACCTAAGGATCCATAGTCAGACGTCGTCATCATGTAACTAGGCTTGGAGACAACAACCAGACGAACCTTCTTCGGCAAGAGAGTGAGCCAGCACGACGAGTGTGCTCAGAGGCAGCCTCATGAAGCTGTATATCTTGGCCCTCGAGTCATCCTCGACAATGTTGCTCTTGAGGAAGTTTATGCTCGGGAAGTACATGCCAACACACAGCTCGACCAGGCAGAATGCCCAGAAGACCAGGTACTCGTGCGATGGTACGACCACGGCCGACAGCAGCGAGGTGCTGGCAAACGTGATGGCGAAGTTTAGCACGAGAGACGCGCTGGCGACATTATGTGAGCTCGTGGCCGTGGTGAAAAGCACCGAACCTGCCATCATGCAGCACATGAAGCAGGCGAAGATGAGTCCGAAAGGGGGAGCTTCGGTGATGCCGGAGGCATTGCGGGCGCTGACGAGTGCTGCGGACCAGAAGAAGACGAAGAGGTACATCATGGACTCAAATAGCGAGGAGGCTGTAGTTAGGGCCAAGATGCGCTTGTCTAGTGTTGCATTTTGTCAGTCCTCTCTACTCGGCACTTCATGTGGCATTGATGCTACAAACCTCGCCACATTTCCTTGATTGCAGTGGCTGTCACGGCAAGGAAAGACGCCCTGGACACATCGCTCGGCGGGCTGCCATAATTTTCACACTGGTCTCATTCAGCAGATTGATCGATTCGCGAGACAGAGCCATCCAACTTACCCACGTCGAGCTGATCCACGTAGCAGTGCCACCAAGCACCACGACGGCCAGCAAGAACGGTGACACCTTTGTTCCGGTGAACGAAACGAGAATCTCCCCGACAATCCCAGTTGTTATAGCAACGATGGAGTTGAGAGAGGTCATCCATCCGTACAGAGTGCCCAGCGATAGATGCTCGGCCTCGAGGCCGCGCTTGTGGTATTCTGTGATCATCCACGCGTCGAAGACGCTGTACAGCAGCGTGGTGCTCACACCGCCGCAGAACTTGCCAGCGAAGAGGATGTACAGACTGTCTGACAGCATGGACAGGCAACAAGCCGTGTATGTGGCACAGTATATTAGACATGCCCTCTTCCTGCCGAACCTGTCGGCCAGCTGTCCAACAAAGGCAGCGCTGAGGGCCGCGGAAATAAAACCAGTCGCATAGAGGGCGGCAACGTAGGTCTCTTCGAGTTTCTTGTCGTACTTGTAGACAGCGTACAGGTGTGGGCCCTTGGATGTGCCGAACACTGTCAGACCCAAAAAAAAAGAGCATTGGGAAACGATTCTCGGTGATTGAGGGAATCCGGTCAACAATAGAATCTGCTTACCTGTAACCAGTCGGCGGCAAAGGCTAGCAAGTGTCCAGCCAGATACTGCTTCACGAAGTCAGCTACTCTAGTGTCCGCTTCCTCAACGAAGTCTTTCGGTTCTTCATCTTCGTCCTCCTGTAGATACACGTTCAAGTTCTGTGTGGATTTGCTGCTTCTACGCTGTCGGTAGAACAGAAAACCATTCAGCACAACGAGGACACCTAGGTTGGTTTGATAGAAGGCCATATTGACATGATTGACGCAGAAGCCGATACGACAAGGGACATAGGAACTGGGTTGGAATAGTGTGTGATGAACACTTAAATGAGCATTTCCACTGATAATGTGCGAGGGAGCCACGGCGTCTGCATCTTTCAATTTCGCGATGCTGAGAAATCCACATGTCTCATGGGAGACACAGTCAAGCCCCACGCGTGAGACCACAATTTGCGACCCTTTTTATCGTCTTACTGGACTTGTCCATGCTGCGTGCTGCAGCAGTCGCAAGGGATGCTGTCATGTTTTCACATCCCTTACCGTCGTACACAGAGGCGTGCAGGAGCTGCTGCTATGTAGTGGAAACGCGACTGTTGCCGAATCTATCGCCATTGTAGGCGATGTGTTTAAGACAGATGTTGACATCGGGTAAATCAATCATTGCGCCCATGTTCCACCGCCCCTGACTTTTCTGCCGTGTGGCGTTCAGAACTGGTTTACTTTTCCGCGTCTAAGTGATTTGCGGAATCAAACCCGCAAAGGGGTACAAGCGAGGACACTATGTGAGTGAGACATGCCAAGTAAAATGACTACAGCAATAAGGATTGATGGCTGAGACTGTCGCCATCCCAGACATGCTTGGCGTGGTAGCAAGGGACGGTGAACACGAGCTGGCCGCTTTGCTTGCTTTGACAGACCGTCTGGTAGAATTGTGGTCTTAGGTCGCCCACAACGGCTTTTAAAACGCATCTGTAGGCTCCGTTGTGCATTTCAGGCAGAGTCATTTCTTTTGCTGGGCTTTCGTCAACTAGCTCTCCACACTGCCGGGCGTGAGAATGGCAATGATGACTAACAACTCTCGGGCTCTCTTCGCTGTTGCGGCGGCGGCAGCAGTGCTGTTCGTCATGGCTCTACTGAGTCAACATCCCGTGCATAAACAAAGAGTCACAACCGTACTCTCAGAAACTGCTTCCAAGGCGTGGCCCTTCGGCGAGGAGAAGACTTCCTACGAGATTGCCAAGGAGGAGGTAACAGGCAAAGTGACAGGACACAGCTATCACAATACGCACGACACGTATATCCCTGCCTTCAGGAAGAGGAGGGTGAAGTTGCTTTAGATGGAACTCGGATGCACAATGGTAAGCACGCCAGAAATCCTCATACCCCTGACGCCAATGCCTCACGCGAGACCTGATGCCGTGGTGAGTATTACCAAGAGGCCACTGGCACTCACCAGAGCGCATCTAGCGTCCCAGTATTTCCTTGCTCCCAGCAGCGTTGCCACTGACTCACATGAATAGGATTAGGGGCATGTAGCCTCCTATTACACGTGGCTGCAATACTTCCCAACGTGGACTTATACTACATGAAGCCACAACGTCAAGCGTGCAGGGGTTTGGGCTCACAATAAGTGCGGCGCAATCGTCACGTCCGGCGGTCAGGGCGATCAGGCCGTGCGGGAGCCCTTCATATATATAAGTGCGGGACTGACTTCGACATTATCATCGACGACTTCGGTCAAATGGTGATTCGGCAGATGAAATATGTGCAGCACTTCTACAGGGCCGGGAAATCAGGAGGCACGTACTTCTGCGAGGACGGCCAGACGAGCTTGCATCCCGAGTTCGGGGGCGGCGACGGTGGGATGCCGGACACTATGACCGACTACATCCAGAGGACTATCGACGACATTATGGTTCCGGAGTGGCCTCGGCAAGCTATTTTTTAAGTATATAGAGGATATGGATATCATTAACTGCTATTAGGAGATCTGTTCCTTTTTCAAGAGGCGTTGGGAGGTTTGGGTAACAAGAGACAGGTTGCTATAGACTTGTTAGCTATTTATCTGTTGTCGACTCAAGCGTCTTCGGCTTGAGTAGATAATTATAACTCAAAAAATGCCTTGGTTCTTGCTTTTCGAGTATAGTGTAATATTTTAACGTGTTGTTTAACGAAAGATCGGACACGTATTCGATGCTCCATCACGGACTATGTTGACTTTTCTCCGACCACAGTGAGTGCGACAGTCTTCTAGGGCCGTCAGGGTTTAACCCTGAACGATCTGTGCGTCTGGCTGTATCAGACGCCCTCAGAGCCCATCAGTCAATTACATGGGCTATCTTTAATGCAACATCTTTTAGACCCCCAACTTGCTACCACATAGCGGTTCCATGTCTGCCAGCGGCGTATGAATCCAGGACGTAATGTGCAAGTCATAAAAACATGGCTATAATGATATAATCCTCCAGAGGTCATGGCCGGGAGTGAAGATAAGGAGAAATGGAGGCAAGTGTGATCTCACCGAAAGTGAGAGCGGGCCATACGTCAGCGAGACATACGAAATAGAAAAAGAAAGAACAATAATGGTAGGGACTGTATCAAGAGTCAGCTCAGCCACGGACACACCGCAATGGCGCCCCGGGGCCATGCAAGCCACGTAGTTGGAGCACCCAGCCGAAGTGGTTGCCCATGCACTGCCAAGAGGATTCTACGAATGATCGTGGCAGCTGAGCAGGCCCGGTACGAGGCAGCCTGCATTCGTTTTATATGTGTGGGAACACAACATACGCAGCGCCACGTCAAGTGCAAGTCTCTTCCAAGTCCTCACCAGACCCCGCCCGAGGCGATTCCCAGGGCAGAATCCCGACATCGACCATCGTTCAACATCAACACGACTCCCCTCGATCTTACACGCTTTTGGAACTTGATCAAAATTCCCGACTTCCGTGAATTTTCTACGCTTTGAATCAACTTGACTTCCGCCAAAGGGATTTCACCTCTCACAAGCGGCATACCACCCACATCCTCAACTCTAAGTTCTACCATGGCAGACCCATTGTCAATTGCTGCCAGTATTGCCGGTGTCATCAGCCTGGCAGATATCGCGTTCATTCGGACAAGAAAATACCTTAGTTCTGCAAAGAACGCTGACAAGGAGGTGAAAGAGCTTTCTCAAGAAGTCCTCCTGCTCAGTGGTGCTCTGCATAGCCTGTCCAAGCTGGCCCAGGCTCTTGACGCGGAGGGACTCAAGGATCAGCACATCGACAATCTACGTATGCATCACATCGCAGCGTGCCACGCCACCCTGGACGAAGTTTCGAAGAAGCTCAAGAAGGTCGAAGATAATGCGGCGAAGAGAAAACTCGTCTGGCCGTTCGTGTCCGATCGGACCAAGGAGTTGTTGGCCGAAATCTCCCGTCACAAGCAAAACATTGACCTCGCTCTCACCGCAGATTCTCTGGGAGCACTACTCCAGGTTCTGTCTAAAACCGAGGAAGTCCAAGTGAACACGGAGAAGATGCTCGAAGAAGCAAAGAAGACTCGAGAGATCATGAATCGTATTGAGCAGAATTCAGAGAGGAAGGAGATTGTCAATTACTTCCTCCCGTACAACCCACAGCAGAACTACGAAATGAGCCTCTCTCTCCGCCATCCAAGGACCGGCCTTTGGCTCACTCGCAAGCCAGAATTCCAGACTTGGTTGGAGCATCCTGATTCCGCACTCTGGCTCAGCGGAATTCCCGGAGCTGGTAAGACTGTGCTTGCCGGGACGATCATTGAAGAGGCCTTGAAGAGGAGTTCCGAGGATATTGCTGTCGTATTCTTCTTCTGCGACTACAAGAATACCGAAACACAGACGCCTGCCAATGTTCTGTCTGCTCTGGCCTCACAGCTTGCGATCCAGAAAGAAGAGGCGTACAGTTACCTCGAACGCTACTATCGAGAGCTGCACCCTGAGAGAGCGTTGGAGCGACGTCCGGGTGTATCGGACTTACAAAGGATCCTGAAAGACATGGTCAAATCGTTTGACCATGTTTACCTTATCGTCGACGGCCTCGATGAATGTGGCAACAATACTGACAATGTTGTCGACTGTATTCTGGATATCGTGGAGTGTTCCGATAACATGTCCACGGCATTACTCAGCAGAGACGAATACAACATCAGGGATCGACTCGAGGACGATTTCACCGGGTTGGAGATTGCAGCTCATATGGAGGATATCACAGAGTATGTCACTTCTGAAATCGAGAAACGGATCTCGAATAGGAGCTTGCGCATCGACGACTTGAGTCTCAAGGGTGAGATACTAGAGCGTCTTATCAATAGTGCCAAGGGAATGTGAGTTTATCCAATTCCATGCAAAAAGTCCTTTGCTGATACCCCGTTAAGGTTTCGCTGGGTCGCTTGCCAATTGGACTTCCTGGGTGACTGCCTGTCGGACAAGGAATGTCGGGAGGCTCTCGACCGACTGCCTCCAGGATTAAACGAATCTTACATGCGAATCTTACAGCGTGTCCCGACAGGGAAAGAACGCACTGTGCAAATGATTCTCAATTTCATTGCCTATGCCAGCCCTGTTTTGGATATTCCGAGGCTTAGGGAAGCGCTTTCGGTGCCTGGAAAGGTTGGCAATGATGATGTCTTGGATCCGCAGTCCATCATCCGTGAGAGCTCCATCACGAGGTTGTGCCGGTCCTTGATCCGAAAATCCAACGATGGTGATCGATACGAATTCGCACACTTCTCCGTTCAGGAGTTCCTGGAGGAGAAAATGAATACTATGCCAGAGTTTGAGGAGTTTCGTGTCTCGAAGAGCATGTGCCAGCTTTTGTTGGCTAAGCAATGCTTAAACTACCTGCTATTCCGGGACTTTTCATCTCTCCCGTCGGAGGATCCTGGGTTGCAAGAGCACATCGAAATGAGAATCAAGCAGCACCCGTTCTATTCTTACGCTACGTTATGTTGGCCTATCTTCGCCAGATCTCACTGGCTGGATGAGGGTTTAGTTAAGCTCGCCAAACGTCTGTTTCAGCCAAAGAAGACTGCAAACTTCATCGCATGGGCCCTCGAGCTTACAAGCCTCGCTACATTTCAATACGCGACTGAGAAATTTATGAAGAGCGTGGACGATTTTCGATCGATTGACGGCAGACGTTTACATCCTGGGGAAAAGTATCACACTAAATACACGTTGTTGTTACTCCCTAAACTGGTCGACAAGAATTTCACAACTCTTCACATGGCGGCAGCATTGTCGCTCCCCGTGATGTGTTCGAACTTAATCGAACAAGGAGGGAATATAGACCAGCGGAGTGGTTTCGGTTGTCCATTACAGTGTGCCGTACAAAGTCTGTACCTGGCAGGTGTAAATGAAGGCGATTCGTCGTCTTTTATATCTCCATATATCGGAGCCCATTATTGGCAAGAACGGACAGATTCATCTGAATTTGGCAGAGGAAACACTATAAGGCTGCTTTTGAGTTCGGGAGCAACTCATATCAGCGCCTGCTCGAGTCCATTTGCGGGTCACACGTTGATCACTGTTGCAATGCAGCTGGCAATCGGGATGGGGAACATTGGTGTCATCAGTATCCTCCTTGAGGCTGGCTACGAGCCGGAAGACGATGATTTGAGCGAATTTGCCGACTTCAGGCGAGATATGGTGGAAGTTGTGGAAGGCGATAAATCAGACAAGTATGGTTTGAAGAGCCTGGTTGTCTGCCTCAGCCCGATGATAGAGAAGTCCGTTGCTCGATTTCGTCTATGCCAAGCAGCATGGTCGCTTGCAATTGAGATGGGTTGTGAGTTCGCTCAAGACACTTCAATTGTTGACACGAGGATATCGCTCTCGCAGGATGCTCTCGCCAAGACCATCTTCACAGCAGTCTGGGACGCCGATATCGAGAGGCTCAGTGAAGCGTTAAAAGACCCCAGAGCCGACCTAGCGAGTCTCACTGGTGACGGCGACAATACTATCCTCGAGGAATGGATGAGGTACTTGAGTCCTGATCCAGAAGGACTGAATGTGTTGAAAATCCTAGTCTCTGCTGGAATGGAAGTAAATCGACCGAACAAAGAAGGGTTGCTGCCGGTCCACGAGTTCGCTAAGTACAAAGGTCGATGGGCCAACAACGACAATCGCTACGAGGCCCTCCGCGATATTATCAGCGAGTTCAGCCGCAAAGGAACGGGGTGCAATGCACAATCTCGAGCAAATCAAAACGTCTTCCACCTTGGCCTAGAGTCTATCACATTAATCAAGGCAATCTTGGGGGCAGAAACGGATGAAAACATCCTAACAGCTTTGAGGTCCCAAGACCAGAACGGGCATACGCCAATCACACTCGCCGTTCAAGAGGGTCAGGATGATGTCGCTCTGCTCCTTTTGGAAAGGAGCAATTGCGACCCTGAAGCATTGAGAGGCCCTGCCTCCATTCATGCCCTTTGTGTGACAAGGGGCACACATCGAGCATTCAACTTCCTCCTGGAGGCGGGAATTGGATTAGAACGCACGGATTGCATCAAAACAACCCTTTTGAATCACGTGGGGCCGAAAACAAGCAAAGAATTCGTTCTTCAATTGATCCAGATGTTCCCCGATGGGTTGTTATTCCGGGTTGATGGCAAGCTTCCATTAGAGACCTATTTCGAAAGCTGCATCAATTGCAAGTCAGCAACACTTGATCCCGACGTACTCCAAGTACTGGCCGCGCCTAAATCGGAAGAACTCGACCAGCAAGACAAGAAGCTGGTGTGGGAAAACCTTACACTGAGTGTCCAGGGCGTGCGACCGCTCAAAAAGGATTACGAGCGCCTCAATGATACTCCTGAAATTGTCACGAAGATGATTAATAGCCTTGTGAAACTCGGATTCGTTCAGTCTTATGAGGCGGTCGCACATGTTGCCGGAGTACTGCCTTTGTTGGAGCCTTTACGAGGCGATCTTGACGATTTATGGCCCCTTTCGACGGACGCCATCTATGGTCTGCTGCAAGAAACGCTCTTCTGGGAAACACTCCGTGAGTCCCCCACAATTATCAGGCTCTTGAAAGCAGCCGTGAAGCGTTGTGATGTGGATTTGGTGGAGTTGTTGCTCGAGAATGGTATCAGTGTGCACCAGCGCCTCGACGAGATGTCGGCCCTCGAGATAGCTTGTCTCATACCCGCCACGAGTTCTGATGCTAAACAGACATTCACCATTCTCCTGGAGCATGCAGATAAATCTCGCCTGGACGAAGTCAATCCATATCATGGGCAAGGAAAGGGCCTGATTCACTATCTAGCAGGGCCTGGGAAACAATGGCAACTTGAGGAGCTTCTGGACCGAGGTGTCGACATCAATATTCGCACTAGTATTGATGAGGGATCAGAGTCCGCTATCGTCTACCATTTGCTGGAAGGGTCTTCAGACTCAGCGTTCGCTTTGCTGGAAAGGGGAGCTGACCCAACGATAGCAGATGCATGTGGTATGGATGCTGCCTTAGCCGCTGCATTTCGGGGCGACTTGGCCGTTCTTCTACATCTACTCGCCGCTGAAGGTCAAGCTTTTAATTGGGAGCGGAACTTCTCCGGTTATATTATAGGCGCCGGAGATGTGGAGCTCAACGTCGCTGATATCAACGCTTTGCACTTGGCCGCATGGGATGGTCATTGTGATGCTTTGAGGTTCTACGTCGAAAAGGGTCTTCTGACGGATCTTGACGCTGTATCCAGCCAATCTTTGACCCCCATGCATCTAGCGGCATTCAACGGGCAGGTCGACGCAATCAAATTACTCTACTCCTGGGGTGGTGGCCTAAGTCTGAAGTCAGCGGACGGTAGCTTGCCGCTTCACCTAGCCGTGCGGAACGAACATGCCGAAGTTGTTAAATTTCTCGTTGAGAATGGAAGTGCCATGGATGCGGACAATCGTGGACTAAGTCCTGTGCGATACGCCATGAAGCTGAAGAATCAATTTATTTTTGATTATCTCCGCACGACAAACCACTATTCAACCTGTCAAATCGAGCCCGGGCGACGCGATCGAGACATTGTCTATGCCTACGAGCAAGCTTTGATGCATGGAGATGTCAAAAATTGTGAGCTGTTGCGTGGCCAGGGCTGTCCAGTCAATGTTGAATTGCCGCATCAAAATGGCCACTCGGCTCTGGTTTTGGCAATCAAGAACTCCAACAAGGAGCTCATCAAGTGGCTCCTGGCCCATGATGCAAAGGCCAACGAGCAGACGCTCAACGCAGATAGGGCTGTGGTCTCACCCCTTCAGGCTATGATAATGCGACCGTGGCTTAGTGATGTACTCCCCCTCCTACTTCAGAAGCATCGAAATGAGGGCGGTTCGGCTGCTGCCGAGAGGCCAAGCCTCATATGTATCGCAACTCAATGCAACAACACCGTCGGACTCGGGCTCCTTTTGAAGCATATTGCAACATATGAAACCGAAGACCTGTGAGTCTTCTCAAAACTCCAGGCGAAACATTGGACAAATACTGACTGTACCTCAGCGGCGTCCAAGTTAGTGAGCATACAAATCACAGTGTGTTGCCAGTGAATCAACACAGACTTGGCAGCGGAACACCTCTGCACTTGGCTGCCAGTCAGGGCAACTGTGAGGCGATCAAAATGCTGCTCGACCACGGCGCGGATGTCAATGTTTTTGACGATGGCGGGATGACACCTCTACAACGAGCTATTGAATTAGAGCCGTCGAAGGAATCTCCAGCGGTAAAGCTATTGCTTACCCATGGTGCAGTACTAGGGCCTCGAGATGCGTTGGGCTCAACCGCTGTGATGCTGGCATCAAAACGAGGCAGCACCGAGCTGGTCCGCTTATTGGCCGAAGCTGGAGCCGATTTGAAGGCCGCGGACTTTGCTTTGTGGACTTGTCTTCACTTAGCAGCCGACTACGGGCACCTGGAGACGTTCGTGTGGCTTCTTAATCGTGGTCTTCAACTTCATGCCAAGAATTCAAATGGCTGGTCGGCCGTCCAGTATGCACTTTTCGACAGCGCATTCAGCTCGTTCCTCCTGAACTTCGGCTGTGCATTCGAAGACATCGATCCGTTGACATATGCAGACCCTGGACAACTCATGGGTTTCGGTCCTCCAGGGCTCGATGAACACTTTAACATGTACCTTCGCCGACTCGGGCTGAAGCGATTGCGTGCATTGGTCAATGTGGAGCCCGCAGATTCATGGAGTCCTTTATGCATATCAGCCTCGATAGGGAAGACAATGGCGGTGACCAATATTCTTCGGCTGGGTGCCGATATCGACTTTGAAGGGTCTCCGTCCGGCTCTGCTCTGATGGTGGCTTGCAGTTCGGGGCGCCTGGAGTCTGTCAAGATCCTAGTTCGACATGGAGCCGCCATATTGTACCTGGGGAAACATGGCATTCGGTCAGCTGTTGATGCCGCCAGGAATCACAAAGCCATACTGGTTTGGCTGCTGGTGCATCGTTTCACGGAACAGAGGAAACTCTCAGTTCCGGTGGAGGCCGACTCAGCAGCTCACTGCACTCAAGATGTGAAATATTGGAGTGGAATTGTGAAGAAGGAATTGATCATCACTGGCATAGCGGAGAGGCAGGTCCACGAGTCGGCCAGGAGCTACTGGTTCCGTCTCATGGTTGTGAAGAAGAACTGGCGAGGGAAGGTCGTCGACCAAAACAGGCTGGCTCAAACGCATCGTCCGTCACGACTGGTCCCGGAAGAGCCTGTACGAATTTGTCCAGGAGGTTACGGGACGCCCAAAGAACAGAGATGAACCTCTGGTGCGAATATTGACTGAGGCATTTTCTTCGGTCTTAAAACGACCCGGCCATTGATTTACGTTCTGGCGATTCTGCATTCATGCACTTTCACATGTACTCTAATGCGAGGAGATTTATCACGTCGAAGGGCGTAATCCAAAGTCATCGACGTCCCCGTGCCGAGTTATTCTATGCCGGTGATAGAAGCCCGGCTGCTATCTTACGCTTGGATGCAACTTTGGGATCCTGCGGCCTACTTGGGTCTAGCTGAATTCAAGCAAAGCCACTCGGAGACCTTGCATTCTCTATCTCCACCCGCGCCGCAGTGGTGCATTTCGTGCTCACACCACGGCTATGCGGCATTTTACAAACGTAGTCTCTTGCCTGTTTCCCGTTCGAACAGTTTGAAACACTATATATGGCCGATAAGTCTGGCGGTCTGGCCGCTTGAGCACCCCAGCTTACCACAAAACTGGGTGTCCAATCCCAGGGAGGAACCCGTGCTAGTTCATCATGCACTCCAAGCCACCTCAGCCTCCTCCATTCATAGACCACACACCTGAGTCTCTCGTGGCAACGGCCGACCGTCTCATAACCACCTTAGTCAAAATCTGGGACCAGGTCGCTCTCATTCCTGGAACGGAGGGGACATTCGAAAACGCCATACAGCCCTTGGTCAACGAGGAAAACCAGCGCTTGACAGAGTCCCGCATCCTCTACTTCCTCTCTAGCGCCTCGACGTCGAAGGAGGTACGTGTAGCGGCAAAGGATGCCTCCACCCGTGTGACCCAGGCCACCATCCAACAGCTCACCCGCGATGATGTTTTCCGCGTCGTGTCCGCGGTCTCGCAAAGACCAGAGACCCAAACATTACCCCCCGAGTCGCAGCTATATCTGAAGAAGCTCATTCACGAGTTCCAGATGAATGGGCTTGGTGTGGAGGATCCCGAGGCTAGAGAGCGTCTGAAACGGGATAACCTGCGGCTGGTCGAAGTATTGAAGGAGTACATCATGAACCTCAACGCAGATGTCAGTGGGATATGGCTGTCTCTGGATGATCTAGAAGGCTTGCCTCCGAATGCAATCGAACGTATCAAGGAGACAGAAAAGGATGGGAAGTACTGGGTCAATTTCAAAGCCCCGAATCGGGTCGCCATGTTGAACAACGCCAGAAATGCTGCTGTGCGCCGGAGATACTACACAGCCTGGGATAACCGGATGGAGGATGCTAATGGACCGCTTTTGACCGAGATGCTTCAATTGAGACACGACACTGCAAAGACTCTGGGATTTGAAAACTTTGCCGTGTCCAGAGATGCCGAACGTATGCTGTCTGCAGCCGAGGCCTCGAGCTTTCTGTCAGGCATCAGCGAGCAGTTGTTGGAGCTTGGGCGCCAAGAGCTGGACCAACTGGTCTCATTGAAGGAGTCGGAATTGGTCAACCTCCAGGAAGAGCTGAAAGACGAATCCTCGACAGACGCGATCTTCCGGTGGGACACTTCGTACTACAAGCGGATGGCCAAAAATGGCGGGTCCAAGCTGGACGGCGATAAAGCCTCGGAATACTTCTCCTTGCAGCTCGTTCTTCCAAAGCTCTTCCAGGTATTCTCACTGCTGTTTGGACTTCGATTCGTCATCCTGTCGGATACGGACAAGTCCGTTAAGACTTGGCACCCAGATGTGATGGCCATTGCAGTCTGGGATGATGTCGACAAAGCAGGGGAGTTCTTGGGATACTTGTTCATCGACCCATATCCTCGTGAAGGGAAGTATGGTCATGTTGGACAATACGGTCTGCAGCCGGTATGCCTTATGACTTGCGTTCTCATTTGACATGTTGACACATTCGCTGACATCGCCTCAGGGCTTCACCCGACCGGATGGGACACGGCATTATCCTACGTCCTGTCTCATGCTGAACTACACGCCACCGACAGCGACAAAACCGAGCCTCCTGAACTATAAGGAAGTGGTCTCATGTTTCCACGAGATGGGTCACTCGATCCACTACCTGACGAGCCGCAGTATACATGCCCGGTTCCACCAGAACACGCCTCGGGACTTTCTTGAGATACCAAGCCGCAGTAAGTGAGCTCTGAGTCATCACTGTATATCTGGTGAATTCAATATATCAACATTAACCTGACGCTCCAGTGCTTGAGCACTTCTTCTACGACAAGAACGTCATTCGGGCCGTGTCATGTCACTATGAGAACCCGGAAGAAGACAACAAGCTCCCCGAAGATGCGATTGAAAAGTTGGTCGCCACGCGCTACGAAAACGTCGCATCAACCAAGCTCGGCGACTTGGTGTTTGCAAAGTTTGACCTGGCCGTCCACACAGCTTGGGATGATCCAGCCACCCGAAATCTGTCCGTCCTGCTGAACAAGCTCAGACATGACTTCAGCCTCCTGAGCGGCCCGGAGGATCTCGGACTGGGGTACGAAACCCTCCATGGACAGACACACGTGCGGTTCATCCACGGCTATGGGGCCAGCTATTATAGCTATCTGCTGTGAGCTCTTCCGGATCGAAATGCACTCCTTGGCTCGCTCATGCCGCTGACGTGTGATTCAAGTGCCGATGCTTTTAGTACAGACATGTTCCTTTCCAAGTTCAAGCCCTTGCTCACCAACGGTTCGTGCTCCGAGTTGTCAGATATCATCAATGAGAACCTACGAGCGGAAGGGGGACGTTACCGGCGTGCCATTCTCGAGCCTGGGTCCACCACTGGGGACGAGCTGGGGCTTCTGAGGAAGTATCTGGGGAGGGATCCTGATCCGAACGCCTTTGCAAGGGTGCTTTCTGATGCTGGGCAAACCTCTTGCTAATCCGATGGGGGGTCTGGTTGTTACGAACTGTTTACGGATATGAGTCAGTGGGTGCGGTGTTTAGCGAAGGGAGAGCTCTCAAGGGTTGTCTATTTCAAGCGTTGTTCGTCATTTGTGAAATGTCTACCAAATTCTGTCAACGCCTCGTCCTGAAGTCAGATCTCATAACGATCAGACTCATGCTTGACAGGTCGATACACAAAGTGATCAAACGTGGCCTCCCTCGCCGTACCATTCAGATCCGAGCAAGCCACACCGACAAACGCCCCTGTGAACGAGCCATGCACCTGATGGCCGCCACACTCATCAGACAAAATCGACGCATCCAGCACCGGCCCGATCTCCTTCAGCTCCCCATCCTCAAGCCCATAAGAAAACTGCAGTTTCGCCCCCCGGATACTCAGCGCCAGCTTGACCTTGCCCTCCTTGGGGATCTTCACCGGCTCGAGCAGGGGCTGCTTGTCCAGGTTCCCATCGGGCCACGACACATCCGAGATCATGAGGAGCAGCTCTCTCTCCCCGTCCGAGTCGGCCGTCACGGTGAGGTAGAAGAAGTTGTACCGGCAGTAGTACGCCGTCAGCCCTGCGAACTGCCGCTCGTCCTCGGGTTGGAAGTCGACCACCGTCTCGGCGTCGTAGCTGAAGTGCGTCTGGCGCCTCGCGACGAGGGCCTGCTCGAACCAGCTGCCGATGGCCTCCCTGCCGTAGAGGGTAAGCTTGCTGTCGCCGACCTTGAAGATTCTGTCCGGCTCGGGCGTCCTCAGCCATTGGAAGTCCTTGTGTAGCTCGCCATCGAATGTGTACTTCGACTCAGCCCAGTACTTCTCCTCGTCCCTCGTGCCGGGGACATCAACCCACAGGCTTGGAACTGGCCCATCTTTCACGTAAAGCCATCCGTCCTCACTCCAATAGCACTCCTGAATCGACGTCTCCCTGCCAAGTACACACCTCCTCTTCTGCGTGGTAGGCCTGCCGCATAGGTGAACAAGATATGTCTTCCCATCAGGCGTCTCGACAATATCCCCGTGCCCAGCCCTCTGCAGCGCCACATGCGGGTGGTCCTTGCTACTCAGGATGTGCTTATCGGGGTGGTCCTCATACGGCCCCCAGACATCCCTCGAGCGCGCAAGCGTCACAGCATGCTCATACCCCGTACCACCCTCAGCCGTGAGGAGGTAATACCACCTATCCCGCCAGTAAAGGTGCGGACCCTCGACGAGCGCGAGCTCCGTGCCAGGGTAGACATTCTTCCTTGGCCCAACAAGCTTCCCCTGCGCCGGATCGAACTCCTGCAGCCCGATGCCCGCGAAGGCCGAGTTGCCCAGCAGGCCGCCGCGGCGCCGGTGGTCCCAGAGCATGTCGACGAACCACTTCTTGCCCGTGTTTGGGTCATGGAACAGGCTCGGGTCGAAGCCGCTGCTGTTGGCGTGCACGGGGTCGCTCCAGGGGCCGGCGATGCTTTCGCTGTGGACGATGTAGTTGTGCGTGTCCTTGAAGCTGCCGTCCTTGCGCTTCACGTCCGTGTATACGAGCCAGAACTTTTCGCCTGGGGAGGTGTCAGTGACCGATGTCCAATGCTGGAAAATAATCATGATGTATGAGATTCTACTCTCATATCTTCAATTTGACTTTCCCAAACGCCTTCACAATTGACCGGAATGCTCACCATCATGGGTCAGACACGGAGCCCAGATTCCACACGAGTCCGGGTTACCGCGCATGTCGAGCTGGGACTTGCGCGACAGCGGCCGGCATACGAGATCCCAGTTGGCAAGGTCGGTCGAGTGGTGGATCTGCACGCCGGGGAACCACTCGAAGGTTGAGGTCGCGATGTAATAATCGTCCCCGACACGGAGGATGGACGGATCGGCATTGAAGCCCGGGAGGATGGGGTTGCGGACGGGAGGCATGATGGCGGTGGGCGACGTGAATTCAGGGGAAATGATGTGAGTGAGTAGTGAGAGACTGGACTGGAAGAGGACCCCAGGATCGGTGCGAAGTCACGACATGTATTTCTTGGTGGGACAAGCCATCGTGAGGATATATACCGAGTCGCGAGCTCCCGCCAAGAACGAGGAGCGGCGGGAACTAATGCACGCAGTCCTATTCAGCCGTTTTAACCGGCGGGCGTGTCACTGCAACCGCCCCTGCCGTCTATTGAAAGCAAGGGTCCATCCGGTAGAGAGACTCCCTCCAGCCGGCCCGGCCAAGAGTCGGCAGGCCGCAGTGGCAGTGGCCATGTTGTGCTGCCCATAGCGCAGATCATCAGCACACCACATCTCTAGTATGAGATGGCAGATCCATGACGACGGGATTAAGACCCCTGGCAGGGGGGTTGTCAATTATATGAGGGCAGTGGACAGCAGAGTAGAAGGAGATAATTCTTGTTCTGTGGTATCTATGCTCGTCTATCCCTACTCTCATTACAATTGCCTCGCATGCCGTACAAAATTAATTCTGCATATGCTTGCTCTTGGGGGTACTCGTTAATCTCACGACGATGGAGAAAAGCATCAAAGGAGACAAAATAGACTAAATCAAGACCGCCCAACGCCCAAATGCAGCCGTACTCTTTGGGATGTCCGTTCCAGACGGTGCGTTTTCTCCTTGACTCCCCCCGTTCGGAACATCCGGACTTGTGGCACCTTCTCTATGCTCTTGGGTATCCATCTAACCTCCTCAGGGTATCTCTGTGCCAACAACCTCCGACACTTAGTCTTCGAAAAACTGGATAATGTGCTTAAAGTCCCGCACGCCCAGGCCCATGCGAGGGTAGCAGATATAGACCGGCTCGCCGTACGCGCCAAACTTCTCGCGGAACTCGCTCTTCTTGTTCAGCCTCAGGCTCTTGATGATGGTGTCGTACGTCTTGGCGAGGAACTTTGCGCGGACGCCGCCCAGGTGCGCCCCTGGCAGCAGCTTGTCGCTGACACCGGCGCCGAAGGTGACGGGCCCGTTGAGCGCCGCCAGCGCCGTCTGGATGGTCGCCTCGATGACGCCCGACGGCGTGCCGGGGAAGTCGAGCGCCCACTTGACCTGCCAGCCGTGACGGGGCGCCAGCTGCGCCAGAATCACCACGGCCATGACCTTCTTGACCTTCTTGCCGTCCTCCACGACGTCCTTCTGCGCCGCAAAGTACCGGCGATGCTCCGTGTCGACCCACGGCCTGATCTCAGTCAGGTGCACCTGCTTCTTGCCCTTGCGCTTCTCCATCCACTGCTCGATGGCGGCGTCCGTGCGGCGCATAAAGTCCTCGTCGGGCCGGAGCTCGTCGATGTCTATGCCCTCGCGCTCGACCTTGCGCGCCTCGCGACCTTGCGGCCCGGCAGCGTGCTTGTCTGCGTCCACACGCTGCTCCTCGACACAGGTGAGGGTGCGCCAGCCCAGACTGCGCCCGAGTACGTCCTGCACGGACTCGGACACCAGCATCCAGATGGGCGTGAGCTTCAGGTCCTTCTCGACAAACTTGACAAAGGCCTTGGCGACCTCGGCGCTCTGTGACGGGTCGCAGAGCGGGTCACCCGTTACCATGGCAAACTTATTGTCCTTCCGGACGTACCCAACGGCTGCGCCGGTGGTCGAATGCCGCCAGATCTCGAACCGATCATCAAGCCACGATGTGTTGGTGGCGTCACCGTAGTTTGCAATCAGCTTTTCGAGAGGGTACTCCGCGCCCTCGGGCTTGACGTGCTTGGTATCGCAGTCTGGGTGGGCAAGGCGTACGTTTCGCTCGGGCATGGACTTGGGATCGCGGTGGTACAGAGTTGCGTATCGCACGTCAACGAGCTGCAAGGTCCAGGCCAGGATGCGCTCCAGTCCGAGACCAGCACCAGCGTGTGGTGGGGCCCCGAGGTCGAAGGCGGCGAGGTAGTGCTCCATGCCGTCTTCTGACATGCCGATCTGCCTCATGTTTTCGCGCAGCCTGGCGGCGTCGTGGATACGCTGGCCGCCGGAGCAAATCTCTTGGCCACGGATGAACATGTCGAAGGAGTTGGTCCACTTGGGGTCAGTGGCATCCTTGTGGGTGTAGAATGGTCGCGCGTTGGCTGGGAACTTGTCCAGGACGTAGTAGTCCGTCTTGTACTTCTCCTTGACAAGCTCGCCGAGTCGGATTTCGTTCCTTGTCGACAAGTCTTCCTCTTCGACATCGATTCCGTCGTCGCGCAGCATTTGGAGGCCCTCGGTGAAGGGGATGATAGGCGTCTCCTCGAGCCAGATGAGGTCCTCGGATGGCCACCGCTGACGGACGATTTCAAGCTCGGGCATGGACTGGAGGGTGCGGAAAACCTCCTTCAGGAAGCTGTCTACCTCGCGAATGACTTCGTAATAGTCTTTTTGGATGGCCATCTCGATGTCGAGGCCAGTGTACTCGGCAAGATGGCGTTTGGTGTTTGAGTTTTCGGCGCGAAAGACTGGTCCGATCTGTTGGAGAGGTCAGCTACGATTCAGTTACAGAGCTTCACAGGGTGCGCAATTGTAACCAACCAAGTGGAAGCTAGCTTTCGAATGGAGGCAGCGGTCTAGGCAGAAGCAGACTACTCCCGACGCCAAGCAGGCTTCCAAGTGGAAAGGAGATGCAGAATCAGTGACTTACCTCATACACCTTGCCAAAATCGGCAGATACGGTCATCTGCTTGGCTAGCTGGGGGCTCTGGGCCAGGAAGGCGCGGCGCCCGAAATAGTTGACCTTGAAGACCTCGGCGCCGCTCTCGGTGGCAGCGGGCTGCAGCTTGGGAGTCTGGATCTCGATGAAGCCGTCGCGGTCGAGGACGTCACGGAACTTGCGCGTGACCATAGCCCTGATGCGGAACAGGGCCTGGTTGCTGGGGTGCCTGAGGTCGAGGATGCGGTTGCTCAGGCGGGCCTGGGTGGTCTCTGGCGGCTCATAGTTGTCGAAGGGCAGGTCGTGGGCAGCGTTGACGACGTGGACCGAGTAGATCTTGACCTCGAGGTCCTTGTGGGTGGCGGAGCGCACCGGCTCAGGGGGGGCCTGGAGTGTGCCTGTGACCTGGACGAGAGACTCTGGCTCAAGACGCTGCACCCACTTGACGAAGTGGGAGGTGTCGTGCTGCAGGACGCCCTGGATGGAGTGTGTCTGGTCGCGGAAGAGCAGGAAGTCAAGGTGCTTGGAGACGTTGCGCTGGTGGTGAATGCGGGCGCGGAAGGTGACCTCTGCACCCTCGGAGAGTTGAGTAACCTCCTGGATGCTGAGAAGCTCCTTTGCTTCCATGGCCCAGCCGTACCTCGCGCGGGTCTCCTCGTCCTCCTCCTGCATGGCAAGTTGGTCCTCAAGTTTCCTCCTCTCCTCTATCTCCTCCCGTTCGGCCTGCAGCCTCAAGGCCTTGGTCTCCTTCCTGGCGTTTCTGTCCTCTGTACGACGGCTGGCCTTGCCCAGGCTCCTGCTGGACCCAGATGAGCTGCTGCGTTCGTGGCCGTTGGCGTGGCCAAACCCGTTGGTCCTCGCGCCGTGATCAGCACTGGACCGCGGGGACAAGGCCCTGAAAGCATTTTGCAGGGCTGTCATTTTCTTTGACAGGCAACTAGGATTGCTGGTGGTGCTGGCCTGCTTGTTGTTTGTGGTGGTGGTATTGTTGGTGTTTCTGGTGCTAGAGTTGCTCTTGGTGCTGCTCTCGGTTGTGGTTATGGTGGGGTCGTCTTGTTCCTTGGTCTTGTCCGCACGGAAGCAGGACATCTAACGAAAGGAACAACAGTATGGATTAGCGGGGTATATTTCGCAGAAGGGGGGTATCACGGCTTGGGATAGAATTGGGAAACAAATAAGAGGTGCGTCTGGACGACGATGGAGGCAAAGCAAAGGGAGGGCGGGCCAAGGAGGGTATTAATGGTGTGCAGTGGCTGGTGGGAGGACGAGACAGGAAGAGAGTGTCCGAGTGTGATTGTGAGCGCCGACCCGGGCCAGCCGCAAGGGTGTGTTGACAGAGAACGACGTAAGAGCTGCAGCATGTGTGGCTCGAGATCTGTGTTGCTAACCTTTCCTTGGTTTCCGGGCGTTCCACAGAATTCTCTGTGTGAGTCGGCCCCCTTCTCCCTCGTCCCCGTCGCCTCCCTGTAGGAGACCGACATGGTATGGATGGGCGGGCGGCCTTAGTGCAGGTCCCCTGCCCGTGCTAAAAGGCGTGGTCGCGAAATTGGGTTGAGCCCGGGGCCGAAAGCGCACGCCGGGCTGGCACTGGCTGGACGGGCTGGACAATTGGCGAGTGCCGGGGGAGGGTGAGTAAGGAAGTCACCACGGGTGGGTCTTATGACGTTGGTGTGGTGTAAGTGCCACAGTACGGCGCCTTAACGGGACGTCAGTCGGGTACGTACCGCGAGCCGCATGTCTCCGTACCGTGCACCAATGCAGTCACTGCAGTACAGCAATTTGCTGGCTGGCTGGGAAAGAGATGACCCACCCCCTGCCAAAACACAAGTAGCCGGAAATACTGCGATAAAAAGAATGGATGGCCCGGTCCAGGCTCTCCCCAATGGCTGATTATTACCACTCTCAGCGATTATTCCCAGTCAGCCAGACGCAGACGGGGTTAGATCACAAGTGACACACGCAAGAGGGATCGAGATGGCAGTACCAAGGCGAATCGATGCGAGTAGAGACGATGCGAGCGACACAAACTTCGGTCGAGAAACTGGGAATGTTGGTTACATACAGCACATCCGGAGCAAACGGTCCTCGAGGGCTCTGTCCGTCGGTCGATCCGTCTGTCTGTCGGTGTCTGTGTGTGTGTGTGTGTCTGCCTGTCACCTGACTCCTGTTGATTTCAAATGTTGTTGATCGGCCAAAAAGAGTCACCAGATCCGAGATGGATGGGATGGTTTGCTATTTGCATCCATAGTGCAGGTGCAGGGCCGCTTCTTTATCAAGTACGGGGAAATCTGAATTGTCGAGTCGAGTCGGCACACGGCAAGTCATACTGTGTGGCTCAGTTCTCTTGTCCATTGCCAAGGGCCATCAAGGAAAGCTTGGTCCTGCGAGCCAGCAGCATCAGGGCCGGCGTCTCTGGCGAGTGAGGAGTGCCGGACAGCTCGGAGACGCGACGGAAACAACGGTAACCTAACCCGCGGCCAGCCCGGCACTACATCACTCACTGTGCATTTCTATTGTCAAGTGACACGACAAGGCGCCCAAGAAGACCGATCCTTGATGGACACGCATCACCGTCCACCGTCCACGACGCCGCCGCAGTCCCAAGAGAGAGCCCAGAAAACAACACAGGGCTTGGGCTGCTGGGCTGCAGTGACGACAGGTGGATTGGCGTGGCTTGTGTTGTCTTTTCCCAGGGTTTGTCGTTGGAGGTGCTGCCCTGCCAAGGCGCTGATTCGCAACGCCAGTAGCTTGATTTGTGGCTGATGGTAACACACCGGAGGATGTGCTAGCTGGGCCAGCAGGTCCCACCACCTTGGCCTGCCTTAGCTCTGCCAGATCTGACGAGGGGCCGCAATCGCTCTGCCATGGATGCGACCATCCTGCCATGGCAATCATGGCAGGCGGGATTGGGCTGACGTCTGGGCTATGAACTGCCTGCCACGAATGCCAGTGTGACCATTGTTGCAGACGTCGTGGATAGAAGTGTTGTTGGTGGAGCACGAGCTTGCCGTAGTGTGCTTGTACGGAACGGACACACGCGGACAGGATGACGAGCTCGGGCAGGTGAGACAGACATACACTAGCATAGACGGATCAAAATGGACTAGGGTCCTCACGAACAGTGACGGGGCCAGCAGGGCAATCTGCGCCGATTCTGCGGCAATCTCTGCAGAATGTCACGGTTGTTGCTGATCAATCTGCCCGTCGCCTGCCTCGGTCGCATTCAGCTCGCGCAAGTGCCAGCGCGTGGGCCGAGCGGAACAAAAGCTCCCCCACCCGTTTCGTCTCCGTCCCGTTTTGCCCCGTCAGGTCCCGTCTTTACCTGCATCCACCACGACGTCAGCATGGCCCGTGCTCGGCGCATCCCGAGGCTGGGGTACCTGACGTCACCCTGTCCTGTCACTCCATCCGCTGCTGAATGGAGGAAGCTCGCTTGACCTCGGGGTGGTGATTGCCACTTCTGACCCGCGGAACAGCTAGCTGTTCCTGTCATCCAATCCATCCACTCACCAAGGTCCAATAACCTTGATCGGCAAATCCCAAAGATAGATGAAAGTCCAGTTTCACAATCAGACTCATCTCCTTCTGCCCTGCTGGGGAATGACCCCGGAAACCCCCCAATCATACCCACCTCTTTGAATGCTTGTTGTACAGCACAAGTACCCCTGAGACACCATGCGGTTGTCGTGTCCAGCTCCAAACCCTTCCCTCAACTTATCGCGACATGACGTACCCTTGTTTGTACCCGATCCCTAAAAAGCAGGTTACCTCTTTCCCCAGCTAAGCGAAATAGCAACCACGTTGCCAGAGTTGCAGCAAGTCAACAACAGCCAGTCTCTACCGAGCCAGAAACAGAAATCCGTCAGAAAACCGCACCAAGAAAACCACACAATGTCCGAAGGCGCCGCTGCGACCCTAGCTGACCAGCCAGATGTTGTTCAGGAGACCAAAGACGCACTCGAAGAACCCTCCACCGACGTGTACCATAATCCTCTCGAGCAATCCTCACGATGGTCCCTAGCAACTCGTGCATACGCATACCGTACCGGGGCGTCCATCGCCTTTGGCATGGGTAACATGGCCTCGCCTGCTGTTCCCTCCCCACACAAAACCATATATTTCGACTCGACCCTGTCTGGAAAATACAAAGGCAAAGAGAAGATTAAGGCCGAGGTCTGGACACCGGATCGGCCCTTGTCGAGGAAGGGCTCCAGGGGCAGCTTGAGGTCGCTCAGCAAGAAGAGGAGTAAGGAGAGCGGGGAGGACTCTGGCGACTCTCTCAAACCTCCCCTGTCACGTTTCTCGTCCAGGAACTCGGTGCGCGGGGATGAGAAAGGCGAGAAGGGCGGGTCCCTCCGACCTTCCCTGTCGAGGCTGTCGTCCCGAATGTCCATCAGATCGAAAAGCTCCCTATCCCTGCCGACAACCCCCTCGGGCCCCGTCGACAACCCGATGGACAAGATCCCTTCCACGCTGAACCCGCAACCCGACCCGACATCCCGCCGCCCGGCAATCATCAACTTCCACGGTGGAGGCTTTGTCCTGGGCCAGGCCACAGACGACGGGAGGTGGGCCATGGCGGTCATGCAGGCTCTAGGCGCTGTGGTATTCTCGGTCGAGTACCGGCTGGCACCTACGTATCCATTCCCCACGCCGGTCGAGGACTGCGCCGATGCAATATTACAAATATGGCGGAGGGCGGACGAGTTCTGGATAGACCCCGACAAGATCATCCTCACCGGCTTCTCGGCCGGCGGGACCCTGGCTCTGGCGAGCTGGACACTTCTGCAAGACCACAAGAAGTTCGGCTACAAGATTGAGCCCGCCTTAACAGAATCGATGCCAAAACTGGCCCTGTCGACGGGCGAGGGCGGCTCGAAGATACCGAAGGCGTCCGAAGCAGAGACCCCACAGCCGGTGGGTCTGATGCTCTTCTACCCGCTGCTGGACTGGACCATGTCGCGGCCCCGCAAGCGCCTGACCTGCAGCAAGCCCGAGATGACCCTCCCGCGTTCGCTTACGGACATCTTCGACGCGGCGTACATCTACCCGCCCGACGAGCTTAAGGCTAACCTAGACAACCCTCTGCTCTCTCCGGGTCTGATGCCGGAGTACCTGGTCGACAGGCTTCCGCCGGTGCAGCTGTGCCTGTGCGAGTACGACATGCTCTTGGCCGAGGGCAAGATCTTTGCTGAGAGGCTGAAGACACGGGGCAAGGAGGTCGGCTACCGTGTGGTCCCGGAGGCGAAGCACGCGTGGGACAAGCCCCTGCCGTTCAACCCGCCCGAGAACCTGGGGGTTGAGTATGGGGAGGCGGTGCGGGTGATGGCTAAATGGTTGGGGGCGGAGGATGTAGAGACTAATGGTAATCTTACAGATGAGTCAGTGCCGGAGGGCATAGAAGTGTAGAAGGGGGTGAATTATACGAGACAAGACCCAAGAATCGGAAAGCATTAGAGAGAGGAGATAGACGGTGTTGGTCTAGAACTGTTTTAGCAGGTTGTCTAGAATTTAGCAGTACATATAGCCTCACTGGCGATGATAATACCAACGCAATTTTGAAATAATTCCTTCAAGATGCCAGGCTTTGTCGTGGTGAAGCCAATTGACCAGCGCCAGCGAATATACTCAGAATTGATCGTATATCCCGACTCACCACCTAGCCATCCAATATTTCATCTTGTATCTGGCGATAAACTTTATGTCCCCTCTCAAATCTGCATGCTTTCTTCCACAATCGTCGTTTTCGCCACCTTGATGGGATCAGACCACCCCCGTCACGTGACACCAAACTCGACCACCCGAATTCGCCCCAGCTAACCGACACAAGCCAAACCCTTTACGTGCCAATCGATCTCATCCATCAACCCTCAACTCTTATACACACCCGTCTACTTCCTCTTAGCTGACCGAAGCAGACCAAAAACACCGGCGACAATGTCCAAGTCCAAGCAGAAGCGCAAGCAGCAGGGCCAGCAGCAGCAGCAGCTCGGCGCGGCGAAGAAGGTCAAGACGGGGCACCCCGCCGCGACAACGACCCCTGTTCTGCCCACCGTCGGGGCCGCTTTTGAGCCCAAGTTCCTCAGCACTGTCGTCCCGGAGGAGGACCTCGAGATCACGGTCGAGACGCTGAGGGCGCTGGTCGAGAACCCCGGCCTGATCAAGTCCAAGGCGTGCAAGGACCTGAGGACGGCCGTGTTTGAGTTCCGGAAGGCTTGTACTACTGGGTTTAATGCTGCAGGTTCGTGATCCACTCGGCAGTGATAAATTACAAGCAAATCAAGCCGCCCATGCTTGAGAACCGATTCATGATACAGAGAGAAACAGCAGACTGACTTTCCCCCAGCCGACGCGAACCTCACCTCCCGCATCAGCGGCGCCCTCGCCGACGGCGGGCACACCGAGGCGCGCATCCTCCTGGCCGAGATGCGCATCCGGCAGCAGGCACCGAAGCTGGGCGCCCTGTGCCGGTGGGTGCGCGACCTGGACGTCATCAGCGGGCTGGCGGAGCAGCGCGAGGGCAGGAGTAGGCGCACCGAGGCGCAGGCCAAGACGCTCAAGGTGCTCGATGCCATCCTGCGAGTGACGGGGCCGGTGGACCACTCCTCGGCCCCGCCACCCTCTGACAGTGCAGACCACTCATCTCCGGGTGACTCCTCCGAGCCCGGCCCGCTGGCCGTCCGGCCGGCATGGGACCTCCGGGACACAGCACGCCCGCGCAGGATGGTCTACGACTCCGTGTTAGACGGCACCCTGGCGACGTCGATGCCGTCAGGCTTGCGGGCGCAGTTCCGCGTGATCCAGACTGTCCCAGGCCCAGAGCGCAACCCGCCGAACCAGCACCCCGCGACGGTATGGGCCTCGCGGGACGGTGCGATCGCCCTAGCTGCTCCCTCGTCCCCCGATGCACCGGCAACAACACACCACTCGCACCCGACCGTTCCGGGGCTGCACCTCCTGCGCGACGTGCTCTCCCCGGATGAGTGCGGGCGGATCGTAGGTGCCGCCGAGGCGGTCGGGTTCGCGCCCGACGCGCCGGTGCGGCCTGGCGGGGACGTCGCTGCCGCCACGGAGAACAGCGTGCTGGCGCACAACTTCTACTGGGTGGCAGACGAGGAGTTCTGCCGGGTTCTCTGGGGCCGCGTGGGGCCGTTCGTGCCGGAGCGGGTGGGCGGGCGCAAGGTCCGCGGCTTGAATCGGCGGTTCCGGGTGTACCGGTACGTCCCCGGGGCCGAGTACCGGGCGCACATTGGTATGTTGTCACATCCCTAGTCTTTCCTTCCATATTCTCGTGCTTCCTACACCCAGCATACTGACGAGACCACCCAGACGGCGCCTGGCCCCCCTCAGGCATCCTCCCCGACGACACATACCAGTACGACGCCAGCCCCGCCGACGCAAAGCAGTCATCCCTCTTCACGTTCCTGGTCTACCTCAACGACGAGTTCTCGGCCGGCGAGACGACCTTCTTCCTCCCATCTGCGCGCGAGGGGACACTCAACGCCTACCCCGTGCGGCCGATCCAGGGCAGCGTGGCCATGTTCCCGCACGGCGAGACCGAGGGGAGCCTGCTGCACGAGGGTACGGGGGTGCGGCGCGGGGAGAGGCCGTCGGCCAAGTATGTCATCCGGACAGATGTGGAGTATGATGTTGATCCCGGGAGGGAGTAGCTTTGTCTTTATTCTTGACATTGGGAAAAGTGCGCATCTATTACATGGGCCCGTCATCTCCGCTGCCTGACATCTATCATAGCTGGTGCAAGGTTTCATGACACCAAAAGCTGGTATATGAGATGGGATTTCAGGTATATTGTTGAATTAGGCTCCCAGCTACCTACCTGCCCATGTACTATGCACCCAAACCGTTTACAAGCGCTATCTCCAAACCAAATAGCCAACAGACAATGCTAGAAAATTACACACGCGCCCAAATGTCCAACCCAATGATATGCTTCGTCGCCCACCCGCGCTTTATCTCTTTCGTCTTCTCTTGCTCATTCGATTCCCTTTTTATCTCGCACACCTTTCTCTTCCCACGCCAAAGCGCCGACTCGAATCGTGTTTTCACGAGCCTTTCCCCCCTTCAAGTGTCATCCAGATGCCCCAAATCATGCAGAACCATATCCTCGCTGGGGTGTCTTTCCCTCGAGTCCCGCCCATTTTATGAACCCGAATTCTCCTTGATGATGCAAAATCTTACGCAAAACTACTCGCAATGGTGATGGCCGTCGTGTACACCATGCCCACGATCCCCAGCACCATGAGCACTGTGTCGGCGATCTTCTCCCTCGGCGTGATGGCGACAGCCTTGTAGTGCAAAAATGCCGGGTACACGTAGACGAGCGGGACACAGGCAACGCTTCCGATGAGGGCGACAAAGCGGTCGAGGTTGGTGCTGCCGCCAATGCTGATGGCGCAGCAGACAACGACCAGGCTGGTGCGGAAGGCGTTCTTCTTCCACTTTGTCAGCAGGTCCTTCTTGCCGCTGCGATGGCCAAAAATGCGGCCCTCGAGGATACGCATGGCGGGGAAGAGCTGGACGGGGTTGCCGATGAGCACGGCCAGGGCGTAAAGGAACTGGACGGCGTTGACGAGGCGCGAGTCCTGGGGGAAGTTGTTGATGACCTCGATCTGGGTGCGGTCGCCGAATGTGGCGTAGCACAGGGCGCCGACGGACGTAAAAATACAGGTGATGATGAGCATGACCAGCCCCAGGAGCGGCTCGAATTTCTCCGGGTGGCGCATGGATGCGTGGATAGGGATGATGAGCCCGATGCCCTCGAAGGTGAAGATGGAGGCGCCGATGGTGAGGGTGTAGGCCTTGGGGTTGAAGAGCTCGACGCTGGGGCTCATGCCTTCGGTGGCGAGGTGGGCGATGTCATACTGCCAGATGTAGCAGAGCCCAATAAGGATGAAGGCGTCGGCGAGGGTGGCGGCGGCGCCCAGCTTGGAGATGTTGCGGATGAAGCTGAGCGGGATCAGCAGCAGGGCCTGCAGGGCGATGAGGACCTTGATGCCGAGCGGGTTGGCGCCGTGGGTGACGGCGGCCAGGAAGCTGAACCAGTTGTCGGCGACGAATACGAGACCCGTGCACACAAAGCCCAGCTGCGACAGGGTGATGCTGGTCAGGATGACATTACGCATCCAGGGGCCGGCGATGGCCTCGCCGATCTCACCGTAGGAGCCACCGACCGAGGTCCTGCACTTGAGCAGCAGGTGGAAGGCCCACATGGAGATGGCGGCGACGGACACAAGGCACAGGGACGAGAAGAGGATGCCGCCGTTGTAGAAGGCCTTGGGCAGGAACATGATGCCCGTGCCCACAAAGGCCTTGAGCAGGGTCAGGAAGGTCTTGGTGGTGGAGGCGTCGCCCTGGCGCCTTAGCACGCGCGACGACTTCCTCCGGATGTGGTGGGGTCGACGGCGGATGAGCGGGCTGGTCTCGTTGGCGGCCTCCTGCTCCTCGTTCGCCTGCTCGGACGGCGTGGCCTCCTCGTCTGTGACGCCCTCGTCGTCCGAGTCGGCGAGATCCTCACCGGCAAAGGCGCCGTAGAGGTCGAGAAATTCGACGAAACTGCGGGTGATGGGCATACTAGTGCCGCCCTGGAAGCCGCGAGGCCGCTGGATCTTCTGCTTCTGCTTCTGCAAGACATGGTGCCTGCGGAAGCCCTGGATCTGGTTGATGTCGGCGGCGGTGAATTCGTTGTCCGGGGTGTCGGTGCGCTCGGGGTGGGAGAAGGTCATGGCGCGCTGAATTCCGGGCGGCTGGGCGGGGATCTTGAACAGGTCGCGGTGGATGTCGCCGCCCTGCAGCAGGAGCGACGACTCGGCGGGGTGGTCCGAATCATCGACAGCCAGCTCCGGATTGTTGGAGGCTGGGGCGGCCGGGCCGGGGTTGTTGGAGGAGTCATGGGCGGCGGCGCCGGAGCCATCAAAGCCGTCGAATGCGGCGGTGTAGCCGTCGGGCAGGTGCTCTGCCACGACGGCGGCCGCTCGCTCCTGGTCGTCGTCGCGGGGGTTGAAAGAGCCCGAGACGCTGTTGAGGCGATTGAGAACGTCCTCGGGGATGTCTCTGTAGGAAGACATGATGGACGGAAGGGACGGCAGTTGGAATGAATGATGTCAATGGGCTGCAGAGTCAGACAGACAGGCCAGCGGCAGGGTGAGATGCGTGTCTGGGGCTAATAATAAGAATGAGAAGCGACAGCGAGAGTGGGAAAATAAGCGAGACGCTAGAGCTGGAAAACTGAAAAAGTGAGACCTCCTGCGACAATGTTATACCATTTCGTGAAGCCCTCGTCGCTCTCACATTGTAGGCGATTGCTGCTGTTCCTGAGACGGTGCGACGGCTGGTAGGTGGTGCAGGTGGTTGGTGAGAGGTGGATGGTGAGAGGTGGCGAAAGAAACGTTGAGAATTAAAGGGTGGATGGTGAGAGAGAGACGGTGACGAAGAGAGCCTGGACGCGGTCGGACAAGCTTTTTCCTTGCTGGCGCCAGGTCACAGCTCCAAAAGCTCCTGCACAATGCAAGACCACATGCACCTTCCTCCACACTCTACCTCCCACCCACGGCAGCAAATAAAGCAGGTGGGGCACTGTGAGTCTTGGTCAGTGCCCAAGCTCTGCCCAGGCCCAGGGCCCCGCCGTGTGGATTCCCTCTCGGGCCTCTCTCAGGCCCCTCTTAGGCCCCTCCCCGATTCAGCACCACCCACATGCGGTGCCACCTGAGCCAGAACGGCCGGCCGCTAGCACAGGTCACCAAGAACCGCCTCGACCGCCTGGACCGACCTGGGTGGGATCTAGCAGTTTGCAGCATTTTGGGGGAGGCCAAATGACGCAATTCCAAGACATGCGTAACACAAAAAGTCAACGCACGATGGGCTTATGCACATGCACATCAGACAGGCTGGTTTACGTGTGTGGACTGGACTATGCAGGTATGCCGTTGGATAGAGTTCAGAGTTCATGTATCGACCACACCCTATATTTTCTAGATTGTTCTTCCCCACTGCACTTCCGTAACTCAACACAGCGTCTCATCTGTCTGGGTGCAACAGCAGCAATGTCCCGACGGCTCTCGAAATTTCCACACAGCCAAGCCATCATCAATCCAGTCAATCCATCCATCCTCAACCGCAGTTCACATTATGAATAAGATTCTGACATGACACCATGCATCTCGGTGATCTGTCTACAAGCACAGCCACAGCCACAGAGCGTATCTGCACAGAGGCGACTAGAGGTCGAAGAGACCGTACCTTTTGAAGCACATTCATGCGACACCCTCCGCAGCAGATGGACTTCATGATACTCGTTCAGGCTCAGCATGCAGAAGCATTGGTGGCAACATGTCTTGAGGGCAGAGCTTCAGGAAATCCTGGATGCACCTGAATATCGAGAACGGCCTCGCTGGGACTATTTCGATGAGCGAGAGACTGTATCGACACCATGGAGGCTCCAAGGCATATTCGCTCGCCCTGACGAACGACCAAGCCTGCCACTCATACCCAAGCATTCAACGCCCTCCAAATCCAAGCCAATCGTGGAATGAATATCCTCTTTAGTGTGACTCAAATTGTCCCCTGCGAGGAAGTGATGCATTATGCCCGAGGAGTCGTGGCCCGGATCTCGACCTGCCACCGAATTGTGTCCATGCTCAATCAAATTGAGCATGTGCCAATTCCTACCTCTTGCCTTCGATCATGTATGCTAATTTCCCCGCAAAATCCATCGAGAACCAGGATTCATCCATAGGGGCGGATATCCCTGCTGGCCAATCTTAGCGTCTTACCATGTATGTGTGTTGGTTCTGTTGGTTGAAGGGTAGGATTGAGTAGCGGGTCGATAAATAGCATGGACACTATTCCTCGAATCTGCCTAATTTCTGACTGTGTTTTGAACCGTACACGACAACTATCTGAAGTTATCGTCGTCCGTGGGCCTACCTTCTGTGGTTCCTCGTTCCGTGCAGCTCGGAATTCGCCGTCACAAACACGCACCTTACATTAAGGGCTCAAAGCTCGACTGCTCTTTAAACATCCACAGTCGTCCAAGCCAAAAAGAAAAAAAAAAGCCAACATGTTTGCCTCTGAATTGCTGTCCTTGGAATCGCTGCTCGTCTGGGCCAGGTACTTCGTCCTGCTCCTGCTGCCATCTGTTCGTCCGCACTTCTCCTCATGGCGGCCACGGCCATAGAATCAGGCAGGCCTGCCTAGCTAACTTGTCCAACAGCTCATTCTTCTTTCAGCCTACCGAAGCTTCCTTCACCCGTTGAGGAAATATCCGGGGCCATGGCTCGCCAAGGTCACCGACGGATACGGTGGTTATAATGCCATCCGGATGTGATTCCACCTGGCCGTCATGAGGGACCATGAAAGATATGGTACGATAGTGTCATCTCTTGTGCTAGCTTCCAAGAGTCCTGAAAATGACATCTCCTAGGGCCCGTCTTTCGCCAGGCTCCGAACAGGCTCGTTTTCAATACTACCACAGCTCTTCAAGGTGCAACAAATCATGAGACCTTGACTCTATTCCAATCCTCGACTGACCAACGCAGATATCTACAACAGCGAACGAATCGGGAAGTCCTGGGTCTATACCACCCTCAGAATGGCAAAGACCTCCCCAAACATCTTCAACGTCCTCGACAAACAGCTCCACCGCACGAAGCGCAAGGTCATCGGCCAGGCCGTGACGGAGCGGGCCATGCGCCTCTTCGAGGCCACCCTGCAGCAGCAGGTCGACATCTTCATCGAGCAGCTGCGATCCAGCAAGGAACCCGTGGACATCACCCCGCGCTGCAGACATGTCGGTCTCGACACCATCGGCCTCCTGGCCTTCGGGTACGAATTCAACACCCAGCGAAGCCCAGAGCACCGCTTCATGCTGGACGGCCTGTTCGCGGGCAACTACAAGAGCAACTGCTTCTTCCACTTCCCGCTGTTGCAAGACCTCGGCCTCGAGACGCTGCTCGCGAGCGTCAGCGGCCGCAGCCGGGCGCGGTTCTGGGGGCTTATGAACAAGATAACCACAGGCCGTCTCAGCATGGGCAAGAATGCCCGCCATGACCTCGTCTCATTCGTGGCCGACGGGACGCAGGGCGCGGCCATGGATGATGCCCAGCTGCGCGAGCTGTTGTTATCCGAGGGCTTGTTCTTTGTTGCTGCGGGAGGCGACACCACTGCTGCCGCGCTCGGCGGTCTCTTCTTCTACCTCAGCCGGGAGGTCAATGCTGAGGCGTACAGGAAGCTCTCGGATGAGATACGGACGACTTTTTCCAGTGCCGAGGAGATTCACAGCGGATCGAAGCTGTCTAGCTGCCATTACCTGCGCGCGTGTATCGATGAGGCCATGTGAGTAATTTTGATGGAGCTTGAGTGAGACGGCTTCCGGAGAGCTAGTACAGCGACTGACAGCACAAACAGGCGCATGTCACCCCCCGTCCCCGGCGTCGCCTGGCGCCAGCAGGCCGCAGAAGACCCCCAGAAAGGCCAGCCCCTGATAATCGACGGGCACGTCGTCCCACCGGGGACACAGATAGGCGTGAGCGCGTACGCGCTGCACCACAACGAGAACTATTTCCCCTCCCCCTTCTCCTTCAAGCCCGAGCGCTGGCTCGACGCAGCACAGGCCGCGAGCATGCGGCCCGCCTTCATGCCGTTTTCTGTGGGCTCGCTCTCGTGCGCCGGCAAGGCGATGGCGTACCTCGAGGCGAGCCTGGTCGTCGCCAAGACGCTGTGGTACTTTGATTTCGAGGCCGCGCCGGGTGAGCTGGGCCGTATTGGTGCGGGCGCACCTGGCAAGGGGCTGGGCAGGGAGAGGGCGGATGAGTATCAGCTTTATGATATCTTTGCGGCGTCGCATAGTGGGCCATATCTTGTTTTGAAAGAGCGGGATCGGTAGGAATGATGGGTTACGAGTGTGAAGAGCATCCGTGACATGCCCCCAATGGGTATAATGGCGGACAAATTCACATGCACACAGCAAGAGCACCGCATTAAATGAATTAATTCGCTGCTGTCTTCTACAGCCCTTCATCAAAATGCACCTTGTCTCTCAGTTATCCTCTTTGTTTTCATCCGTCACCTGGCGCATACGACAGAATTGCAGTCAAAATTTGTGTCATTAGGTGCTCAGGATTGCCCGAGTCTTTAGTTTCTGAACCCTGCTGCGATGACCTAGCTTTCAGTCCCCCCAAAAGGTGTCAATGGCCATGAGGCGATGTCCGGAACATTGAGGCTGATTTACTGCTCGAAGACGGTGACCATGGGTCGCTTTGAAATGAGACTGCCGCTAGTCGATATCAGCATCGGAGCCTGTCGGTCACCAATCTGTGAAGATCCTAGGCGTCCTCCCTGACAGCAGAGGCGGTATCATTCACCACTTCCTGTCCTGCATCGTCGATGATCTCTAGGGTCTCAGAGCCTTCTCGATCGTCTCACGCGCCTCTGCAGAACGCATCTCTTGGTCGTCCCTCACCGCGAGCCACTGCACTCCGCCAAATTGCTTACTCGCAGCCGCTATGGCGCGACACTTCTTAAGCTCCTCCTGTTTCTTCTGGACCACCTCGAGTGCCTGCTTCATCTCCTCTTGTTTCTGTGCAGCCACCTCCTGTGCCTGTTTGAACGCCACCTCGGCCGACAGGGCCTTCGATTGGGTCTCGCAGACGCCATCAAGGATCTTGCCAATGTTCATTCGGGCTACATTCTCGCACAGGACAGCCTCATCTATGATGTGACGAAGCTGTGGATCCGCCTGCACCTTCTCAAGGTCGGTCAGTGAAAAGCAGTCGTGGACCGACAGTCGTAGTCGAATCTCGTGGTTTGCGCAAGCACCCTGTTCGTAGACGGAAGTCAGCGATTCTTATGTGATGACATGATCCTTTCCATAAACATACGGAGTCAGCCATTGTGCTTCCGTTGCTCTTGATTTCGTGTTTTTTGGTTTTGTTATCTTGAGTGATGCCGATAGCTGCTGGGTTACGGTGGATTGGTTGTGTTGCAGGGTGGAGGGAGAAAGGAAGAAAAGGTTGTGCAGCCAGCCCAGGGAACCTTGAATAATTCAAGGTACCTGGGTACCCATTCACTCAGGCGTTTGGACAAACAGACTTTTGGTTAACAACTACAACTCTCAGATTGCCCTACTCTAACCTAGCTTCCACATGCTCCAAAATTGATGACAGCTATAAAGGCATTTTTGGATCGATGACGGTGGGTCGGACAGGATTGGGAGGTATATGGCCACTCAAAAACAAGCTCAAAATGTGAATGTTGGTAGACAACCTCAGAGCGCGGGACCTATTTCCAACACGGCCAAGCCCTCCCTAAGCAACGGAGGAGGGTCCATTGTCAATCACCCCCTGGTAAGCGTCTAGAGCCTTGAAGATCTTGTCCGAAGCGTCCAAACTACGTTTGGACTGCTGCCAGTGGTCTCGCACCGCGTGGATCGCGAGCATTCTAAGACGGTCTTGGACAAACGCCACTTTACGACACCACTCAGACTCCTGGCACGTCTGAATGTATTCATACTTTGCCTGCTAGGTCGCATGCCATGCCTACGCGAGCGCTTGATTCTGTTCATGACTGACAGCGTCGTCATGATTCTGCTGGGCCCCAGACCGCGCGCCTTTTTCAACACTTCGTCATTCTCCGCATCCCTCAATGCTTGAAGCTTCTGCTATTTGACTTTATCAGTTTGTTGAACCCTCCCTTTGGCCTTGGTGAGACCCTCTCTGAGCTGCTTAATCAGCTCTTGAGCTGCCGTCTCGTAGGCGAGGGCCGTATGATACCCTCGATATCACGGAGCACAGCGTTCGACTCTACTTTCTCGCGATCGGCCGGCAGAATGAGCTCGAGCATCCTGTCTTTCAGTAGATCCTCGTCACTGATTGCAGGGCGCCGTTTTGATGATAGCAATTCAGTTACATATACTTGGTGTAAAATGATGGTCCTTCTGGAGAACCTACGGAATCGGCCGTGACGTTGCTGCTGTGGTATGTTTTTGTTTCTAGTATTACCGGTGAGAAGCAGGAACTCTGCTATCAATATCGCCAGCGTCACCAACGATGGGAAGGGTGATCTTTTGAGGGCAACTCTAGCGGCGAGAACCGCCTTGAATGTTATTGTTTCCGGTAGGAGCATCACTTGGCAGCCAGCCATTGCGTTGGCGTCGTCAAAGAACCTCGCTCGAGTTGTCGTCTCTTTTGTCTGACCGATTCGACGATCTAGAGTCGTTTTCGGACCGAGCGTCATCGGATATGTCTCATAGCACGATTCTGGATCGAATGTGTCCGAGGAGGTCACCATGCTGGCCATGACAGTGGCCTTGGCAACGGACGCCCTGAATTTCTTCTCAATCTTTCTTCTGTCTTCCCTCCTCCTTTCTTACCTTCTTTTCATCTTCCATCTCCTGATCTCGGTCCCCTCAATGTATGCTCGTTCGTCCCCGATTGCTCGTTTGTCACAAACGGGGACACAGCAGTCAATCAGCCGCCAATTTATCACCTCACATGGACTGGGCCTGTATTACTGTGTTGGGTGCAGTAACAATGAATGATTTTCAACCGGTGCCCGTGAGAAGCCCTTATTGTGAGTGAAAACACCCTGTTGTGGTCAGACACCCAACATTTGCACCCCCTAACCAACTTAAATTCCCATGCAAGCTCCTTCAACGACTCCGGGGACAACTGATTTGATTCGAAGTCAACTGCGGGACAAGTGGGTTTCGCTCCGAAAAACTCTCTTTGAATACATACCACATCTCTTCCATCAAGCCCCAGAAAGATAATGCGCCTCCTAAGCAAGCGCCTGTTATCGAGGATGTGATTACAGGGTATTAGTTCAAGGGACGGGATCGTCGTGTGACACTATCCCTAGTCTCCTAACTGTGTTCGCAACGATTATTTAATCCTTACATAGTACCTAGAACGGAACAGTGCACTCAGCTGTTTGAGACTGACCATTAAGGAGGCGACAGGCCCTCGGTCTGCTTCAACATGACAATACACTAAAACTATACTTGGGGAAATTTCCCGTCTTAGTTGAGGGTACTCGCTGGTTTTCCACAACGACGCCGTGACGTTATTTGGACACCTCTAGTCAAAGTTCATTTGATAGAAAGGCCGGTCGAGAGTTTCCCAAAACCCACGGTTATCAAACAAATCACCCCAAGGACGAGTTCTTCCCGCATCCTGATGAGGAAAGTACACATCTCCACGAAAGCCCCCCTGTGACAGGACAGCTGCAAAGAATGCCCTTATATCAGTCGGAGATTGGCTAATCACCCCCTTTGGATCCACATCACAAACAATAAAAAGGGCACTGAGTATTGTGGCCAGACCACTTCCCATTTTCCGTGTTACATTATTAAGTTGTGTCCCTTCGATGTGGAGAGTCTCCCACTGGGCCGGGTATCTGTGTGGTTTCTCTGACAGGTTTTGCAAATACCAGTAGTGCAGGTATTTCTCCACTTTGCGGTATTTCTCTTCGGCATCGTCGGCATGGTGCTCCGTGATAACGATCAATACAGTCTTGCGATCGTAGCGTATGTAGGCAAACATCCAGTGGCCCCCGTCCAGAAGTATCGGAAGGAGGACGGCATACGCTATCCTGACCATCGCATGTATGTTGGTTGGGTCGCCCTGGCGACTCGTAGATGGGTCGATGAGACCTGGCATATAGTCTGGGAGAGGAAATGGCCACATACCCTCTCCTTCTAGGGCCCGGAACTTGCGATGTATGTGGTTCCAAGTGATGGCAGGTAGGGCCACAGTATCTAATTGATAGGCTCTCCCGTAGTCGTAGCCGGGAGGACCCCGCACATCCTGGATACAGGCAATGGCCGCAAATAGTGCATCCATCATCCGATATTCGATGACACCCGAATCCCGCAGGAAAAACTTGATGTCAGCCTTGGACAGGTCGCTATTTCGCCTGGCTGTGATGATATACGGTCCCATGCTTGAAATGCCTTGATCCTTGATTGCACTGCCGATAACCTTTAGATCATCCTGAAGAATCGGAGTTAAAAGCTTATGGGCCTTGTTTGGTAGGCGTTGCATTGCAAAGAGACGCCTGCCGCTCCTGACGTTGTGAGGCTTTCTGTTTCAATATATACCTCGACCTCGACGACTCCATTGCGCCGTGAATGGGTCAGTTGCGGTATTTGACCAATCACCAGGAAGTCGGGTACTATATGAGTTCACTCGTCCTCGAACATCAGGATGAAATCCCGGCCGTACTGGAGGGGGGCCTGGAGGCAATTGTCCTATATCTGCATCTGCCCCATCACGCTCCGGGTTAAAACTGTCGTCGTCTGAGAGGAACAGCGAACCATCCGGGTCAACCGATACAGCTGCCTGTACGATAGCATCAGGAGCGTTATATGCAGGTCGATAATCGAGTTCTGCCATTTTTAGGAAAACCGACAGCAGATGGTTGAAGTATTTGATCGAGTGAGAAGGAAGTACGGCGTCGAATTGGCAAGCACACAGTATATCACAATACTTGCAAGTTTAGCATGACAAAGTTTTGAACTGTCCGTTCTCTGCCGAACTTCCATCACCTAGCTTTGTAATGTATGCTTTTTACAAATTAAACCCAACAGGTGAGTTCTTTTCTTTCAGGTGACGGATGCAGCAGAACCCTAACTGGTGCTAAGCTCGGAAAAACAAAGGAAAGTATCTTACATCTCTGGCAAGAACTAAAAGAGTAAGAACAAAGCCAACAGAGCAATTCGCACCACTAATATGGACACTGTTGATACCAGCATTTTTGTAGGAATCGTGTCATATAGAGGCTTGAATTATTAAGCCAAGTTCTGGAGATCCCTAATGAAGATGGCAGCATCATTCACATCTACATTAGAATTTCCCGCTCAAGTAAATTTCACACACACAGAAGCTAGAAACGTATATATAGAGTCTATTAGATGATCAGCGACTCAATTGATTGGCTTTCATCCTGTCAGTCCGTTGAAAGCCCGCCGTACTCAATACAGGGTAGTCCAGCCAGGCATGAAAAAACCAAGTCCAGCTGCTTCAGATAGGATGTGCTGCACAGAGACTTATTTAAAGTCAACGCCCGAACCGTTCCTTGCATGCACCCCCTGCTTATCTATCGTGTTGCGGTTCACCCACTGTGGTATGACAAGCACTGTGAGGTAATTTAGGCGGCCCCATCATACAGCCTAAAGAGTGTGAGAGTTATTTAAGTGCGTTATGTTATAGCTAAGCCACTGAAGAATATGGCACTTGGAACCGGCCTCATTAACAGGCCTGATGTGGTAGCAAGTTGGGGGGTCTGAAAGATGTTGTATTGAAGATGGCCCATCTAAGTGACTGATGGGCTCTGAGGGCGTCTGATAAAGGCATCAGACGCACAGATCCTCCAGGGTTAAACCCTGGCACCCCCTGGGCTGTCACAATAGCGCACATCACTACTCTATACAGACGCTGACGTTATGACGGACAGGGCCTCTTAATAGGGCCCCGGAAAAGTGATGGCACGACAGTGACGAACACAAGGCATGGGAAGCACTCGAGCCGCGATACATATTTCACTTTTGTTCACTTAGATAACATTGAGAATCAGAGTAGCGGGTAAAGCCTCGCGCTATTGTCCAATTTTTATGTGAATTAAATTTCATTTTCAAATTTCCACCGGCAGCACACTTGTAGCCGTTTCAGCACTTGCAGCTGAGTCTCACATTCATAGGCCCGTCATTCTGTATATGAGTCCGGATCGAAATGGCTGTCCTAACAGGCTCTGTATCTTTTATTTGCCTCTCCAGACGGTTCGAATTCAACTTCAGAGACAGAGCGCTTCTGAGCCGTGATGTCTGGAACGAGCTGAGGCATGTCGACATTTTTGGACCAAAGTCGCGGGTCTGCCCCGTGCTGGAGCATCAGGGCTATTGTTTCCTCCAAAATTACTCCTTTGGATCCCGGGACCTCCCCATGATCGGATGCATACAAGTTGGCGTAGTGGACCAGATCTTTCCAGGGCGTTCTCTCCTGGTCCTGTTGCATGAATGGGTCAAAGTAAAATGCATTAGGATCACCCCCGTTCTTGAGAAGACAGCGGATCATATCGGCCTGTTTCCACATTTCACCAGGGGACAGCGCCGCTGTTTGGGCGTTCGGTTCAAGACGACGCCCGTGGTTATATCCGAGACATTCCCCGAAACTGCGCACGACATATGACAGGACGGGTTTCTCGAAGTCGGTAAAGTAGTCCGGTTTCCCAGGTAGTATGCGAGCCAGGTAGTCGTGGAAGTTGGCGTCCACCAGCGCTTCTCTGAAGAACAGCGTGACCGGGTTTGCAGGGTTGCCCAAAATCTTGAGGTGTGCCTGGCCGCTGCTGTGCATCTCTGGGATGCAGCGGTCCAGTTCATCGAGGAGCGGGTATGCGGCCTTCGCTGACTCTCCTCGCAGCTCGCTGATCTGGGCTAGAATCTCTCTCACTGCTGATACGAGTTCAGATTCGGTCCAGTGGTTGAAATCTTTCCTGTCGACCATCTCAGGGAACTCGGTGGTTTTGATATAGGCAGTAAAGGCCCGGGCCAAAGAAATTCTCGCATCAAACCCGAGTGGGGCCTTTTCTGTTAGAAACAACGACATATTTGCAGTTCGTAAGAAGTCCATGACGCTGCGGTGAAGAAATTCAACCCGATTGCTGTGACAATTCACCTCCACGAGGCCGCGGCATCTGGCCTTTAGCCGGCGTCTTGTCTGATCACATGATGGGAGCACTGCACTTTCAGCTATGGTCTGTAACGAAATCTTGGCTGCATAGTCCTGATCTTCGTATTCCAAGTCGTGTAAACTGTAGACGGAAACATCGACGGGCTCTGTCGCAGCCAGTGAGATCTGCAGAGTCGTTGCCATTTTCGGGATGTAAAAATCCTCTACGGACTCAAGAATCCGCTTGAAAAAGGCTTCGAGGTCGACTGGGATACACTTCAGGCGCTTTTGCATGTCCGAAAAGCTGTCGTACTCGCTGAGGCCACTTCGGAGCTCCCTAGTGACGAGGAACACCCACAGGAAAACACCAGCCGCACGCTCCGTGATCTCGTCGAGCAGCCAAGACGAGTTGGGGGCCTCATGGCCGAGGCTTCTCCATCGCGGATGGGTTTCCAGCCGCAATTCAGCGTAGGAGCGGATGTCGTCGTGAGTGAGCTCGTGGATGTAGAGTTTTTTGTTTTTGTCGTCCGAGCCAAATGAGTCTTCAAAGACATTCCACGCCCGACTTGAAACACAGAGTTTGATATTCGGGGATTGTGCAAGCTCACGCAGGCTCTGGCAGAAGTCAACATGGTCGCCACCAAATTCATCGAGGCCGTCGACGAAGAAGCAAAACTTGACGGGGACATCCTGGCGGTCCGCAATACGTTGCAGAACCGTCTGCAGCTCTGAGGCCTGCCACGGCTCGTATGAAAGCTGGTCGATGGTCTTGGACCATCGCTCGACGCAGACTGATTCGATGATATCGGGCAGCTGCCGGAAGATTTCATACAGCAATGTCTGCAGCAGCCCCTGCTGCGACTTTTGCATTGGTGTTCCGGCGCTCCAAAAATAGTGGCTGGCCAGCACTGGACGCCTAGGGTACGCCCATTGTGACAGCGTGCTCAATGTGGTTGGATGGTCTGCGATGAACTTCATGAAGGTCGATTTGCCCGACCCGGGCTTGCCCGTGACCCAAAACAAGCCTTCGCCTTCCTTCAGCCATTCGAGCAGGCCCCCGGATAATCCGATGTCTTCTTGTGCTCCAGCTTCCTTGAATGCCCATTCAAATGTGCGTGCCGAGGCGTCTGTGATGGAGCTGTGGCGGATCGGGCGACTGTCGAAGCTGAGAGATCTCAAAATCACGTTCTCTTTCATAGCAGCAGACCTACATAGCGACAGGCGGGACATCTGGCTCTCAATACTCTCAATGTCGTCCGGACTGAAGACATTCAAGCCTGCTCCTGACCAAGTCGATGTATGCGTAATGCGACCAGCTAACTCGTTGAGAATTTGAGAGATGTCGTTGAGTTTCTCAGAATGGCGCGCATTGAGTCTTAAGCTTTCGCTTTGAAGCTGTTGGAGAGCCTTGTCGAACCTGGCATGCCAGAAACTCGAGGGAGTTTAGCATGAGACTCATGTGTTTCATCTCCATGTGGATTGCAGACATACCTTGTTTGAGTGCACACTAGCAGCGTGAGCGTCATCTGGGTGCGATGCAACCGTTGCTCGAGCTCTGCAATCTCATTGCCTTTCCAGACGGTCCTCAGAGCAACTGCCAAGGTCTTACGACGGTGGTGTAAGTCACCGTTTGTCTTCAACTTGTCGACTATCTTTAGAATCCTTTGGCAATCGCCCTCGCATTTGCGTGATAAGTCTTTGATGGCAAGGACATTTTTAGCGTACTCAGTATTTCCCTCGACGATCTGGAGCGTCGGATCATGCCGCGAACATTTCTCAAGATTCATGCTCAGCTCATGTAATCTGGTATAAGTCGTTTCGAGTGTGGCGGCTTCATCAGCCTGTCCTGAGGAAGAGTCTTGGACTGCTTTCGTCTTCATGATCAAGTGAGAGGCAAAGCTGACGAACTGTACCACACCTGCCGCGAGGCCAAGCACGGTCAAAGGATCCATTGCTTCATCGATTGCAATCTTGGGCGAGCTGGTATGTCTAGGCCTTGGGTGATGGCGACATGGCAACGTGGCAGACAAGAGAATTTGACAAGAGCAACACACATTGTGGGCCAAAATGAGTGAATTAGTGGGCTGTCTGATGGACGATCCTCATGATTGACTTGCGTCATTGTAACACATAGTCAACCTATGTGATGCCATGTGTATGACCGCAAACTTCACCGGCTTCCACAAAGAGCTGTATCCAGCTCGGCAACTCGAAGCACCAATGTGCTTGCGGGAGCAGGACTGGTGGGTAGTACAGAAGTCACACTGGGAGGGAGTACACTGCCTTCTTGTGCCACATTACCACCTGGAATAGTAGGCTGGTCCCTCTTGCTCTTTGTCACCAGGGTTGCGCACATTGGCGATCTTGCTTTACCACACATGCGCAGTGCATGCAGGAGTAACTCCCTGGCACGTTAGGATGTCAGAAACGGGTCACCCAGCTCTTTCTTTCTGCCCACCCAGTACCCAGGTAATTTCAAGCAAGTGGCTAACGTTGTAATAATAACACAGAAACCAATGCAAGAATAAGCCTCCTGGATGGCTTCTAGCATGGCGGATCATGAGCTTCAAAATTGATATTCAACTGACTTACAAATCCAAATCCTAATACCTACCTTCCAAATACAGGGCCTCCGGCTTTTTGGTTTGAATGGCCTTGACAAATCGAATTCTTTCCCGGGGAACATTTATATGCAATGGGCTAGCCTAAGGTCTGAAGGGTTCGGTCCGAGGACAGCTCAAACACAGACGATCCACTCAACTTGAGGTGCATTTTTCTACAGACTGACGCAATAACAAAGCTTGTTCCCATAATTAAAGTCAAACACTTATTTCCGCTCCGTTGTCGAGCCGTGTTATCGGAGAAGTAGGATGGGAGGAGGTGAGCCCGACGCATAAGCTGCCCTCCACCACTACTTGGCTGTGGTCTGCTACGATCAGGGGTTGAGAGACGTTGCGAATGCTGCGGAGTTTCAAGGTGGGCGGGCTTGTACACTAGGCATTTGCATCCCTAGCCGCTATATTCGACAAGACAGCTCCCTGCGCGCTGCAACGCCGAGGATGTCGGTCACAGTGGGGATCATGCACCTTCATGATGCAGGCGCACGCTTCGGAACTCGGTGGGATGCCATTAAAGGAAAAAGGGTCCACAACGTATGCAAGCCGGACACAACCCCTCATTATCATTGCACGCCGTAGACGGAAACGGGATCAACAATCGGCAACATAAAAGGCAGGCCAGCCTAACCTGAGGTCAAGACTTAGGGACCGTCTCGTTCGAGCCAAAGTCCACCGAGTACACTGGCTGCCAATAACCTCGATTTACTGTCCAACATGACTCCATCACGCCCCAACATAATTTTTATCATGGCGGACGACCACGCATCGAAAGCCATATCCGCCTATGGCGCAGGCATCAACCACACGCCAAACATCGACCGGCTGGCAACAGAGGGCATGAAGTTCAACCACTGCTACGTCACCAACAGCATCTGCACGCCCTCGCGCGCCGCGATCCTCACGGGGACCCACAACCACGTCAACGGGGTCATGACGCTCGACTCCAAGCTCAACAAGCACCTCCCCAACGTGGCCAAGCACCTCCGCACGGGCGGGTACCAGACGGCCATGGTGGGCAAGTGGCACCTCGGCGAGGGCGTGGCCCACGAGCCCAGCGGATTCGACTACTGGAGCGTGCTCCCGGGGCAGGGCGACTACTGGGACCCGCGGTTCATCGACGCCGACGGGCCGCATGATCTAAACGGCTACGCGACGGACATTATCACCGACAAGACGCTGGGGTTCATCAAGGGAAGGGACAGGTCGCGGCCCTTTTTTGTCATGTGCCACCACAAGGCGCCTCACCGCAGCTGGGAGTGCCACGACAAGCACAAGGACCTGTACCGGGGCAAGATTAAGATCCCGGATACCTTCACGGATGACTACAAGCACCGCACGAGGGCCGCTAAGGCGGCCAAGATGCGCGTCGCCGAGGACATGACGTACTTTGACCTCGGGCTCGCGCAGCCGGACGGCGGGCGGGATAAAGGGGAGAGGGTGTTCTCCGCGCTGGGGTTCTCGCAGCGCAAGGTGCCCGCGCCCACGGGCGAGGCGCTCAGAGATTTCAAGCTGGTCGACGTCGAGGACGGCACGGTGTTCCGGTTCGCGGACGAGGCGGAGCTGGCCGAGTTCAAGTACCAGCGATACATGCAGCGGTATCTGCGCACGATCCAGTCCATCGACGACAGCGTGGGGGAGATACTGGACTACCTCAAGGATGAAGAGGGCGGGGAGCTGGACAAGAACACGGTCGTCGTCTACACGTCCGACCAGGGCTTCTTCCTTGGCGAGCACGGCTGGTTCGACAAGCGGTTCATGTACGAGGAGTCGTTCCAGATGCCGTTCCTGATCCGATACCCTGCCGAGATAAAGGCCGGGAGTGTGTGCGACGATATCGTCAGTAATGTCGACTTTGCGCCGTTGTTTCTCGACTTTGCGCGGCTAAAAGTGCCAAGCTACATGCAGGGGGTGTCTTTCAGGGGGCTTTTGCGTGGGAAGACGGCTGCCGACTGGCAGCAGGTTGCGTATCATCGGTACTGGATGAACAATGACAGCGTCCACGCGGCAAGGGCGCATTACGGCGTCAGAGACCAGAGGTACAAGTTGATCTACTGGTACAATCAGGACTTGGGCGTCCCTGGTGCGCGGCCTCCTAACGAGGGCGAAGAAGAGAAGGAGTGGGAACTATTTGATTGCAAAGAGGACCCTCTGGAATTATTCAATGTTTACAGTGAGCCGCAATATAGCGATGTGGTTAGGCGGATGACGTTGTTACTGGAACGGAAGATGGCTGAGATTGGCGATGAGCCGGTCCATGACAGCAGCACTGTCGAAGACTCATTTCTTGCCAACTCGACGCTGCATATAGATGTCCAGTGGCAATGAACAAAGGCGCTCCTATCTTTCCATCTTTGTTCCAGGCGAAAAGGCAAAATTTCTACCAGCCCTGCAGTACGCTTCCAAATCACCTGTATCTGGTTTCAGGCTGAAGTACTGACCACACTATATATCTAATTCCGTCAGTCCAGGCGATGAAACTATGCACGGCTGTAGCATTTGATGAAATATAATCCAAGCTAGCTAGTACGAAAATTACTCCGCTATCATGAGGATGTGTACAGAGCCAATCTATCTAAACAAATCACCATGCCGGCTTTGCAACTTACAACGACCTCCCTCTCACCGAGATTACCCTATCCGGAAGCATTCCTCGATAGATAAGGCACGTTTTGACATCCACGAATGAAATGCCCACACAAATCCAGTCAGTCACCAGACGGGACAGAATATAGTTTGTCCCACACCCCATTCCCACTAGTCCACGCACCAAGACCGGGCACACCACCGACTCCCGACACCGCATTTCCGAAAGCATGGGTCCCAAGTGGACGGCCCGCAGATTCGTGATCGACCCGCCAGATGACGAGCGCGGGCGTGACGTGGGGGGGAGAGACCCCCCCCTGCGTTTGCATATGCATATATGCAGTATTTACCGGTCATGTACATGTATGCAAAAAAAAAGCTTATCAGGGGAAATTGCGCCCGGATGTCCGGTGCGATGCGCCACTTCTGCGGCTGAAGCTGCCCTGGACAATAGGGACGGAGGGATGGAGGACCGTCAGCTGTCTGCCTGCCTGCCAGATAAGGTGTACGCACTGGCTGGCAAAACCAGGCTCCCAGCAACTCAGTCACGCAGCCAGTATTTCAGTCATGCAGCAAGTCAGTCAGTCAGCTGCCGATAGTGCTCCATGCTGGCTCGGTCGGTGGTGTGCTTTTAGCTAGCATGGCGCCAAGGCATGTCCGAATCATTCACGGGAGATGTGGCATGGGTGGATCAGGGGCGATGTTCGGCTCGGCAGCGTTTCCCTTTGGGTCTTGGCCGAGATGGTGTGCGATTTGGGGGTGTTGACTGAATTGGCTCGGCGTTCCGCTCTGACGTGTCCTGGGCTGTCATCTGAGCCACCACCTCCGTGTCATTGTGGCCGGCAAGTGGTCTGAATGTAGTGTAGGCCTGAATTGCTACACCATGAGATAAGGTCGATGTACGGTAGAGGTCGACTGGCGGGAGATAGTGACGGCTTCACCCGTGGACGTTCTGGATAGACGGTCCATCAATGCGAAGGAGAATTTGTGAGAAACATGTTTACTATAGGAATCTAGCAATAATGAAGTGGTATCATAGAACCCGGCCAACAAGAGACATGCAATGAGACCATAACGCCGGAGTCCCGTGATGTCTAGCAATGCAACCGTCCCAAAGCCATCCCATTCCATTGCACTTCCCAGTCTAACCCATCATCTCCCCAGCAACAGCATTCGCCCCCTCCCACCTCTGAAGCCACGGGAACGAGAAGCTAGGCGGCCCACCGCCAACGCTGCCGCCAGCCTGCTGAAGTTTCTGCGAGTCCCACCGGTCGGCCGAGAACCCCCCCTCGAGCCACCCCGACTGCCACGGCTCTGCCTCGACCTCCCTCTCGGACGGCGACGATGACGACGTCCGCCTCGGCGACAGGATGAACCCCGTCGACGGCGGATACCGCGGCATCTCCAGCGCCGCTATCCCAGGGAGTCGTGGGCTTGGCGCCTTAGCCGCTGCCGCGGTGGCTAGGATGTGGCTCGCGGTCGCTGCTGCCGTCGTATAAGTGCTCAAGCTCGCGCGCCTGGTATCCTCAGGCGACGAGGGTTGCTCGTCGCCGTCTGTGAAATCGGCCTGGCGCAGCAGGCTGTGGATAGCCAGCCTCTGGCGCACCCTCGCGGCGGCGCTCAGGCCCGCGGTCGAGTCTTTCTTTCCACTGGCCGCAGGGGGACCCGGGCTCGCTAGTCTGCTCGGGGCGGGGGAGGAGGCAGCCGCGGCGCCCCTGGTGGAAAATACCGAGATGGCCCTCTTCATCTCCTCGAGGACGGGGCGGGCGAGGCGGCTGGAGGGGAAGAAGCGGCGCAGCGCGGCGAGGCACAGCTCCGCGCGGCTGAGGGCCCACTCCTCCGAGGGCTTGTTTGGGGAGGACGACTGCGAGGCGATGAAGAGGAGCAGCCGCGTCGCGTGGTAGCCGCAGATGGCGGTGTCGAACTCGAGGGGCTGGGCCTTCTGGCTGACCTGGTTCAGCGTGGCGAGGATGTCGACGGTCGCCGTGGCGTGCTGGAGGCAGAGCTGCTCCGCCCTCGCCAGGAGGGCCGGGTCGACGGCGTCGAGCACCGCTGCGGGCGCGGCCTCGCGGTAGTTGCGCACGAGGAGGCGGTACAGGTCGCACTGGGAGTGGTGGAAGGACAGGTGGACGAGGATCTGGCGCGGCAGCCAGGGGCTGTCGAGGAGCGACGAGATCCGTTCCGCGGTGAGGGTCGGGCCCCCTGGGAGCTCGGCCTCGATGCGTGTCAGGTGCTGCTCGAAGTCGTGCATTACTGTCGCCAGCTGGGGGAAGGTCGTGTCGCAGAGGGACAGGGACCGGTTGAGCTTCATGAGGTCGCGGCGGAGCATCTCCAGGCGCACGCATAGGTGATATGAGCCAAAGTCGCAGGACTGGCTCGTCCGTTTCGTGGTGTCGACCCGCGTGTCGCTGAACTCCTGTTCCCAGCACGGCAGCTCCAGGTAGACGCTCTCCACGGGGCAGAGCTCGAACTCGGGCAGCCCCGTCGAGAAGTACCGCTCGACCAGCTTCAGGCTCCACATGACGCGCCTCCTGACCTCGTGCAAGGTCTTGTTGCCTGTTGACCCGTCACGCTCGTGGTTGAGCCTCATCGCGGCGGCGGCGCGGGCGGCCAGGGCCGAGAGCATGAAGGCCCGCTGGAACGCGCCTGTCTCTACCCTGTAGAGGATGACTAGCAGCAGTGCCTGCAGGCGCGACACGGACGGCGACTCGAGGTTCTTCCAGATCAAGTCCTCCGCCGCCTGGGCCCACGACAGCTCGGCCTGCTCCCTCCGCGACGGAGAGCCCTGGTGGTAGCTGGCGACTGCGGCGATGGCGTACAAGAGGCTGTTTTCCAGCTGGCCGTTGCTGCACTGACGGATGGTGGTCTGCGGGTGGAGGAAGGCGTATGATGACAGGGGGTAGACGTGAGCAAAGTAAAATTCCACGAGGACCTGAATATCAGGAGGGAGTAGTGCTGGCACTTGGGGAGGCTGCGAGACCGAGACCGTTGCTGGCTCGAGGCTCGTTGTGCCCGGGGTTGTTGGCGTTGGCGATGCATTCGATGTGTCTTCAGTGCTGGTCGTGCTCTCGGCCACGGGTGGGAATACCGACTCTGTAGGCGTCCCGGCTATGCTTCCTGTCCCTGTGGTAGCACGACTACTTCTCCGCCGGCCATCTGTCCCATAGACACAAGTGACTACCCTCTTCTTGCATGCCATACACGGCGTGCCCCCTGAGCAGCGGACCTTGTGCTGGCGACAGGCGATGCATGCCTTGCTCGTCCTCCGCCGCTCCACGGGCCTGTCAGACGACGGGCTGGGGTGGTCCGAGGGCTCGCCCTCTGTTGTTGTCGACGTCGGCGTGGGTGGAGGCAGAGGCGTGACAAATGAACAGGAAAACTTGAGCCTGTCGCAGTCGCCGCAGCCCTTATCTCCTCGTTTCCCGTCGCAACGGACCTTGCGAAAGCGGCACTGCTTACATGTCTCTTTTGGCTGGCGGCCTGTGGCGCTGAATGTTGTGACGTATTGCTCCATAATCATTGCTGGAGTCAGTTTATTGCTGTTGCTGATGTTGTGGTTGTTATTATTTGAGTGCGCAGTGACAAGTCCATTCCTTGTTGGTTGCTCCACTGTGTTATCGCCGGGAAGTGTGTTCGGGCGTGAAGCAGACACGCGACAGACGGGATGAGGCTGATAGTCTCGAGGGCTGGCCTGGCTGTCCTGTCCTGGAAAGATGCACACCGAGGACGAGAACAGAGTTCCAGGGTCACCGTGTTGTGCATATCCGAACGGTGGGTTCTCGACGGTCCTTTGCTGCTGCTCTCTCATATTCCTGTGGTGGGACCCCGCATTCCGCCTATGATACCATCTCGAGCGATAATTGCGAATTTGACGAATCTGCATGCCGACACCAGGCCTGGGAACGACGCCATATATGAAGGTAAGGAGGCGCCTCGAATCCCTCCCGCCAGTCGAGAAACCTCACCTATCAACTTTTCACTCAGCGATAAGCTTAATACGACTTGCCTAAATTGCACGTTTCGCGCGGATAAAGATCAGTGTCGACCTGCGCCACTGAGTAATTCGGAAAGAATAGGAGCAGACGCAATCAGACAGCTCTCGACCACGAATAACCAGGGTCCATTGGGCTGCTAGGGGAAAGATCATGCGACTCCTAATCCAGAAAGGGATCTAGGAAGGTAGGTTTGACAGGTGGCCCCGGAAGCCTAAAATACAAGTGCCATGCCGTCAACTGATAGTGAGAAGGGAGCCGAAAGGGGCGCTGAATTAATACGAGGAGAATTTACTCGGACCAATGAGTGAGAGGACCCACCAACCCACAAAGTGAGTTTATCGTTTTATCGAGGTTATGGCGACCCTGAGCCAAGCCCGGTATGGGTTAGGGCTGGTATTACCGAGAGTGGCAGGTTGACATTTGACAGTCCCTGTTGGATTGCGCCCGTGACTCTCAATCGCCGATGTTGGCTGCATTGTACACGTGTATGACCTGCAAGAGTCCCAAACGCATGGCCGTATCAAAACAGCAGCCTGTCTGGCCATGCTTGATACTTGACACAAGATCTCCCAGTGGGCGACTCCTTAACCCACATAATATTGAGCGCGTGTGCTGCGGCGCGCGGGAATGACGAAGGTGGCTCGGAAATCCTTCGTCTCTCTGATCCAAAGGCCCAGTCGTCGGCAGGCCTCGCCCAGTATCCGGTGTGTGTAATGTGGACCCTGAGAGAAGTCGGAAGGGTGATCCCGTGGAAAAAGGGTCATCGTTGCCACTTAAAACGTTACCGGTCCGCTGGAGCCAATGGGAGATTGTCTCCCAACTGGGACGGTCGAACGAACATGACTCATCAGTCCTGCTTCATCTTCATGCTCGTTAGTCCAATCTACTTGATATAAGCAATCCATCGTTGACGCAGAACTGTCAAAATGTTGGAACTTGCGCGGCTTTGATGCTCAAGATAATGTTGATCTCGGTGTCAAAAAAGAGACTGCGATTGTACACAGAAGTCTGTTGCATCCTCATTTGTCGACATGGCGTGTCAAAGCACCAGTGATCTTCAGTTCTGTCCGGCAACAATGACAGATGTGCATGTTGATGCAGCGCGCGTAAAGTGGTTTAGTCGAGAGGGCCTCTCCTTCCACGATGTTGCTCGAGGGCTGTGCTCGTGGAGAAGTCAGGTTATACGGGGACCAGTGACAAAGGGACGGAATCGAGGGCAGTGGCTACAGTTGTGCTGCAAACTAGCTTGATGTGCCAATGAGGCACATGCGGCTGATCTGATCACGCCCGGAATGGTAGTCTGCCCGGCCAAGCGTATGATGATACCGGGGAGTGACGTTGATGCTGGGAAAGCTCTCAATATTCCGGTATGAACGCGAATACTCGCTGGTAGCGGTCGAGGTGCGCAACTAGGTCGCGTGCGCGAGAGGCGTCGATGTCAGTGTTTGTATTCGAAAGATTGACACATACTCTGTAGAAACTGGCCACAGCTCTGACTGGTAAGTCTAGACCGTTGCCTTAGTAGGTAAATTGCATAAATCGGTGCGTTACGATGTCTGTGTCAGGAGAACAAGGACCATGCCGTGAAGCGTCAACATGTCTACCTACTTTCTCTGTGCCACTGGTGGGTACGTCAATATTGAACAAGTTTCGCTAACACTGAACATCGAAAGGCCCACTTCCAGGCTGCAAATATGGGCAAGCTGCAGCTCGCGAGTTGCCTCGCTCCGTAGGGCTCACTGAGGCTCCCGGCTTTGCCTGTTCACACTCAGCAGGATGCAGCGGTGGCGAGCACTGGTTCTATTCGTGATCATAGCGGTAGGACGATTGCCATCCAGCTGCTGAGTCTGGGAGTCCTCGCTGCCCCCCCCCCCCCCCTTCGGGCCTTTTTCTTCCTCAGCGGTGCGTGTTCGAGTGACTGACGCGGGATGCTATCAAGGCCGAGTTTTTCATGATTGACAAGACGTTCAGAAAAGAGGGCGGGCTTGAAGACGAGTACTAGTGGGCTGTAAGTGCACAGGTGCACCGGCTGGCTGTGGACATATGGTACCAGTGCTGATGCGGCACCTGCTTCACGGCGCCAACATCTGCTCGCATACGGCTGAGGTAGTTGTCCATGGCTTGGAGAATGTCTTGTAAAGCTTGCATGTCTTCAGGTATGTGTTTGTCTTAAGAAAAAGGGTCGTAGTCATGCTTGAGTATTTAGTGACTCGGTACTCTTTGTGTAAGTTAATTGCTTGATGCGAAGATTCACGCACTCTCTGTGTCGCTTCTTCTCAAATCCGCCTGCGGTTCGAAGCCTATAGTTATCTTCCTAGGTGATGACGTTGATGCCATCGTAAGGAGTGGCGTTATAGTGCTGGTGGCTTTCTAGTTGTCATCATATACTGAAGTCTATGATGATAGAAGTGAGAACTTTTGAAAGTGCCAAGAAGAGACATTGTGTAAAGGTAGACTGTTTTGCAACAGAAGAATAGATAATGCTGAAAGAGCTGGGGGCAAGGCAGTCCTTCGTTAATTCGAGTGCACATAGACATCGTGTGGGGTAATGTCATTTGTAATGGGACATTACTAAACAAGATCCACAGAACATATACTGCCCTCGAATCAGCGTCAGCTGACAAACGATGCGGGAGTTCGCAGAGAATCTGTATCCGTTATTAGTATCCGAGTCAGTCCTCAAGACTTTACCACCGCAATCTATCTGCTTCGACAGGCAGAAGGGCTGTATTCTAGAGGATCGAGCCATGTCTTCCATTGGACAAGCCATGGCGATGGGAACATTGAAGCACAGCTGTTGACTTTGGTTAATATTAGGGCGCAGCGGGGGGGAGGGTCACATACCAAGAGTCACGTAGCTTTCGTGCTCTCCGTAACCTGATGCGGTACGCAGAGCAAGGACCATAACCATTCCCACTTGCTGGTCAACTTTTTTCTCGAATATATAAAGCAGCTATATTTCTCAAGTCAAGTTCCTAAAAATTAATTCAGTTGCCTGCTCATCTTACTTTCTTGCTTCGATTATATCAATTCACCCGCTACCAACATGGCTCCTGCTTACAGCAATCCAATTCTTCCTGAAGTTAGGGATCCGCCGCAACTCGAAGTATCGTTCGAGCTCACCGAGATTCCCTCTCAGCATCGTGCTCTGCTTCTTCGCGAGCTTGGAAAACCGTTGGTGCTGGAAACACGACCCACGCCAAAGGCTGGCCCGGGAAGTGTCGTTGTCCAGATCATATCTGTGTCCATCCGATCCAACTCCCCTGAAGTTTTTCAAGACCCAAACAGTGGCCACCCGCTGCCTATCCCCCTTGTGCCGGGTTGTATGGCCCTCGGCAGGGTGAGGGAGGTCGGGCCGGATGCTACACGCCTCAAACCTGGGCAGCTTGTTTTCTTCCACCCGTATATTATCGGCCGTGATGATCCTGGCGCCAAGTACGTCAGCGGGTTCATGGAGGTCTCCAACGAAGGGAGCAAGAAGCTCTCCCGCGGGGAGTGGAGGGACTCGACCCTCGGGGAGTACGCCAAGCTGCCCCTCGAGAACTGTTACCCGCTGGATGAGACGCGGCTGCTCGGAGACCCGAAAGATAACGGGCTAGGGTACACACTGGACGACCTTACACATATATTCAGCATGCTTATCCCGTTCGGCGGCCTCGAGGATATAGACATCAAGGCCGGGGAGACTGTTGTCATCGCGCCGGCCACTGGCCGGTATGGGAGTGGCGCCGTGCACTCCGCGCTGGCGCTGGGGGCCCGCGTCATTGCCATCGGCCGCAATGCGGACGTCCTCGAGCAGTTGAGCGTTACAAACCCGGGGCGTCTAAGCACTGTCCGCATCACGGGCGATACGGACAGGGACACGGAGGCCCTGCGCAGGATGGCCGGCCCAGCTGGCGTGGATGCGTTCTGGGACATGTCCCCCGCTGGGGCTGGGGCATCGACGCACTTTACGACTTGCCTCAATGTGTTGAAGCACGGTGCGCGCGTGGTCCTCATGGGCAGTGTGCTTGATGGGGTCAGCTTTAGCTACATGGACATCCTCGGAAGAGGTTTGACGATCAAGGGAACCTGGATGTGCACCAGGGAGCAGACGCGAAAGCTTCTCAGATTGGTTGAGACTGGGCTTCTACCGCTGGGGCAGAAGGCTGGGATGGGGCCCGTGAGAAAATTTGGGCTGGAGCAGTGGAAGCAGGCGTTGGATGCGGCTGGGGAGATGATCGGGCATGGCGAGATTGTAATTACCCCCTAGACATCTGGATGATGAGAAGCTTCGCACGTATCAACTCGGCGTTTGCCCTCACATGCGGTGTAGAGCATCCTCATTCCCCAGAATGCATGTTTTGCTTTGAATTTACTAGTACAGGGCGTCGTCATAGTTATCGCAAATCAGCGTTGCCGCTAAGTCATTACCTAGGTAAGTCTTGGGCTCTTCAATTTGACTTGCTTGCTTCCTCATGAGCCCAAACTTGCTCGAACTTCACTTGATTGATTTAAGCGGACTGCTTGAATCGATTACTCGTGTATCACCTGAGCGCGATATCCAGAGCAAGCTGTGACAGTGTTGGATATTTGCTCTGGTGTTTACACAACCACCCAATGGGATGATCCATGGCCTTGTGCATGGCTTTGTAGTAACGCTGGCGGCCCCGATTCGGACCAAGACTATCAGCAGTTTCCTTTCATTTACTTCTTTTTAGATTTGCCCAAATTATTAACAAAAGGACTACTAACCCCCTGCAGGTTGCAGTGGTTGGCTTCAAGCAGCCTGAGATCAATTATTGAATAAGCCATTCTCATCATTGAAGAGACTACTCTTGTTGCGCGATGGTGGGAAGCTTCAACTTTGAGCCGAACAGAACAGAATATATTGAGCAAGTTCTGAGTTGGGACACAATTTTCAAGAGCGACAAGAAGTTCAGTGAGACGGACGGGTGTGATGGGAACGTCTTCGTCTAGTATCACTTCCCACGCGAAGAGGATTCCCTGAATTGCTTCCCTAAAGAGGACGCAGGTACAGGGTCTCACAGAGCTTCTCTCTGTCGTAGCTCAGTGTTGGCGAGGAGCCCACCTATATTGTAATGATCAACTTCTGGGTTTGATCAGTCATCCATTCATCTTCTGTCTGTGGCCAAGGAAGAGCGATCCATGAGACTTGAATGGCTTTGCGAAGTAGAAGCTGAAGGACCAAGCAACTGACAGCAAAGAGGGTTGGCTCAGGAAACTGATAGAAATAAATGTGCAAAGACCAGGAGACATGCATCTGTCTCGGGGCCAGGTCACTTGATGTTCTGCAACAACCAGGCACCTTGGTATGCGAGTCCCCAACCGCTTCGGAGATATCTTTCACCGTCCAGAGAGGGATCCAACGGAATTTGGTAGTCTACCAGAGAAGCGAATGCCTGGGGCATGGGCAGGGTAAGAATCAGCTCACCGGGGGCGATCTGCAGACGCTACTACCGCGCCAGGAAGGAGCCGCCGAACCGAGGAGATCGGGGAGGTCTGCACGGCGGTCCGTCCGCGGAGCTCGGCCCAGCGAGGGGTCTTGGCTCCAGGATCTCCGGGGCACCTCCGTGCTGGGTTGGATTGGTTTATTGTGATCGATCGGCGGGTGGTGCAAGCATCTTGGAATTCGAGAAATGCCTCAGTCCGCGGTTGGGGGGAAATCATGGCATCGTGAGAAGTGAATCGGAGATTGGGCGCGTGCTCATCTCGGTGCTACTTTGCACTGGCTGGATCGGAGACTTGAGAGTGATTCTCAGAGTAGATCTCTAGCATCAGCGAGCGGATGGCGAAATTTTGAGTGATCAACCAGGGCGAAATGCCAAGTTGCCAACAGGTTTGTTGGTTCTGCTCAGGGGTGAAAGAAGTCTATGTATCTACTGTGGGTTGCTTTGGAGTCCACTGACCCATGAAGTAATAGGGGCATGCTTGTCTTCTAGAACCCCGAACCTGTGGGTCTTAATAGTCGAGACGAGTGGGTTTCGATGGGGTGTTGGGTTGCGGTTGAAAGTGGAGTTGTGTAAGCTTGGACATGAATGATATAGGCTGCCTCAGGCACCGATAGTCATTTGCAGCATCGAGATTCGGAGAGTCCTGAATTCCGTGGCACTGATACTCAGAAATGTTCGTGGCTTGGAGCTGCTCAAAAGTAAAGATGGTGATCTCAAGATGCCATGACTTGAGACTGACCACACATGCTAGCTTACTTAGACTGCGATAGGCAAGATGGGTATTTTTAGAACCAGTGATTGATTCAGAAAGACAGCTGAGGGAATGGATCGATTTCCATCACGTACCCGCCTTTGATCAACAGGTAGAGTTCGTGTACGGGTTAATTTGAAACCACGACATGTGCTTGTCCAAGCCAAATATTCGTCCGAATGATCATCCAAGCCTTGACTGTGGATATTGATGTCGAGTAAGGTTACGGATCTTAGCCAGGAACTGTAATGCAGGGCTGAAACATTCTAATTTTGTGGTGAGCCTGGATGCCGCAATTATTGATGCAATGCCGTCGGATATCCATGCTGAGGTCAGCTGGACGTTTGCGTCCATATCGGCCATGGTATCGTGAGTATTTTCAGCGTCGAGATACAATCAACAACCCCGGCCCCAAGAGGCTTTTGCACAGCATCTCAGCTCCGTGTATTGTTGGGATGTTGTCATGCATGATGCGCTCTCGTATTTTTTCCCCTCCGGTCACATGCAATGGCGAAGGTGATCGGGGCGCAGAGCCACCAGGAACGTCATGGCTCCGGCACCGTCCAGCATAACGGACGCACTTTGTCCACAATGGAAAAGCACCATACTTTTTGCCCCCGATACGAAAGATCGTCTGCTCGGCCCAGGAGCGTCCTAGTGTAGGGTTGGGCGAGCCAACTGCGGCTCACACGATGCTTCGTTGCATCGAATACAAGTGGTGGTAGCCGGGCCGGTTCTGCGCTCCGAGGCCCGAGAAGTCACGAGAAGCCTCTGCGGCTGTTTTTCTCGTGCAGTGCTGCAGCGGCAGAGCGGCTTGGCGGGCTGCTATTTCGAGCACTGCCGATCGGCAAGCACAGCCCTTGGTGCAGACCTGACTCGACCGAGACGTGGCGAGGAAAACCGGGTCCGAACTGGGCCGCCCTCCCGAGGTCGAGCCCCCATTCGCTGATGCGGATTTAGCGATGGGAAAAGTAGCTTGCCTTGTTGTAAAGGAGAAGGTTGGGGCGGCATGGCGGCATGGCGGTGGAACAGTGGGAACGCCGTGGGAAATGTTTGTCCAGAATATGCATATTGGACAAGGTTTTACTGGGGACACATCACAATCTCAATGACTAGCACCTTGGGCGGTCTCCCCTGCTTTGCCCCCCCTGCTGCTCTGCAGTTCCCCTGCCCTCCCAGGGCAACACTGCCGACTTCCAGGGAATATGGCCGGTTCTGCTGCAGTGAGCCGCTGCCACGCTCATCAAGCCGAAACACGCGTATATTGAGCACTGGAGCCATCGGAGCATCGTCATAGTGCTCTTCTGTCCCTTCTTTCTAAAAGTGTCCGGGGATCGCCACGGGAGGCCCAAGGGTGCCTGTGCCGAGCCCACAGTGCCTAACAACAGAGCCGTGCTAAGGTTTGTCCAGTCTCCATCTTGCTTGGGTGCTTGGCCAGTGTCGAGCTCCGCCCACTCATTTTTGGTTCGTCTGTTGTTGTGCTGGCTCGTGTTCGTGCCTAGGCACAACGTTGCGCTCCATAGAAAGTGTTTGTCAGTGGATGCCCACTGATCGCCACCGTGATGTCAGGCGAAGTGCGAGATGCAAGGTCGCCCGCCCTGCTTGCTCAGGGGCTCCCTCCCTCACGTTGATGTGATGCGCACATGCATGTCCTGCCACCAGCAAACCAGCCACTCGCTGCGAGATCGAGAATAAACAGATTCGCATATAAGAGTTCGTCTGTTTCCGTCCATTGTTGTCGATCGAAACTTATCATCCATCACCACCAATCCAATCTCTCACTCTCACTCTCATACCAATCAACTCTAATAGCCTACGTGCTTCACTGTCGCTTTTGCAACACATACAAACCAACCAACCCAACCACATTCAAAATGAAGTTCCAGGTCCTCTCCGCTGCCGCCATTGTCGCCTCGGCCTCGGCTGCTCCCTCTCTGGTCGCCCGCCAGAACGGCACCATCCCCGACGGCACCCCCTTCAACCTGGTGTCGATCCGCTCCGGCTCCAACCTGCAGTACGCCTCCTTCTCGGCCGTGCAGGGCGGCCTCGCGCTCAACGCCCCCGAGCAGGGCGCCGACTGCCTCAAGGGCGAGCAGAACTACGCCACCTTCAGCCTGAGCCAGGGCGAGCTGCTCCTCTACACCCCGGGCACCGTCGAGCAGAAGCTCTACACCGACCGCTCCGGCATGGGCCAGGGCGTCCTGCAGTACTCGACCCAGCCCGGCGGCTACCTGCCCGGCCGCAACAGCGAGACCAAGGGCTGGGTGCTTGACCAGTACAACGACCTCACCTTCGACGGCGCCAGCCTGGTCGCCTGCCCCTCCAGCGTTGCCGGCGCCTACTCCGTCTGGGTCAGCACGGGCACCGCCACCCCCGGCTACAACCAGAACTGCACCGGCATCGCCGCCCGTGCCACCGTCGCCACGGAGCCCAACGCCTGCACCTACACCTTCACCGCCGCCTCCAACTCGACTGCTTAAATTAAGAAGCAGATCGGGGTAGACTGGACTGTTGAGGGGAATGCCCGATCCAAGGATCTGGCCAAACAAAACTGCATAGCGCTTGGTTTTTAATGTAACGCGGACTCTTTACGCGATTTTGACGCTCGGGATATGAACGAGTTTTGGGGATACCAAAAAGATATTCATGTGCATACTATTTACGATGGGTTTTTAAGATAGACTCCTTATTGGAATATTCATCGATTCCAGCTCCTACTTTTTTTGACTCGCCGATGAGTGACCTGATATCTTCTCAAGTGTTTCCGTCGTTGTGGTTGCTGCTCTTCACGCGTTTGGACTTGGATGTGTGGTGTTCATTACTCATACCCGGGTTGATATCCGGGTCTTGTCCAAGTAAGCCGGGCTCCCCCCTTCTCTACCAGCCCAAAAAAGTGGCACGTGAGTTAGAGTGACTAATTCAAAATTTTCTTCCGAGATATGATAACAGTTCAGCAACAAAATGTCTCGATAAGTACACCGCCAGACAACAACTGACAGATTGCACTCGTAGCACGCACACACATGAAGCCCAGGACCCCAAACTCACGATCCCCTCGCCTCAGCCCCACCTGCAACCCTGCCCAGCCCCTCCCATCGCATCCCCCTTATAACCATGCCAGCTGACTTTGACAAGCAAGAATACTGGCACGCCCGCTTCGCCACCGAGACGAAGTTCGAGTGGCTGACGACGTCGGAGGAGTTCATGCGCATCCTCGAGGCGGATGCCGACTTCTCCCAAAGACTAGACCCCGCCTCCTCGCGAGTCCTGCACGTGGGATTCGGCACCAGCGACCTGCAGAACCACCTGCGCGCCGCCGGGTTCGAGCGCGTGCTCAACGTCGACTACGAGCCGCTGGCGGTCGAGCGCGGGAGGCAGCTCGAGGAGGCGGCGTTCGGCGGCGTGAGGATGGGGTACGCGGTGGCGGACGCGACGAGGCTGGACGCGGACCTGGGGCTGGCCGAGGGGCAGGGTCAGGAACAGGGTCAGGGAGAGGAGGGAGAGAGGAGGAAGTTCGACTTCGTCGTCGACAAGAGCACCGTCGACGCCGTGTCGTGCGGCGGCGAGGAGGCGCTGCTGAGCATGTGCCGCGCCGTCAGGCGGTGCCTCGCCCCCGGGGGGTTCTGGATCTCGCTCAGCTACTCGCGGTGGCGGTTTGATGTCGACGGGCTGCCGTTCCGGTACGAGGAGATCGCGAGGATCCCGACGCGGAAGCTCAAGGAGACGGATCCGGATATTTATCACCACTGTTATAAGTTGACACCAAGGGATGATGGTTCGGGAGCAGAGTGGTGAAAGTGCTTCCATGTCGGCCCTTACCGTGTTGACATGTCGGCGACCTCTTCTAAGCCTACACAACTGCAGGGCAGTGATTTGCTCTGACCAGCCACCTCGCGTCGTTACCATGAGCATGGCAGTCAGATGAAGTGTGCTCTTGTCAAAACTGCGAGGCTCAACTATGCACGGCGGCCTCATCCTACCCAAGAATGGGTTGACTCCCAGTCTGAGAACACCAACGACAGAGCAGGTCACGATCCTTGGGACGAGGCTTCATTCAGCAGGAGACTGCACCTCCAGCAGTGACATATTCCTACAAGATCCTCACAGCGTGCAGGTATACCATCTGCGAATGACATGTCATTTTCGTGTGGACTACGGAAAATTGTATAACAAATAATGAACAAACTAAGAGATAAACACTTCAAGATGGTGTGAAACAAAAGTCCGTCGAGAGCGACTCTGGCCCAACTCACGATGTGAACGTCAATGGTGGAGAAGTGGCACAGTACTCTGTACAGGTGCATGCAGTGCTCAATGCAGCAAGACCCGTGACTTGTTATCGGCAGTGCCGATGCACCACGATCACGGGGGCGGAATTTATAGTTTAAGCTTATCGGGAGGATGCAACGTGCATACCAAGAGTGTCATGTCATGTAGGTTGGGAGTGTTTTTGGATTCGAAGGATGAGGATCGGATGGAATGTACAAAGGTACCATCCGGGTCGCGGCCACCCACCACTGGCACTTGTCTCTGTTGAAATGTCGGTGAGAAAAGACGTGTCGCTTGGTTTGATCTCCGTTGATTTGCGTGTTTCTCTGAGGCATCATTGGAAAAGTCATCTGAACAGACTCCGTTTGTCTCTCACTCTTGTGGCACTTGATGATCTGGGTTGCTTACAAGCGTCCCTGCCCCCACCATGGCGAGACTGTCAGGGTCAGGGTTGGGGGCTCGCATGACGTCACTGCAGCTCATCAGTGGCTGTGGTGAGCCCAGAAGCACGCGGAGGCAGTCCATAGCCAGTCCATTGCGCGGCCTATGCTGCCAAAACACCATCAACCAGCGATTGCCACGGTGAGACACGGGTTACAGCACGATCTGGTTATAGGCCGGATCTACGATGCCCGCGTAACAGAAACACTGGCTGAGCGCAGTCCTGGCGGACGCTTCCGGCCCCCAACCGGGCCGCGACAGGAGGCGGTAGCCGACTTTCTCGGCCGCCCTTCGCCGTCTCTGCCTGCAAATCAAACACTCGACTCCCGCCAGCCTCCGGCGCGGATTGGGCGCCGCCCCCCAGTCGAGGCCCGGGCCCGCGGCTCGCCGGCCCACCCTCGAACACGTCCTCGGGCGCACCAGAGGCGAGTTGGCTCGCCCGATGCTGCTGCCAAACAAGCAACAGGTTGCCCGCCCGTGCTTACATACCCAGCACCACCCCAGTATGCGCGCTGTTGCTGGCAGCAAACTACTCGGGTCGCTTGGTCATGAGGCCGTCGTCGGTAGCGCGTCGTCCGGGGGGCAGTGTTGCCTAGAACGTTGTGGGTTTCTCTCTTCAGATCTCCCTCAGGTTTTTGTTTTTTGCCCCGATTTTCCTCTTCGAAACAGTCTCGGTGTTGCCATTTAAGACCTTGCGGGTGCCGCTCTCCTGCTTTCCCACATGCATCTCGGGACCGACTCGTACACACACCCCTCCGTTCCTTTCCCCCTCCCCAAGGCACAAGTCAGCTGGTCTCTTGTGCGTGTGTGTGTGCTTGTGCTTGCTACTCAGGGTAATAAGAAGTCGTCGTTGCTGGCCATCGACTTCCTCCGAAGCGAAAGCAACAGTGCAGGACACGATATAACTCGCAGGCCTAACTTTCTATTCTATACCCACATCCTTTCACTCCTTTAGGATGCGTTACAACCAAGTCTTCCACGGCCCGCCGTCCCCTTCGGATGCCGGGCTCCTCAAGCTCAAGACAGGGCCCGTGAAGCTGCAGAAGGAGCGCCTCCCAACATCACAGCGCCACCGCGTGCGCAAGGCGTCCATGTCCACCGGCACAGGCACAGCATCAGGAACAGCATCAGGAGCTGCATCAGGAACAGCAACAGGCACCAGCACGCCACCATCGTCCGTCGACCAGCATTCCGCGGCAGCACCGCCGGTGAAGAAGGTCAAGGGCCTCAAAGCGCCCACCGAGGACGCCATCATCGAGGTCAAGTCCCCCGTCAGGGCCCACCAGCCCGGCGAGAAGCCGCTCCTCCCAGAGCTCAAGCCGTGGGAGTCGTACCTGCACTGGCTGTGCCTGACCGAGGAGCCGGGCACGCTGTGGAGCTCGTCGCTGTGCGCCACCTTCCACGAGTGCCTCGTCACGAACCCGGGCGTGGGCGCCGTCAAGGCCTCCGAGTACGCCGCCCGCATCGACGACATCTACTGGAGCTTCTACCTGCCGCTCGACCCGCTCTTCCAGTTCATGGAGGACCGCATCCTCTCGGGCTACCTGCTGCACGTGTGGACCATGTTCATCGAGCTGGGCAAGAGGATCCCCCACGACGACCCCGCGCAGGAGAAGCTCGTCGAGCTGCTCAAGGAGCTCGTGCACCTCCCGCCCATGGAGGTGCGCACCTGGGAGGTGAGTGCATATCCAACATTGTGATCTAGTAATGGTGCGAAGACACTGGTCTCGTGAGAGCTGACTTTGGAAACAGGGAAACGACGCCCCGTGGACCGACCTGCCCACCCTCGACGACGCCCTGATCGCAGCATGGGACGATCTCTGTAAGTGATTCCATCTCCCTCCTTGGCCATACTGCCTGTCCTTGTTGGGCATACTGACTAACGTGCCCACTTCAGACGACCCAGAAGTACAGATGTCCGACCCGGAGGGCCACTGGGTAAACTACTTCGCCTTCCTGGGCCGCCTCGTGTCCGCCGACGTCACCCCCGACTGGTGGGAGATCCCGTCCATCACGCTCAAGGAGGTGCTGGCCGAGGACGTGACGCCCAACTACCTGACCGTCTACAAGACCATGGCCCTGGCCGAGTACATGAACCACGCCGGCGACGCCTTCTTCGAGTGGTGCATCGACTCGGGGATGCTCGACACCAACGTCTCCATGTCCATCATCTCCCCGCTGCTCGAGAATCCGGTGAAGCGGGACTGGTTTGATAGAAGGCGGACGGTAGACGATGATGCGTCTTCGGTGGACTAGAGATGGAAGTTAATGGGCAGGATAATCTGCAATCAAAACAGGCTTGCATATGGATAAGGCAAGGCAGGATTATAGTGAGGCATCGGTGGTGTTTGGTGGTCTGAGTGGTCTAGATTCAGCATTATGGTGCATAGCGTGCTTGGAGAAGATGTCATCGCATACGCAGCATACAAACAAACTTAGAACAGAACAAACCTCAAAATCCCAAATGAATCTCCTCCCCATCCTCAGTCGGCCTCCCGACCTTTACCAGTGCCTCCTTCCTCCCCAGATCCATAACGATGGTGAACAACGTCTGAGACTCGCCCTCCTTAACCCCGAGCCGGTTGATAGAAAACGGGAACCCCTCCTCATCCTTAAACAGCTCCACGACCCTCTTAACATCCCACTTCCCCGCGAGGACCTCCCCATCCGTCAGCGCCCCAATCCGCGCAAGCCTCTCCCGGGAGTCGGGCAACCACCCCGGCTCCTCGACCCCAGGGTGCTCCAGGACAAGGTGGTTGGTATGGACGACCCGTCCCAGTGCATCCGGCCCAATCTCCCCGATCCTCTCCTTCCCGCCCGCGAACTCGAGCCCCACGCTTCCCGTAGGGTCCGCGACCAAGATATGCGCGCTCCCCGCGACGCCGCCGAGCTTTCGCAGTGTGGCCAGCGCGTCGGCGCGCGATGTCGACTCGAGGATCGTCCGCAGCGCAAAGTGCACGGGGAGCCGGGAGCTGTCGAGCCCGCGCGCGCGGATCGCGTTTAGGCAGCAGCCCACGCCGGCGTCGTTGAGGCCTATCTTGCCGATTATGCCGGCCTCGGTCACCATGGCGATGTCCGGGACCGTCTCGGAGTCGGAGTCGGAGTCGGATGTGGTGTTTGGCTGGGAGATGTGGATGACGATGAGGTTTGGCGCCTGGGCGGGCTGCCAGTCCCAGTTCTGCGCGAGGAAGGACGACCTCGGGGTAGACGGCGTCGTGAATGCGAGGCTTGTGCACCCATCGCTGGGGAACTCGCTCTCAACGTGCTGGCCGTTGACACCGTTGCTACCATCCACACCATTGACAACCTTGGCAGGCCCCCTGGCCCTGACGGCCTCAGCCTCGGAAAAGATCCCAAAGATGATCTCGGTGCGCACGTTGAGCGCCAGGACATCCAGAAACCCGACGCCCGCGCCGTCCGCGATGCCGCGGATCTCGTCGAGGTAGCGCGGGCATGTGACGCCGAGCCGGGCGGCGTACTTGTCCGCCTCGCGCGTCACGGCCGCCCAGTCGAGGTCGCACTTTTGCTGGAAGACGGCCGTGTAGAAGGCGATGGAGCCGAGGACCTGGGCCTTCGCGCCCGAGCCGTGGGCGTGGCCTATCTGGGTTGGGGGGTTAGCATGGTGGGATTCATGGGAAGTGGATGGCGCTGTGCTGTTTACTTGCCTCTCGAGGGGTCCCTGAGCAGTGGAGTTGAAGCATCCTGGGTTTTCAATATGACGATCCGATGTTACAGTCGCCGGTAAGCCGTGTTGGAGATCCAGGTGAGTTGAGGACGTTATCACTTGTTGCCGGAGTGCATCCACTATGCGGGGGCAACATGACGTGCTCTTCCGGAGACGGGCCGGGCCCAGCTCCGAATGTACGGGGCAAATAGCAAAGGAGGGTTTTACTGCAGGGTAAACGTTGGTTAACATTCCATGGTCTAACACGGAGAGTCTTCGCTACAAGATCGAATTTATTTTTGTTTGGAAAAACACCGCTCGCTATTCTTCATTTTATGCAAAGTTTTCCTCCTCGGTGGAGTACCAATCTTCATGCGAGGCCTGCCATCTTTTTCAGCTCACGGCGCAATACCTTCCCAGCCGGGCTACGCGGGATAGTTTCAATGATTCTTATGTCCCACTCCAAGTCTTTGGGATATCCCAGTTTAGCGTTCGCATATTGTAGCAGCTTTTGGGGCGAAATTGTTGGCTCCCCCTTGGTAGCGTTCGGCACAACGACGACAAATCCACAGGGGACCTCGCCGTCATCATCACTATGACCATGCTTTTGTTCTGCCATGCCAATGACGGCTGCGTCCACGACTGCTGGGTGAGATAGCAGGATGCTCTCATGCTGAGACGGGTACACCTTTCGCCCTTTGTATGTGAAGACATCCTGTGATATGGTCAGCCAAGGTGACATTGAGAAAAGGAGACTTGGTTCGTTGACTGAGAGACTCCAAATACATGGATGGCGTACCTGTTTCCTGTCCACGTAGTAAACGAGACCATCGACAACCTTGAGAACATCCCCAGTCCTGAACCACCCATCCGCAGTAAACACAGCCGCATTGGCCTCAGGTTTATTATGATACCCCATCATAACAACAGGACCCTTAAGCAACGCCTCCCCTGGCATCCCCACAGCCACGTCCCGGCCCTCATCATCAACAAGCCTCATCCGCATATTCGGCAGCAGCTCCCCAACACTCCCCATCGTGCCCCACCCCGCCCGGTCAGGCGGCATGTGCGTCGCCGCCCCAGTGGTCTCAGTCGCCCCGAAGGTCTGGCTGATAAGCAGCGGCCTCCCTCCCTCAGGATCCCCCATGCGGTCCCGGAGCGCACCAGTGGCGGCTCTACCGAGACGCAGCCGCGTGCCGCCGCTGTACGCCACGCGCAGGGACTTGAATGTTCGCTCGCCTACGAGGCCCGGCCTGTGCAGGATGCACTTGGCGAGGGCCTCGTAGATAGGCGGGGCGGTGAAGAAGCTCGTGATGCGCAGGGTCTCGTTGTAGCGCAGGAACGCGGCCATGTCGAAACCGCCACCGGCCCCGCCTCCTGCTGGGCTGGGCATCCAGTAGACTATCCCGCCGTCCAGGAGGGGGTTGACGAAGTAGCCCTGCACGCCCGAGATGTGCGCGGGCGGCAGGTGGGCGAGGGTCCTGTAGTTCTCCCCCATCGGCGGTACATTGTCGGTGTTGAGGGGTGGTTTGCTCGCCCAGGCGCGGCGGTTGATGGAGGATGGGAGGAAGGCCTCGGCGACCATGTTTGCGTGCGATAGGAGGACGCCCTTTGGGGCCCCTGTCGTCGTGCCGGATGAGTAGATTAGGCACACGGGCGTGCGGGCCAGAACTTCGAGGGCCGTCACGGTCGTCCACTGCAGCACATCCCCTCGAGAGGTGAAGTCGCACCGGACGGTGCCATCCGCGCTCTGCAGTGAGAGCTCAGGATAGGACGTGAGCACGAGGACATGCGACAGCGCAATGCCCACTTGCTCCGCCGCCAATACCGCCGCGTCCCTCGTGTCTTTGCTGCAAACGATCAGTTTTGCCGGGCCTGCCTCGCTGGCCAAACCCGCCAGTGTCGCCGGTGTCGAGGACGGGCTGGCGGCGGCGTAGATGCCCTCCGCTGCGACAACGCCAAAGAAGAGACAGGGGAGGCGGGACTGGCCGCTCGACACGGTGAGCACGACATCCTTGCCTGGGCCGGCTCTGCCGATGTCATAGTTGTTACGGAGGAAGTGCGCCACCTGCGTGGTGAGGAGTCTCGCCTGGGATTTTGTCAGGGTGCTCTTTGTTGGGTCTTCGGCTTCTGCGTGGATTGCTGTATCATCTTCTGCTGTGCAGTGTTCAGAGTCTGTCCCGTGTAGAGGCGTGGTTTGGTTAAAATCCTAGTGACGAGAGTACAAAGAACTTATAGGTGGGCTAAATCAAAGGCTTACCGAACAGGAATGTGAGAAGGTCTAGGCTGGGGACCGGAACTGTGTTTCCTTCGCCGTAAATCATGGTGAATAATTCTTTCGAACTTTGTGTCGAGTATACTGGGTTGACTTCTTGAAGATATGAGCACTGTCACAACAGCCCTGGTACATATATATGACACAAGCAACACTATTTCAGTGGCAGTTGAGGCCGGTATATCTTCAACCGGTCCCGATTCGAGCATCCCGCCAAGCTGGGTCCATAGGATCTCGGAAATAGCCGCCCTTGTCTCCTACAGAACGCCTTCAGTTACCCTGGTCGATCGTAATTAAAACTACAAGAGTTGGCCGTATTCGTCTGGGCTGGGCGATTAACGTATAGGCCAGTCGATCGGTTCAAAAGCGGTATACAGTTCGTTATCTTCTACATGTAATTTGTGCACATCTTATCCTGAAGTCTATCATCGATTCTGCATAAAAGTGTTATAGACAGTTGACGCGCTGTTGGTTCGCAAAAGAATCCCGCTGTGTCTCCAAGGATGTTCTTCATCCACCTCCGCATTCGGTTTTGAACCACAATCTGTTCAATGAGCACAAAATGTGTGAAGATACGGCTTGATGATGGAACTTGCTCAGTTGTTGAGTCGAATAGTATGAATGGCATGGCGAGATTCAGGGTTGTGATAGCTAAATGGTTGTAAGTCTCGCATTGCAAAGATCCTATTTAGTTTTGAGCTACAGTCGGCTTTTCTTTTCCTTATTCTTTCTCTCCTTTATTTTCTCAAAAAGAAAAGTAACGAAAATGTACTGACAGACAATTCACATGCGCGGAAAGCAACAAATTGCTTAGAATATTCATTGTCTCAAAGTAAAACACTTTGAATTATTATGATTACGTCTATATCAACAGAAGCGCTTGTAGATGAACTCAAACATCCCCCGTAGCCCAACAATATGGTTAGGCCGATCAAGCCGCAGCTGCCAACGCATCCGCGATGATGACATCCGCGGCCTTCTCACTGGCCATGTAGATAGCCAGCACAATGTAGAAGCCAGGGATCTTGGGGAAGATGGACGCATCCACGACTCGCAGTCCATCAATACCGCGCACGCGGAAGTCACCGTCCAGCACAGCGTTCGGGTCGTCATCGGCACCAATGGGGGCCGTGCAGCTGGCGTGGTGGCCCCAGGCCTCGTTCTGTGCCCAGGTCTTGAGGTCCTCCTCGGACTCGATCTCCGGGGGCGGGCGGATGCGCTCGAATGCGCCGTCGAGGGGCACGAGGTTCTCAAAAGCCTCGATGCCGTACTTCATGCCCTCGTAGACGGCCTGCAGGTCCTCCTCGCCGCCCTTGCCCTCGAGGAAGCTGTGGAAGGTGATGCGGGGGGTGTCGCGCGGGTTGGCGCTCGTCAGGTTCACCACGCCCGCGTTGTTGCGGCTGTGGCCCTTGAGGGTGAGCCAGGTCCAGATGCTCAGGTCCGAGACGGCGTCGGCGGCGTAGCCAGGGTAGTACCCCGGGAAGGCGGCGGGGACGCCTCCCAGGAACAAATCCGGGTCGCCGTTCTCGGCGACGGACGAGTGCTTGAAGTAGCCAAAGGCGATGCCGTTGGTGGTGTAGCCGCCCTTGAGCCCGCCCGCGAGCCCGTCCTCCCACTGGCTGTAGCACGGGTCCTCGCCGCCCTCGGTGCCGTTGATGTCCAGGAAGGTGCACTTCTTGAGCAGGGAGAACTCGGTGGGGGCCTTGCCCACGATGCCGACCTCGTACCGGTCCTGCATGTTGCCGCCCACGCCGGGGAGGTCCTTGACCAGGGGGATATCGAACGACTCGAGTTCCGACTTGGGGCCCACGCCGCTGAGCTTGAGGAGCTGGGGCGTGTTGAAGGCCCCGGCGGAGACGATCACCTCCTTGCTGGCAAAGACCTGGCCGGCGATGCCGCCGTCTTCTGTCTTGCTGGCGCGCTGGTCGGCACGGTAGATGCTCTGGCCGTAGAGATACTCGACGCCGGTGGCACGGGGCTTGTCGCCGCTCTCGTCGAAGTTGACCTTGGTGACGAGCGTGTTGAGGGCGAGGTCAAGCTTGTACTTCTTGGAGCCGTCATCGTTGGTGGCAGTGGCGATATCATAAACAAAGTCACGGGGAGACGAACGCGAGTAGTCGGGTTCCTTCATGGAGAGCGGGATCTGGTAGATGTCGTCGAACTTGTCCCGGGTCTCCAGGTCGGTGTTGACATCCAGGGCCAAGATCTCCAGCAGACCAGTGACGGTGTTGATGAGCTTGCCGAGCAGACCCTTGCCCATGGTGGTGGCGGCCGCAAGGACGAGAGAGAGAACCTTGAGATCTTCCACAATCAGGATGGCAGGCGTGGTCTGCGTCTGCAGCCACCCATCGTACCCGTGAGATGAGCTGTCCAAGGCCCCGGGGAGGTAGTGGCACTTCTCCAGCTTCTTGTAGTACTCGCGCATGTTTTCGGCGCCCCACGTGGCGTCGCCGGTGATCTGAGAGATGTACTCCCAGTCATTTTCCTGAGGCAGGATGGTAACCAGGGCATTGTGCTGGGAGCAACCACCGAGAGCTCCGACACGGGGGTACAGAATACCAAGCTGCTCGGAGCCCTCAGGCGGGTCCAGGCCGACGTAGAAGTCGCCATCAGGCTTCCGATAGGTCATCTTGCTGTCCTTGCGGGCCTGTTCTTGGTCGGAATAGTGGTTGACAAAGTAGTCCCAGGCAATTGGCTTGTACTCGGACGACAAGACGTGCAAAGCTGGCACCTCGACCTGAGGGTCAGTTCCATGGTCCTCACCAGCGTCGATGAGCAGGACGCTGTAGTTGGCCAAGGCCAGACGGGCAGCGAGTGGTGCACCACCGGGTCCCGAGCCAACGACGACATAGTCGTACGTGGAGTTGGCCTTGGGGCCTTCGGCGGTGATGGTTGGACCGAGAGGCTTGTCGAATCTAGATGGCATCAATTAGCAACCATTCATGACACTTGGTATTGCGGGTAAACATTTTTGGGAAGCATCCCGATGATCGGGTCTCGAACTGAATCGTAGAAAGATTACCGGCACTTACGCTGCGAGAGCAGCCCCAAACAGGGCTGCAGTGGGCACAAAAGACTTCATGGCAACCTATGAGGCGGGATTCAACTTGGGTGCCAGAAGAAATCCGTGCGGGTCTGCTGAATGAGAGTGAACGGACTAAGCGCCGTGAAACACAAATACAGTAAATGAGTGACTAGCCTGTACGGCAGTTGAGGGTTTCAGAAAATGAGTGACAGACGCCGCAGGCTTGCGTGTAGAAACAACCACATGCGTGAGGCCAAGCAAGGGGAAACCAAAGCAAGTCTGGGAGGCTCAAGTGCCAGGGTTTTATCTGACCCCATCACGACGTCCCGATGGCGATGCCGATATGACTAGTCCCATGCATCCCCTTGGATCATCGGCCTCGACTGACTGGCATCGAACGACTCCTCCCCGGATGCCGCCAAGCGATGAGCCTCGCGTAAACAGGCTGGCGGGCCAGGCGAATGTCGACACTGCCCAAATCGAGTCTCTCCTGACGATCGTACTGAACTCTGGGGTTGCACTTGTATCTAACTCGCCAGGGATGGAGAGGCTTAATTTGTGGAGACGCATCTCAGCTTCTGGGCGGACATGCCAAGCTACAAAACTGACCTTTCATTTTTGCCAGGGTTTCGTAATGGTAATCCTTTCCACAAAGAACCCACTGAGTTGCCCTACACGCTCCATCACCACCAACTTTTCCAGGAGCAAATGATATCGAAAATCACGTCTTAGTCAGTGAAGTGGGATGGAAAAGTTTGTACAAGAATGCATTCTGACCGACTCGGAAGTGCGGCATGGTCATAAGTAGATGTGCTGGTCGTGGCTAAAGACCACATGTCGTTGCATCCCAGTGATCGATTTAAGATACGTGTATCTGCCCCGACCTGTCAAAGACACGCGAGACAGCTGCCATCAAGTCAATGCGCCCCTTGCTAGCACATTGGAACCCCAGTTCTATCCCACATGCACTAGTCAGACAATGACCTGATTCCCTCGTTGCCGGTGGGGTTGGTAAGTTCGTGCAAGGGGGTGCATCTGGATTCTGGAGCGCGTCCACGTTGTCCAGGGCTGTACCGGACCCTTGGGAGAAACTCCCCCGGCATGACGCTAACCCACATTTCTGCCAGCCCTCGCTTACACGCTGACACAGACGCAACGGTTTTTTCGACGCCATTTTGGCTTTCACAGGGCAGGAAAGCCCCTGTCTCTATCACCTTGTACCCACGTGCGCGATATTGTGCTGCCTCCCCTCGGGGAATTAGATACGACGTATAACACGTGTGTCTTTCTTGTCTTATCTCGGTGGCGGCGTCCCCCAATCGCACTTTATGCTGTGGGGGAACGAGCTTGCACAATTTCGCAATTATCCACCGCGATACGCCCCAGGCAATATGCATGCTCTCGTGACTCGTCCTGTCGAAGCCTCTTTGGGAGGTCGTGCTGGAGGCCGGCACTTGTTCTGTAAGCGAGCTCTGGAGTGCCTGGCCCTTAACGAGATACAGACCAGCCCATCTCTTACTTGAGTATACTTCCAAACGGGCTGAGATTTTCCCTTGCGGCATGGGCCTCGCCTCCTCTGGACCCATCGGGGAAGAGAACCCAAGCAGATCTTCACGAAAAATGAGTCAGTAGGCCTGGCAACCAGGAGTGCAACGGCAGTGATGTTACCACTTGGCAGAGCAGCATGATGCGGGATAATCGTCTACGGGGGCCCAGGAATAAAAAGTGTCGTGCCCGCGCTCTTCCATTTCGAGAATGCAGCTCGTGAACAACCCTGGCGAGCAAGACTTGACTTGTGTGTCTGTGTCAGAGACCCTCCAACGGCTGCAGGCTGCCCACGTGGAAAGACGCACGCGCGAAACTGACCCGTCAGATATTCGGAACATTATGCAGTTCACATGGCTCCTTACGGCGTTTACCGCCACTCTTTCATGCCTGGCCACAGGCGCCACAGCTGCAGGAGCAACGGATCCTGCTGCGGAGGCCGCCGCGCTGGCAATCGCAAAGAAGCTGTACCCGACGTGTGCTGTAAGTGCTGCAAATCCGATCGTTGCTCTCCCTTTCGGCCCCGCGCAAATCCTCTGTTAGCGCCCCCGTTGAGTGCTCTTTTGCTGATCTTCCGCTGCGGCCCGTCCTTAGCTCGTGTGCCTCTCAAAGCTGGTCCCAACATCCGGCTGCAGTCTCACAGACACCGAGTGTCTCTGCACCGACGTGCCGCTCAACACCGCCCTCTCAGTATGCGTGCTGCAAGGATGCAGCCAGGAGGATGCCCTCTGTAAGTGGTTTTTTTGGCAAGGGGATTCCCAAATCATCACGCCAAATGCATCCGGTGCATTGACAACCTATATGGAATCCTAAAGAAACTTCTGTTTACACGGGGCTAATGTTTTTTCTATTACAGTGACGAAGAATGGCTCATCTACAATGTGCGGTGCCCCAGTGCGGGATGAGACAGCGACACCGACAGTTGTGGCTGCCGTGGGCTTTGGTCTCGCCGCCTTTGTATACATCCTGCGCATGTGCTCGGCCCTGCCAACAAATGGCCGTGAACTGGGCTGGGACGATTGGACCATCACAGCCACCTTGCTGTTGACCATTCCGCCTACCATTTTCGCGTTTCTTTGTGAGTGAATCCACAGCGCATCTTTCATGTCGTCTATATGAAACGCATGCGTATCCGCAGTACGGAAGCTAACGGATCTCGGATCAGTGTCTAACAACGGTCTGGGGAAGGACATGTGGACCCTCCCTCTGTACAAGATCGAGAACGTTCTGTTCGTAAGTGGCGCCGACGCACGGAAGATTCTCAGCTTTGCGGGGGAAGACTGACCAGAAACCAGTACTACTTCATCGGAGAATTGTTCTATTTTGCCGCGCAGTCCATGAACAAAATATCGATCCTGGTGTTCCTCCTGCGAGTCTTCCAGCACAACGACCTGAACAGAGCAATTTGGGCCACCATTGGACTGTGCTCAGCGTATGCCTTGTCATTCTTCTTCGCCACACTGTTTCAATGCTCGCCCATCAACCACGCCTGGCTGCAGCTGGAGGAGTGGCACCATGGCCAGTGCAACAACATCCACCTTCAGGGGTGGTGCAGCGCCGCTGTCAACATCGTTTTGGACATTATCATCCTGGTGCTGCCCCTTCATGAGCTTTACAAACTGCACGTGAATCTGCAGAAGAAGCTCATGCTTATGGTCGTGTTCTCGCTCGGTATCTTGTGAGTCGCGAAACCCATCATAATTTCCTCACATAATTCTTAAGCGACCAAGGGACTAATCGACCGTGATGAACTCAGCGTCACCGTGGCCAGTATCATCCGCCTGCGCACCCTGGTGTTATTTGCCAACTCGACCAACATCACATATGACTACATGGACGCGGCCTACTGGAGCACCATCGAGCTCTACGCGGGCATCATCACGGCCTCGCTGCCCGCCGTCTACAAGCTCTTCTCCAGCCTCGGCCTCGGCCCCAAGTGGTCGACCGTCAAGAGCAAGATGTCCGGCGGCGGCTCATCCGGCAGGACGCCCGGAAGCTCGGGCTTGGCATCGTCCGGGACGACGTCCAAGACGGATCGTCTCAAGCCCCGCCAGCTATCCATGAAGCGAGGCGAGGATGCTGAGTTTATCCGGCTGACGGATGTGGAATCCGGCACGACTGCAAGTGGGAAAACGTGGCAGTAAGGGGGCAAATGGACTTTTTTTTTTCTTACTCCATTTTTGCCCGCTGTCTTTCGAACCTCAATTGTTTTGAGTACGCTTCTCGTCGCATCCGGCAAACATCTTTGAATAACCACGTTATAACTTAGCAACTACCGTATGACAATTCTAAAAACATTTAAACTTTTGAACATTTTCAGCCCGTATGGCAATCATTCTTCGTGCGAAAGTATGATTTTCTTGGGTAACGGCGGAGTGCCCCCCCTTTCAGTTGGTGAAAGGCAATTAATTCTTAACCTTGAAGTGTAATTTGGAGTGAGATCGTCGCTTGCAGTGTAAAGCTTCGTTTCGCAGGAGCATTACCTAGGTAGCGATGCCGAAAAGCAGCGTGAGGCACAAGAACTGCCGTGTTGACAATTTGACTTCGCAAGGCTGGCTGGCACTTACATAGTCCCGAACATCTACCGAGGCCCATGTCTGCCACTGGATACACCTTCCTTAGTATACTCTTGGAAGACGACAGGGCAAATATCACGGGACATCGGCTTCATTTCAATGCAGACAGCACAAGACCGCCGAGGCCTCATCCACAGGAGCGCCCCCGTCTTCCAGAGTCTAGCCGTGAAGATCCCCCCCCTGTGCACGAGTCAGAGTGCATCCTCCCTGGTCGATCGCTCTCAGAGCTGACGAGAAGCGAGAAATCATGGAGGTCGATCTCAATTGTGGGGCCTAGATAACCAAATGACAGCCCGGCGGCCCCACCCGCCGACTCTTGATCGGTATTGCGATGCCCACACGAGCATCAGGACTTGGTCCAGCTACGGCAAAGGCGAGGCCGCGCTCCCGAGGTTCGCCAGCCTAGCGACATGCCGACGGGCGCTGAAGATGCAGCCCCCCTTACCCTTCTTCTTCGCTCCTGCGTAATCCTTTGACGTCTATTGGGTCATCGGACTGTCGGCCTGGAAAGTTATTGAAAGAGAACACCTGGTACCCGAGGTTTCGCTTCTGTTTTGAGCTCTTCTTCAAACGACAGTGGAATGATCTGAGTGAGGTTTCTCAACTCATACGCTCTTTTACGGTACCAGTCGCTTGGCACCATACACACGCTCTTTACTGTCTGTTTCACGTCACTCACTAATCGTTTTACGCTGCATTTGCCTGTTTGTTTCAGTCCCATCAGACACTTATCACCATGGTCCTCCGTTCACGCGCAGTACAAGCATGCGTTGCTGCTGCAACGGTCTTCAGCCCGGCCGTGGATGCCTTTCCCACGGCCGAGAACTTTGCCAAGCTTGTTGGGCGCTACACCCCCGGACTCGATGATGCTTCTGCCCACTTTGCGAAGATACAGGAGGAATTGGTCAAGCTGAGGGAGAAGAGACTTCTTTTTGATCCGCTGACAGAGCCGATCGACGGTATGTCTACGACAATGAGTCGATCCCAGTCTCATTGATGTCTGCTTAGTATGGTGAGCTGACTTGAAATGCCTCCACAGTCACCGGAGAACATGCTTTCGTTCCTCCAGACTTTGACGGCGGCGATCAGCGTGGGCCCTGCCCCGGACTGAATGCTCTGGCCAACCACAACTACATCCCTCACGATGGTGTTGTCGGAGTACGTAAAATTCGACCGTCTTGATGGTGCCGCAAAATGAATCGAGTCATGTGTACTAATATTATGGCTGCAGTTTATCGATCTCATTGATGCTCTGAACACTGGTAAGATGGACCCTGCCCACAAAGACTTGACCCCATGAGCCAGAGAAAGACCCATTATGGAATATGCGCTTGATTATCAGCCAAACATGGATGATCACATGCTGACAATCCTCCCAAAGTCCTCGGCATGGGCATCGATCTATCCACAGTCCTAGCCATCATGGGCACCGTCGGCGTCGGCAACCCGATCTCCCTGACCCCAGGCTTCTCCATCGGCGGCGCGCCCCCGGACGACAGCCTCTTCTCGTCCAACATCCTGGGCAACCTGCTCGGGCTGCTGGGCAAGCCCCGCGGCCTCCAGGGCAGCCACAACTGGATCGAGGGCGACTCGTCCAACACGCGCGACGACCTGTACGTCACGGGCGACGCGTGGACCATGAACATGACGCTGTTCAGGATGGCGTACGACAGCGTCGAGGGCGATGTCATCACCATGGAGGACATTGGCAACCGTGCTGCTGAGCGTTTCAGGGAGAGTATTGAGATCAACCCGTATTTCTACTATGGGCCTTATACCGGCCTCATCGCGCGGAATGCTGGGTATGCGTTTGCTGGGCGGATCTTGAGCAACCACTCGACGGAATTCCCTGGTGGACAGTTGAGTAAGTAAAACCAAGGCATCCGTGGCTCTCTTTCGAGTTGGACCACATCGTCCCCACAGAAAGACAACACGACTAATAACTCCGTGCAGCCAAGGACGTCTTCAAGTCCTTCTTCGGCGTGACCGAGGGCAAGGACGGCGAGCTGGTCTACAACGCGGGCCACGAGCGCATCCCCGAGAACTGGTTCCGCACGCCCGTCGACTACGGCCTCGTCTCGCTCAACCTCGACCTCGTCTCGTGGGTCCTGCAGCACCCGGAGCTGGGCAGCGTGGGCGGCAACATGGGCGAGGTCAACTCATTCGCCGGCGTCGACCTGCACGACGTGACCGGCGGCCTGCTCAACGCCACCAGCCTGCTCGAGGGCAACAACCTGTTCTGCTTCGCGCTCGAGGTCGTCAAGACGTTTGCGCCCAACGCGCTCGCGCCCCTCTTCCAGACGCTCGAGGTCCCGCTCAAGATGGTCAACGATGCTGTTGTGGGCCCGCTGCTTGATATCGGGTGCCCTGCTTTCCAGGACTTGACTATGGAGGGGGATGACTTCTTCACTGGGCTTTCTGGGAAGTATCCTGGTGCGAACAAGAGTGGTTCCGCATTGTAAAGAGTTCGAATTTATAATTCAATGAACCATGTTAGTATCTTATCAACAGACCTTGCTGTGACACTTCCAGAACTCAGACAGCCTCTCACCGTCAGCGAGTGTTGATCTATACCTGAACCACCAGCATGATATCAGCCCATGGTAATATTTACTCATGTAATGTTAATTAAACTTCAAAACCTGCTTTGCTCATTGGGTCCTAAAAGATGGTGAACTCAGGCTTAGAAATCGTCTCTTGAACTCAATAGAGACCAGGCAATTCGGTGATAAGAGGGTCAATTGTTGCAAGTCAATTGCCACAGGCGTTGTCGCATTGTTAAGCTCTACAGAGAGTCTACAGAAGATTTGATTTGATGCACTTGTATGCAAAATCCAATGTTAACTTATCTTTGGACTTTCTTCCAAGCGAGCCGTATGGCGCGATGCTTCTGACTCAGAGGAACGTCTCCGCGCTATTGCCGGTTCTGACCCCTCTTCACTGATACCACAGGCAATTTCTGGGCCGCACGATGGACTCGTCTCGATTCTGAGCCAGCCAGCAGCCAGGCCGCCAGTCTGCTTGAAAGCCGCTCTCAGTCCCTTCCGCCAAGATGGGTTCCAAGCAGGCAACAAGGGTCCTCCTCCTCAAGAACTACCCACTCACCTCGCCCGCCGACCTCGCCATGACCGAGTCCTTCAGGAGCAACATCGCGGCCTCCATCTCCGACGCCCAGCTCGACATATGCTGCGTCGCGGACGGCGAGGCGATCCCGGACCCGTCGGCCTACGAGCTAGTTATCCTGAGCGGGGGCCGCGTGAACCTCCTGGAGGAGGACCAGCCGGAGTGGGTGCTGGACGTCCTCGGGATGATCCGGCAGATCGCTGGGGGAAGCTCCAAGACGAAACTGCTTGGAATCTGCTGGGGCCACCAGGCCGTCCACTTCGCGCTTGGGGGGAAGCTTGCCTGGCTTGGGGACGAGCATCGGGTAAGCCTACTGAGAAAGGCAGAGTGGGACATTTGGAGCATCGATATCTAACCATGGTGGCGCAGATTGGTGTACAAGAGACCGAGCTCGCTCCCGCGGGGCAGAAGTTCTTCCACCGTGATAGCCTGGTACGTAGTGACACCCGCCAGCGGCCGCCATAGCACCCGCTTATCCGACCTCATGTCGTAATTTGACGCTCGAATCACACTGACATCTCGTTAGCTGATACACAAATACCACATCAGATACGTGTCTGAGCTGGCTCCTGGGTTCACACAGCTGTCAAAGGACAATGAGATCACGTTGGCGTCGTCGGGGAAGATCCTCACGTTCCAAGGCCACCCAGAGCTGACGTACGAGATCTCAAGGACGTTGATAGAGACCCGTGGTGCGTACAGGCCACGGGATACAGCTGAGTTGAGTAGCAACGGGATTGTGGTGCGAAACATTTCCACACCGCATGACGGTCGTGAGGCGTGGTCAGACATCTTGCGTTGGGCTGCCTAGACAGCGTCATCGTCAACCAAAGCAGGGCTGTTCCTTGTCTGTTTGCTTACTTGGACAAAGAACCAAAAAAAGAGTTGCCCGACCACCAACCACTTGAGAAACCTAGATGTTAGTAGAACGCGCCACTCCGGGAGAACATGCTCCTAGGTATAGGCACTAATTGTCCTCACGGACAGACCTATTTTGAGAAGAGTGGCTGTAGCAGTGCATGGGAATTGAACCCAGAACGTCGCAAATACAATTCAGGGAATTATACCGCTTGGCTACTTGCATTGGTGACCGTGGTTCGAAAACGTCAACTGATAAAGGCAGGCCGAGGTGGGGTGGGTGGTTGCCTGGTGCTGTGGTGACGGGCAGGGCAACGCGCGCGCAAGCGCGTCCACCACGCGTCGACCACCCCTCCCCTCCCCAACCAAACAAACCAGCCAGCTTGAGGACAAGTCACTTTGGCGCCGAGCTTTGACTACCGCTCGCCTCGCGCAGCTCCTCAGCCCACTGGGGCCTTCGCAGCTCATAGCAGCGGGAACTCGAGGTCCCGAGACAGCCACCACGGTCGAACAAACGGATAGCCCCCGGCGACAGTTTTACATCACACAAGTATCGTAAGTTGCTGGTAAAAGCGCGCCGCGTGTTCTCCGGGGATGGCAACGGCGTCCTTGAGTTCGCACAGCCTCGGCATGCTGATGCGGAAGTAGTGGTTTCCAAGGCCTGACTGGTCGCGTCGCCCACCCAGTCGCAGGCCCCCGCCTGCCTGCGCCTGCGCCTGCGCCGCGCCGCGCCTCGCAGAGGGTGTGCAGGTCGTCCACGCGTGCTCGTCCCCTTCTTTGACCTCGTTTCTTATGCCGCGGCGCCCGTTGAGCCTCGCGTGGAGCGCTGCGACCTTGCCGCGCGCGTCCTGTTCGTATGTGTGTGGCTCGATCGTCAAACGGCCGTCGCTGCCTGGTAGGGGGGATTTGGCGCTGGTGCTGTCCTTGTCGAGGAAAAGGAGGATGAGCTGGAGGATCAGGGAGTCCATGTGTGGCGGGACACGGGCGACATGCCCGCCTACCCCGGGCGTCGGTTGGGACTCGCAGAGGATGCTCGATCCTGAGGATGTGGGGAGGCTTGAGCACCACTCCCATCCGATCTCCTTGCCTATAGCATTGCAAATCTTGCCGGTCGGCTTGAGGGCCTCCCCGTATTGGTGTCCAGGAGTGGCTGGCTCTGCGTGCTGCGGCTGCGGCCAGGCTCGGGGTTTGGGCTTGCGGCGGCGTCGGGATCTCTTGGACATCTTCATCCCTCGACTCCTTCTCTAACTGCGGGCCTGGCGCGACGGGTTCATTCGCAGCCTCAACATCGTCAGAACCGGTCTCTGAGGTCCCGGCGACCTGTGCTGCTCGGAGGTCATCCGGATAGAGATCGTCTTCGTTGGCGGCCAGGGGTCGCTTGGGGAATGGGTCGGAGGGTATTATGAGAGCGGTGGATGATCTGCAAGAGCATTGAATCCTACTCAGGTATGCATTGAACTTTGCATTGCAAATATATGGGGCGAAATGCCACTCATGAAGGCCTCGATGCTGAGCTCTTTGGTGCGAGAGTGTGACATGTCGTTGCTCGGGCCCCAAATTCTCAACCACTGAACGGCCATCATACCCTAACCCTCTCGGGCCATCACCTGTTGCTCCTCGAAGAACGAGTTTCTCACTGTCAAGGCATCCAAACAATACTAAAATGAATTAAATATCTATCGGGTAGCAGGAATTATGGAATTGTTTTCGTGCCAATGGCTGTATTTCCTTCAAATCTCGGGATAGCATGCTACCTTGCAAGCCGATTGGGCATTTCTCAGGTTCATGTTGAACAGCCATGTTGGATACCGTGGCCAAGGATACCTGCATTGTGTCTAAGCAGACAGATGGGCAAATTCCAAATTCCGAATCGCAATTACGACTTACGCCTACGGCAAGCATTTTAGCCCAAAGCGCCTGCTCAGGAGTTTGCTTGCATGTGTCAGAGCAGTTACGACTGTTGTCGTTCCTAACGCTCAGTCGCTCTTAGGAACAGGCTGTCTCATGACGCAAAGGCAGAAGACCTTTGGCCGGTGAACAAGACTCGATGTGAAGAGGACGTGCCTCGATCATGGCACCATTCCGAATAGGCAACTCCGCATTGCGCATCATTTCGCGAGGCGAGGTGTGCTAGGATTTCAATGCCACATGAAGTGCGTTAGTATCAAGTTGGGGCTGATTTGTGCACCAGAGGGCCCGGGATTGATTGGCCAATGCCTATCCCTTGTTTAGATATTCCACATCGTAACACGACTGATGCCGTCTCTGATGCCGACCGCATGCACCGCACTTCCCGTAAAAGTAAGCATGATATGCTCCGCAGCTCTATGAGACGGTTCCTAGGTAGGAAACAAGTGGTGTATGGCGAGAGTGGTACCTCATTGGCAAACACTAAAGGGTGAAGGTTCCCGAATGTTACTGCATTAGGCAGGATAAGTGAGAAATGACGGCGGCACGGGTGCCAACTCGGCCTCGGGCTCGCGCGCTGTCCCCCCTTGGCTTGGATGGCCGGAAGGCGACAGCGGCACTCGACTGTCATGTCTGGGGACGTAAATCCGGGGGTGTCGGCTCGGCAAGATTCCCCGCATTCGGGGGTGCACGCACGCACCAATGCATTTGATAGATGCTGCGGGACGACGCCATTAGACTTCTGACAGCGGACGATTATATATATCACATGGGCCAACGACTCACCGGAGACGGAAAGTGCTGACGCTTCGTCAAAACAGCAACTTCTCGTCCCACTGCGAGCTTACCCGGAGACACATTCAACAGACATTCAAAGACAGACAGGCAAACATGGCCACAAACGGAGCGCACGCAAACGGCACGCTCTTCACCCCCTCCAAATACCCTCCTTTCCCCAAGGACGTCCCTAGCGTGAAGCTTGAGACGTTCTCCCTCGCCCAGCTGGAGAAAGGCGACAGGGCACTCGAGGACAAGCTCTTTGAGACATGCAAGGAGCGGGGCTTCTTCTACCTCGACCTGAACGGGAGCAAGGTCGACTCCATGGGCCAGGACTGTGACGACATTGCCCGTCTAGCCGAGAAGGTGTTCAAGCTGCCGGCCGAGGTGAAGGACCAGTACGCAGTCACGGACAACATCTTTGGGTAGGTTTGACAACCCCACGCCCGTCTGTTTTCGTCTCCACCGCCCATTCGCAGCATAAATCCTGACCAAGCATCATCCAGCTTCAAGAAGGTGGGGGCCACAAAGACCGACGCAAAAGGCACCCCCGACACGGCGGGCTTCCTCAACATCGCAAAGGACCGCATCCTGGAAAACACAGACCGGTGGGCGTACCCCGAGCTCGTCCTAGACCACAAGCCCCTCCTCGCACGGTACATGCGCAAAGCACACGGCACCGGCCTCAAAGTCCTCTCCATCCTCGCCGAGCGCCTGGGCCTGCCCGCCGACGGGTTCGACAAGTACCACCGGCTGACGGAGGAGTCGGGCGACCACGTGCGCATGACCCACGGCCCGCCGCGCAAGACGGCCGAGCTCCCCGAGATCCAGACGCCCGGGCACACCGACTTCGGCACCATCACCATCCTGTTCAACTGGCTGGGCGGCCTGCAGGTGTGGTCGGACCCGTCACGGGGCAACTTCGGCAACGTCGTCGACCCGGAGAGCACGGCGGGCCCGGGGGGCGGCGACGAGGGGGGCGAGGCGCCGAGGTGGCTGTGGGTGCAGCCGCCGCCGCCGAACCACGCCATCGTGAACCTGGGCGACGCGGCTGTCAAGTGGACCGGCGGGGTGTTGTGCTCGGGACGGCACCGCGTCGTGCCTGCGCCCGGCGAGCAGGGCAAGTTTGACAGGTACAGCATTGTCTACTTTGTCCGGCCCGAGGACAGCGCCGTCCTCAAGAGGCTGGAGGCGCCCGGGATCCCGAAGCTCGAGCCTGGGGAGAAGGAGGAGGTGATCACGGCCAAGGAGTGGATTCTTAAGCAGGCAAGGGGGTTGGGTCAGCAGCTTGCCACGAATTGAGGGGATTGGTGGGTTTGATGGCGGCGGGTGAACATAAGAATGTATGACTTTCGCGGGTTTCTGCCGCCGTTCTGATGGAACTTGGTCGGGGTGGACCCCCTTGAGCTTTGTTCTGCGATTATAGCGATGGCAATTGAGTTTAAATACCGATTCAGTCTGAAACTCATGTTCGTTCAGGGCCTCCAAGCCCTCAACAGCAGTCTCGTCCCAGGAATTAAAGACGTCCACGTTCTGCCTCACGACCAGGCGGCAAGGTCCGACCCGCGTGCCCATCGAGGCTCTAATCCCGGAGTACTTTTGACCAGAGGGCTGCGACTGGTGAGACAGCAGGGCGAATATGGCTCGCCGGGAGCTTCTTTCGACATGCACGCGCTCTACACCTTCTGCTCGGACAAAGTAGATGTCGGACGTGCTGGCTAAAGTAAACAAACAGTCATAGTCTGCGCGTTCGCGTAGTAGAATATCTTCACAATGCGGACGTCCTCGGTTTCGTTGGCTCTGGTGGTAATCAACAAGGCGAAGAGTGTTTAGGAGGTTCACAGAGACCCGTCCGTTGTTTTGCTACTCGACCAGATTGAGCCGACCAGCTGCTGTACTCAGTCGAAGACTGTACCGAACTATCGATCATAACATCGCGGGCGATAATTCTCATCTTTTCACACATCGACCCTTCTAGAGCACGACACCCTGGTACGTCCAAGGGCCGGTGACGGAATCTGAGGTCACGTAGCCGACCCGGTAGTTCTCGGACCTAGTGTCGGCTAAAAGGTGCCACAGTGATTGCTGAACATCGATTGAATTACTAGAAGAAATAGATGTAAATTGGCCCTGACGATCGGTATTCTAGGCAACCTATATTCTCGGCTCAGCCTCCCAGCGGTGAACTTATGGCGCAACCTGAAGATGGGCACGATACACCATGGCGTGGAGAGGGCAACTGGAAAGGCGAGAGAGGGCGCGGAGACAACACATCGGCGCGTGGGATACGGACTGGCGGCGGCCGCTATGCTGCCCGCGATCTTTCATGCAGGTGCCTACCGGTCTGGCTCCTAGTGTCTCACTGTTCTCCGGCGTGACCATCGTGGATGCAATCACATGCAACCGGACGTATCCTCCTCGTGATTTACTAGTTTTGCCTCTCTGTGGCGACCTGGCTAAAAGCGCTGTTCATTCCATCTACCCGGGTCAAGAACGAGTGCTTTCCACCATCACAGAGCATGAGCAGCAAAGACGCGACTCGAACAAGGGGAGCTTGTGAGCATGTGTACTGGCCCACGTGCCACCGGTGAAGATGTTATGAAAGTATCACGAGGGAACAGCAGGCCGAATTTCTATACATCACCGGATGAGCTGCAGTGGTGCCGCCGCCCTTTGATACTCTGGATATTTTGACGCACTCGGTTCGCCACATTCATCTTCAGAAGTCCTTGGCCTGGTCGGTCCGACTGAAAATTACTCTTCATGAGATTGTCCCACACAAAGCGAAGTGCTGCATAATTAACGACAGAAAGAAATGGCAAATAATCCAAGGCAGAGTTGTTGATAGAGAGAGAGAGGGAGAGAGAGACAAAGTAGTTGGCTGAAGAAGAATGGTAGCGATAGTTCAGACGCCTTGAATGTGATGACCAAAGACTCTTGGAGAGAAAGAACAGAGCAAATGCCGCCTAGGCCGAACAAATGGACAGCAGTTTATTGCACTGGAGACTTGTAAAAGTACAGTGTAATACGATCAAAACACGGAGAGGTGAATCCACAAATGCCCTACAACAGTGAAGCCATCGTGGGGTATATAAGTAGCTGAGAAGTAGGCACAGGCGGCTTTGTTGCAGCCCGGCAATGTGTCAACATCTTGGAAGTTCACATCCGCCCAATCTTCACACAGGTGTGAGAACAAGGCTGGGCACCTCTGGAAGGAAATGATGACTTTATGGGCAGTACCTACCAGACAGTGCATGGAAGAACCAGCATGGTGAAGTTTAGGTGGCTGAGAAGGGAGTTTTAGCATCATCGCACCCGGCTCAGGCCACACGGCTAAGTCTACTGATTTTGTTGTCCTCAACCAAGTCATCCCATGCGACAACACCTTACAGGAGGCTACCCATGGAAGGCATTCCCACGGGAGATTATCCCACAGAGGGATGTCCCAGGGGAGGTTATCCTAGGGGAGGTTATCCCACAGGAGACTATCCCACAGGAGAGAATCCCACAGGAGACTATCCCACAGGAGAGTATCCCACAGGAGAGTATCCCACAGGAGGTCATCCCATAGGAGGCTACCTCATAAGAGACTATCCCATAGAGACTATCCCATAGGAGGTTATCCCATAGGAGGTTATCCCATGGGAGGATATCCTATGGAGGATTTCCCACAGGGGCTGTCCTACTCAGTGTATAAGTGTTCGTTGCAGGGTGAATCAGTCAACAAACATTCCTGGTTGATGTCTGCGTGTACAACGCGCCAGTTGTGGGGCTGGACAACTACGCGACGACCAGGCAGCTTCTTGCTTTCTACACCATCAACCAGACTCATGCGCCTGGGTCCTAACAAACGAGAGCATTCATCCATTCCCTTGACCAATTCCTCATTCTCCCGTATTCTCCTACACACCAGCGGTTCATCATGTCTGGTAACGACCCCGCCAATCAGCGCCAACTCTGCACGGTCTGCAACATAACTTTGTTTTCAAGACAGGGCCTCAAGAAACACATGCTCAGATGGCATCCTGCGGAGTGGATGGCCCAGGAACAGGTGGGACAAATCACATACTTCCCCTGCGATATCCCCGGCTGCGACCGGCTGAACAACAATACCCGAGCGGACTTTCGCCTTGATCACCTCAGCTCGGCCCATGGCGTTGATATGCCATCCAAAATCCGAACGACCGAGTTCCAGTATCTAAAAAGAAAGAAGGAAGGAATCTTGAGGCAACATATCGCGCAGGAGGGAAAGGAGCTGAATGAGCTGAACACCAAGATTCGTCGTCTCGAGTGTTTGTTGAACCTCGATGCTCGTCCCACGGACTACAAGAGTCTGCACGGCTTCAACATACACACAGTATTCAAGACCGATCATGCCCCAAATACCCCAAAGATGGATTTGGTCTCCCACCTGCAGCGGATTCGCAGTACCAGAAACCAGGTTGGATCACTGTACACGAAGCCTGGCGTGATGGACACTCGGGATGGCGTCCTCGATGACTTGGAGATGTTGATGGATTGGCCGTGAAACATCATACCCTGTGGCGAAGGAAGGGCAATTTCTCTTGGGAGTCGTGGTATTCATCCTTGGCCGCGCCGGGCAATAATCTTGGAGAGGCTGACGGCCGAGTGATGGTCGCTGTCATTGGGACAGATACAACCAGTGGGTGTCAAACCACCGAAGGACCTAAATTGGCGCATGACAAGCCAAATAATAAACTGTACAATCTTGTCAACGACTACATCTTCCACGCCAATGATTGTGATCTCAGCACTGCTGGTGTTACCCGTGTGGCCTTGGTGGCTGGGCATCCTGACCCTGACCAAGGATCTTTCAAGGCTTAATAAATGACAATGAGAAGCCTCGGCAACCATAAGCCTGTGCACGGTGCCTTTCCAAGGTTGCCATGCCGGGGTTTTAACCCGATCCAAGTTGCTTCTACCAAGCACAAGCATTGTAACAGGCTTGTCAGCACGGTGATTTGTTAAGAGTTTGAGAGTGGTACCGTAGTTGAGCCCGTTTGGCCATGGAAAGCACAGGTTTCGTTTGTTAATGCCATGGTTGTGATCAACCCATTGCGTCAGAGGAAGATGCAGAATGTGGTTGCCCAGCCGCAACAGACAGTTGGTTCATGATCCATGGCACTGTGCCAATCAATGCGAATACACAGGGTCGAGGAGGGCATACACAAGCCATTGTCAGTCCTGACTCGAGAACAAGATGGCACGTCCCCGTCCGAAGGATATCCGACCGCTTTCCGAGGGAGGCGAACCATTCCATGCAAGAACATTTGGAAAAGAAATGCCAGATAACACATACTGCCCTCTCTATCTCCCTGTACTACGCGGTCAGCTCGTCAGCCGCAGGCTGCATCTCGATCAACTTTCTGCCACGGTCCCCACACGCGCCCGCCGGCGGAGACTTCGGGAAATCCTGTCCTGTACAGACACTTTGTCTTCTTTCCTCAGACAGACAAATCAAATCAGCCCCGCCCCCCGGTATACCATGCTTCGCTTATCGACCGGCCCGACGCGCCACCCGATCAGCATGCAGTCTCCGCCATGAACGACGACGACCAAGGCCCGCTTATGCGCGGCAGCGTCGCGGCCGCCCTGTTCAGCGCAACCGCATTCACCGCGGCCCGCGTCTACTGCAGCGTTATCGTGTTGCGTCGCACCCGGCGCGAGGACGTGATCATACTGCTTTCATTGGTAGGGTCTGCACAGTGTGTCTGTTATAATGTTTCAAGATGCTCCAGGTCCACTCTCTCTCTTGACAGGTCCCCACCCGGACAGAAACAGTAGCTGACGTCTGGCTTAGATATTCCTGTGGGCCGGTTGCATCCTCACGCTCCTCGCCGTGGACAGCGGCATGGGGAAGCACGTCGACACCCTCACGGTGCAGCAGAGGGTCGACGCCAGGTTCTACTACCTCGTCTCCGTTTGGCCCTCCCTGCTGGCCATCACGGTGCCCAAGGTCGCCGTCGCGGGCCTGATCATCCGGATATTCACCCCGGACGTATGGACCAAGACCATCATGTCGGCCGTGGTCTGCATCGGCGTCGTGAACTACATTGTGATATCCGCCCTGTCGACGTTCCAGTGCCAACCGCTCGCGGCGTCTTGGGACCCGAGAGTTAAAGCAGCTAAATGTGTCAGCGCCAAGATATACCTGGACCTGTGCTACTTCACATCGTGTAGGCCTCTTACCCTGTGTTACGTACGGCCCTCATCCTCATCTAGTGTCGTGTTTCTGACGTCGGCGAGGCCTAGCTTACTCCGCCTCTGTCGATTGTTACCTAGCCATCTATCCGGCCCTTGTCTTCAGGAAGATGGGGTTCAGCATAATCAAGAAGATAGGCCTGAGTCTCGTCCTCGGCCTTGGGATCGGAGCCACCGCAGTAGCCTGCCTCAAGATCTCATATCTCCACGTCCTCTCGAATGAGGACTTCACTTGTGAGTGTCCAAGCATCCAGATGCTACATAGGACAAGCGCTGATTGACGTTTCGCAGGGACGATCCCGCGGCTTACGATCTGGACAATGTAAGACCACCATGGAGGCGGGCACATCCGCTTGACCAGACTGACCGACGAACACCACGCACAGAACCGAAGCAACCGTAACCATCGTAGCAGCATGCATCCCAGTCCTCCACCCCCTCTACGACCGCGCCCGCACCGGACTGAGGAAGTTCTCCCCAGGGCGGCGGTCCGGCCAAGGCATTACTACCGGCCGCGAGGTGCCGGGCGCGTCCCCGGGCGGAACGCCCGACTCACCCGGCTTTTGGAGCCTGAAGCTAAGGGCGATTGGCCTCGCAGAGTCATGGTGGTCGAGCACGGCCGGCCGCACATCGCGGCGCTCCGGGGCCCAAGGGCAGGCAGGAGAGGAGTACACGCAGCGGCCGGCTTCCGGTACCGCGATTTCTGGGGGCGATGCTGTGGTTGTGGTTCATTATGAGGGTGCGGGGCGGGAGAGAGACCTGGAGCGCTCGAGGGAAGTGACGGTCAGCGTGGACGGGGTGGTTGAGATGTCGGATATCGAGCGAGGGCGGAACATGGTTGCCGGGCAAGGCCCCGGGCAGGATGGGAGCGGACACACCACTGTCACTGAGCCAAAGTGATGGGGTAGTGACTGGAGGCTTTGTAGTATCGACCGATTCTGAGCGATTCATAATTAGTTATGTAGTAGTGGCAAAACCAAGATACCCGAATCATCAAACATTGAGAAGCCGACCGTCGTTTTTGGGCCCTGGATTCAAAGTACTGACCAACAACACACTGATTTGTCGACAGACACATCCATCCCATAATTCCAGGCCGCCGCAACCGGCGATCTTAATGCCCAACGGCGTTCCGTGCCCGCAATGGATGACAAGGTTCTCCCTCCCATGAATGTTGCCGGCGTAGCACTTACCGCTTCGGCCCAAAATGCTGTTGATCAGCGCCACCAATTGCAATGGGTGCCAGGCGGAATCACCCTACCTAGGTAATAAGCCTCCGGGCTTTCCTACTTGACGAACCGTTTACGTAGGGCTCAGGCCCGAAACCGAGCAATGGATAAATGAACAGCCTAGAAGGAACCCGAGAAAACGTTGGCGCCCTGAGCGCTTGCTTCTTCCCCAAGCGAAATTGGGACGATGTTCAATGCTAATTCGAGAGGATTACCAATAGCGCAGCTCGGGGAGATTAACCTGGATCCTTCTCTGGCCGGGGGAAGCAGGCGCACCGCGCGGCCCTCACCCTGCCGTCGAGTTATCAGCAGGTGCTTCCGGGCGGTGCGCCGATTGCGAACGGCCGCTGTGGTAAACTTCGAGTCATTTTAAGGTTGAGGCATGTAGTAACGCGGGTGACCAGCCCCGACTGAGACCGACATGGGCTGGAGGGGTTCGTTTGAGGGTGAATCAATCACGTACAGCACAAGGCCACGGCGATTACGCGGAGCCGAGCCCATCCGGCTGGATCGAGAGCGATAGGACAAGATTGGGAAGAACGCGGTCTCGGATGGTGCCGATCTTTTGCAGGTTTGGAGCGAGTCGTGGCCATGATCAGCCTGCGTTTTGTTTCAGGCCCTGGGCTGAATGCACGCAGGTGGCTGGCATGAAGGTGAAGGAAGCTGAGGTGGCATCACCGCAGTAGGTTGACGTGGTGGGCAGCGCTGGTTGTGGGACCTTATTAGTCCGGATGCTATGGACGATATCCATTGGAAACGGGTGCTCCCATGCCAAGGTGACAGCAGGTGTGGAGCGGCGAGGATTGAGGGCAACCTTATTACAACGGAACACTTCTCGGCATGAGAAGGCACAACAGGCCTTGCTCGTGAGCGTGTGAGGTATTGCCGGCGTACGACCGACGGATAAGGACCTCCCCATGCGGCCATCCGACTCGACAGAAGAGGGCGACGGAAACCCTGTGTGCATGGCCCTGACCGGTTCTGGGATCGAAGAGCGAGCCGTGCTTGTTTAGACTCGCAGTGGTTGGTCAGGACAACTTTTGTCGAGTTCCCTGTCGTATTGGCTGATCCTACCCCGATGAAGTGACTTATGCACCTTTGCCTCGCACGAACATGCTTCTCCGTTGATGTTCCTTTCCAGTTCACTCACAAGTGTTCTTAGCAGACATGCATCGCAATACCGTGCATTAAGCTACAGTAGGAGCCAGCGCAGGCCGAGCCGCCGATCCTCGACTTCGTCACCATGCTCACACCAACCGAGACGGTGGTAAGTCCCACCTAACCCTCTCAACGGCAGATTAGACAATTGACATTCCGGGAGGCGATGGAATGGGTGTTCTTCGTCTTGGCTTTTGTGTTCCTCGTCGCACGATTCTGGGTCCGCCTCTCTCTTCGACAACACCAGGCATGGATCTCTGACGTACTCTTGGTGATCGGGCTCGTTTGCACCGTCGGGAACATCATGTGCGATACCCTCATATACAAGGTCGATGGATTACTGGAATACAAGCATGTGACGCAGTATCTGGGCAAGGTCAGTGATGGACGCGCATCAGGGTGGAAAAGCTGTCTGGGCCTACCAAATTGATCATCACGGACTCACCCGCGCCGGCAGATTCGATTCGCCACCAAATTCTGCTTCGACGCTGGGCTCTACTTCCCGAAGTTCAGCCTGCTCATGAGCTATGCCACGATGGTACCGGTGACCGAGCCGAGGATGCGCATTTTCCTGGGATGCATCGCAGTGTATCTTGTCCTCGCGTGTCTGACAGCCGTCTTTGCCGACTTGTTTTGGTGCGGCAAAGACGTATCTATTAATTGGTGAGTCTGTGGTCGGAACACTGAGAGCATGCGGGTAGAGGGTTGACAAGAACAGGCTGAACCCACACAAATGCTCGTCGTTCTCAAATCCTCATCTGCAGAAGGTGACCTGGACAATGAACATAGTCGGCGAGCTTTTGCGTAAGTGCAATATCGGAACCGACTGTCTGCCTGGCCGGTTTTCAGTGCTAAGGTCTGCGCTCATTCATGTCTGACCGTGATCTTCAGTATTCGTCTTCCCTTTCCCCATCCTCAACAGCTTGAAGTTCACCCAGCTCAGGGAGAAGATCGGGCTCGGCTTGATCTTCGCTCTCGGTTTCTTCACCATACTTGTTAGCACTGGCAGGTTCATGTTCATGCTCTTCTTGACCAACGATATATCATTATGTAAGAACATGCCAGAGAGAAGGAAGGAACGGGCAAGCTAACCATCGAACAGCTGTATGGACCACCGTCGAAATGTGCATATCTGTCATGGTTGTGAGCCTGATGGCCATGCGTCCATTGCTCCGACGCTTCGGACAGGCGGTGACAAAAACAATCTCCAGGATAAAAAAAGACTCGACAGACCAACGGAAAAAAGAGCCAAGGCTTCCATCCCACGAAAGAGACATGAGCGACGAGAAGGCGCCTTTGCCTTATAATACGGACAGGTGGTGGAAGTGGCCCGTGGACCTGGATGTCAACAGCATGTCAGTGACGACCCAGTCTGGCAGCACTGGGACGCAGCGGACAGGCATGTCGACGCAGATCTCGACGAGGGCTTCGCAGCTATCACACAAAGCGACTAGGCACGACACCGCGGGCACGGGGTTGCTGTTGAGGGAAGAACCGCCAAGCCCGCTCGAGATGGACGCACAGGAGGTTCAGATACTGGGAAACGTGGTGATCCATAGTGATCACGAAGGCCTGCCGTACGGAGCTTGATGGATCTCGCGACTCGTGCAGCTAGTCTTTCTAAAAGACGAGCGAGTGGCGGTGGCCACCCTGAAAACGTTTGGTGCTCATCGCACGGCGTTGCTCGATGTTATGGTTCACGAGAGCGCATAACACGGCCTAGTGACTGCCTGCATGGTCCCCATTTGACCATCAACAAAGCTTCGAGATGAACCACGGAAGACGGAAGGAGGAGTGGAGGAGGATCTCTCGAGAGCGCGGATTCTTTTCACTGGCGGCCGACCAGTGTGTTAAGGTGGTGCAAACCCAGCAGAAACAAGAAGGACCACGGCGTGTGTGCTTGCAGTCCTGGTCTGGGCATTATTGACCTCACTTCTCAACACCAGCTGCTCAAGCAGGTCCAGGACCAGCAAACGACCAGCATTGAGTCACTGAAGCCGTCGAGTCCCTAATTCACTTCATTACAGACTCGAGTCCCAAGTCACTGGGACGTTACGCACGCCGGCCCACTTGGTTGCCAACTAGCAGCGACCGTTTCTGGCACTTACCTCGAGTCGCAGCTTCCACTTCCACGATGCACCAGGCTTCCCTCAACACACCACACAAGTGCCTTCCTCAAGTCAACTTGTGGACTGCCCTCCACGACGCATTTGTATTTGAGCCTAGCCTTACCGTCTTCCCTCTCGCCTTCGCCGGCATCTTCTCTCGACCACTGCAGTGTTTGGCAAACCTGCATCTTGCAGCAGCATCCACTGCTGCACTCTGCGCACCTTTCATCCGTAAGTCACTCTCGTGCTGCTGACAACTGGCACCCTTGATCCCCATATCGTGACCAACCGCCAGTTCACACCGGCTCGCCCAAAACACCTCGATTCTCCGTTGTTGTGACAACAGCTCTTCTGACACACACACCACAGAGACGCGACACGAACGCCACCATGGCTCCCAAGGTGAAGCCGAGTCGCTACCCCAAGCGCAAACGAGCCGAAGTCAACTACGAGATCGACCTGAGCATCGACGGAGATCTCGACCTCGAGGACGCTGGATACTTCTCTGAGGAGCTTGGCGAGGACTCCACCGCTTCTGCCAGCTCCACCCATTCCCAGCAGCCTAGCGCCGTCGCCGAGGTCGAGGTCGACAGCGAGTTCGAGGATGCGACGTTTGGTTCTCGCAGGATCAAGAAGGTTGGTGGTACTCTTCGATCTGTGTCCCACAATTTACTGATTTCGAACAGCGCAAAGTCGTTGCGAAGCCCAAGGCGAAGTCCCACCCCAAGGTCAAGCCTCCTCCCAAGTTCAAGCCGTTCCGACTCATGTAAGTCCTCTCCCTGCCTCTCTTCTAGTACTAGTATTTCCCAGGCCAGTTTTGGCTTACCTTCGATCTCGAAGCCTGCCGCCAAAAACATTGCATTTGCCAAAGTACGATCTCTGCTAACTGCCGCACAGGGATCTGCCCCCTGAGCTTCGCTTGAAAGTCTACGAGGAAGCTCTTGTTGACCCTCATGGCGTCAACATACGAACCTATTCGGACAGGTGGGAGAGCTTTCCGGTCCACGTCTCCCTCAACGATATCGGGGATCGGTATTCCTCATTCCGCCCTCGCAGCTGTTACGTGCGAGGTCAATGGACCAAGATCGATGATGGCGCTGTGCCAAAAAAGAAATACCAGCTCTCGCCCAACCTTCTCGCAACATGCAAGACTGTCCACGACGAGGCAGTGTCATTTCTTTGGACGCAGCCCTTCATATTCGCCGACGTCCACGGACTCCACTCTTTTCTCCTCATGCTGCGTCCCGCGACCATCTCCCGACTGAGGGATATCACCCTTTTGAAGTACGGCTGGATCAACAATCGGTGTCTTCAGGCTTTTGTTCTCCTGCGGGACGCTCCTCTTCTTCAGAACCTTCGCCTCAACTGTACCGTCCGCCCAAACATACGCGTCCGATCTGGCGTGCCCAAAGAAGTCGGAATCGGCCAGCAGCTTGCCACGAAACTCTACAGAGACTGCTACCCGTTTCTGAAGGCGCTGTCCCAGCACCAAGGCCCCGAATCCATTCTGAACGTCTTCAAGTTCCACCGAGACGAATTCAAGAGCAGCTACTTCAACCCTGCCACCGTCAGTTGGGTGGAGGATAGCTGGTCTCAGGCTCGCCAGGAGAACATACTGGCGGCTATGATTGCTGAGCTAAACACCATCATGAGCCGCAAGATCGTCCCCAGATTCCCGCGATCTCGATACTAGGGGCATGTGTCGGCTGACGTGTTTTCGCGGGTCTTGGTATCAGTCCTGACCATGTAACCGACCACTTTCTTTTGGGATTGGTTCTGTGACCCCAGGCCGCTGTGCATGGAGCGGGAAATGGCTGCAGGTCCTTCTGGTATCTTGTGAGACCAGCAGTCCAGACTCTCTGCATCAAGTTCATGGAGTACCCTGAGGGGACGTCTGGCCCTTAGGGAGCATCTTCTCAATCGACGAATGCCAGAAGCGGGCTCATGCAAAGGTCTGCCCTTGACTGACGCGCTATCCATGCATTACTCGCTGTCTCACCCTGAGTGATGTCGGCATCACCCGGAGGCATGGCTCGTAAACGATCTGGACGATATCTGAGCCGGCTACTGGATCCTGTGTTGACATTTTCTTTCATGCATTCCTTCACAGTCTCATTTCTGTCGGTCCCTCGATCTGAGGCATCACTCAATTCACCAATACCATACGATAGATACCTTCGGTGATATTGAATTGGCACCGAAAACAGAAGCACAGACACAGACACAGACTGGAGGTGCACCTGATGATAGATCTACTATCCACGGGTCCCTACCGAGTCTACGTACTCCTTTTTACTTGGTTCTGTTTTCCGAGTGGCAGGGAATGTGGGAAAATGGGTTAATAGCTTGCCCGTGACTCCCCCCAATAGAAAATCATAGTATTACTTGCTCTGCGAGCGTGCAACATTGCTGTCTTGTGATTGTACAAACTTGATAACCCCACCAGTGCAGGAATACTGAAGCTTTGCACTGACAGACGCAGGTCTATTTCGAACGCCTCCAGTTGTCGAGCCTGGCCGTAAGCTTTGAAAGCCTCCTTCCCGAGCCTTTGGACTGTTCTTCCACCCGGCCGTATTCCTCCTCGATCTCGCCCATCGACGGGGTCCGGGCTCCCCCCTCATTCTGCTCATCTGCGCCGACTGCGTCTGTCCCTGAGGCGTGGTGGTTCGGCATCTTGTCTTTGCTAAGGGCGCTGGTCGGTGGGGGCATGCGCTGGGTGCTGGGCGGGCTTCCCAGGTCGGTGGACAGGTGGGTCTGTAACGAGAAGAGTTCGTGTCAGCTTTGGGGTCTCTGTATTGTATGGAGATATCTACACGCTGGGTGTGTAGAAACATGGTGATCACCGGATTTGGAGGGTTTGACTGACTTTTAGATCTGTGTTTGCTGGGCTGGTGCCTAGGTATATCGCGAAGTGGCCAATGGGCTGGTCTGTTCTGGAGGTGTCTGGGGAGTAGTATCCCCCCAGCGTCTCAAGCCTGTGTCAGGGAAGAGGAGTGTCAGCTGGTCGGCGAGCTTCGCAACAAAAGTTAGGGCGTTCGGGGCAATGCTCAAGTGACGAACCTAATGATGGCGCAGGTGAGTGAGCTTTCCAAGGTCTGCTGCCGCACTGCTGACTCCACCGCCTCCTTCACCGACGGTGGGACGTCGTTGGGGGAGAGCGCCCAGAAGATCTGTTTGTGTCATAGGACAGGACCTGGGTCAGCGGCATGGCATGACGGGTGTCACTGGATGGCTGGGCTTACATCTGGCGCTTTCGACGAGCCCCCGGACGCTGTGGGATACAGCTCTTCGTAGCTCTTGGCTTTGATTTCATCGATGGCTTCTCTGACCCAGCTCATTGTGGCTGGCTCCTAGGCTTATTGAGAATGTTGTGCTGGAGCTCACAGGCGATGATCGTGGCTATCTTTTGTCTTCGGCTACACAAGTTCCCTTAACGAGGCCTTTGGACAAACAGGCCAACTACATAGTTGCCCAGCCCCAAACCTTCCAACTTACTCTTCAACCTCTAAGATGACCAAGTCGAAGACTGTCTGCTTTGTTCGCTCAAAGCGTCCTCACGGTGTTCGAGACTGCTTTGTCCAGAGCCTGCACATTTCCTTTTGGAGAGAGGGGGCGGTAGGCCTCGACTTGTGACAAAGACTGCTAAACATGGCCCATCGATGAGCGTCAGTTTGCTACGTCCTCGCGGTCATCACCGTCCGAACTGACTGCTCTCGTTCCACGATTGGACCATTGAAGACGAGATCACCAACTTTGGACTTGGATGAGTGGGTCACAGCATGAATAATCATTAAGAACTGCCTTCAACATGGGAACCTTGGAAGTCTACGCAAGAGGTTTCCAATTGGTCCTATTTTCTCAACCTAAAGTTGTAAGGATTTCTTTTCAAAGAGCTCCCCTTCTCCCAATACTCCTCGCTACACTCTTCATAGCCGTCTTGGATGTGTCTTCGCTTCCAGGGCGGCAACTTACCTGTAACTTTTGCAAGGCCCTTGACAAAGTCATCGGACATGTCCCACAGCGGCTGTGACAAGATCAGTCCGCTTTCGTGCCGCTTGCCCGTCCAATTCGTGGCATCGGAGTGCCGCTCGACGTTGACAAAGACATGGCCTTGCAGCTGGATATTGTCAGTTCCAAACGTTGACGGGTCATCCAGCACCGTCCCGAAGGAAACTGTCAGGTGGTCATCGAGAGGCTCCAACAGGGGCATCTGCTTGCTTGGGTCCCGAGGATCTTCTACCATGATCAACTTTTTAGTCCACACATCAAGCGTGCGCGTGGTGTTGTGGAGGTCGCCCCTGTGGAGTGTCAGTTTTCTCATGCAACTTGAATCGCGAGCACGGCAGCGCATGTCAACTCACCGTATGATAACACACGTCATACCGAGGCGCCTCGCCTCGGCCTTGACGATGATCTCGCACTGCTGGATCAGTTCCTTTGACACATGCCCGATCTCGGTATTGTATAGAACTTTGGGGTCATCAAATGTCCCCTCCCCCGTGCCTCGGGTTAGTTTCCCCATCTCCGCATCGGTCATGGAGACGCCCCGGCCGACCTTCATACCTGGCCTGTATTGCCATGATCCAATGGGGACCCGGGGCCTGACAGTCCTGAATGGGGCTATACTTCTCTTCGGGTGATTCTTTTCCAAGTACGCATGCAATATCTTACCGTGCGACCTATGCTGGGGATAGTACGGGTCATTTATTGTGTAATAATGTTCCCTGCCATCTCTTCTCACCACATGCCTCCCTGCATATGGATGCCACGGCGAGTGTAAACGAGGCATTGCGTGATTGGGCTTTTAGTATACGATACTAGTGGTTAGCTCTCTCGAATTGTCGTCCACGTTATAATACTTCTCAACGCTGGAGCAATTAATTCATGTTCTGGTTCCTTCGTATCGACCTCGAAACAGAAACTGGGCGTTCAGCAAGTATATACTTCTCCATTATGCCACGCCAATTGCCTTATCGGACTGATCACAAAAGCCTGTTAGGACATAAATAGATTCCCATGCCTACCCGCGTAGTGCACTACTCGTCCATGCGATTTGTGATAGGTCAATACGGCCCGGACTCATGATGGCGTTCATTTCAGACTCTACTTGAGCTGGTGCTGAGGGTGTCTAAATTTGGACCTTGAATGCCGAACAAAGAAGCGCGGCTGACACTCGTAATCGTTTCTTCCGATCTGAAAAGCTTCATTGTCCACAACTGTTACTCTTTGGTTCGTACGCTCAGCGGAGCGGCATCAGAGTTGATCGCTATTTTCTCTTTTTCTCGCATACCAACTTCAATCCTCAACTTCAGCCAAGATACCGTAGAAACGAGGGACCGCGATCCGATCAACACCAACACCGTTTCACTGTCTTTACTACTGGCTCAAAATGTATTTCGAGGGTTCGAGACCATCAACACCGATGTCGACAACACAAGATTCTCAACCCGATGAGAATCAGGCTCCCCTTTCGCCCGTGGACGGAAGGTTTCCCGACCACTTTGAGAGACAGGGGGGCGATGCGGACATGGATGACTTTATCGACTACGAGTACGATGAAGACGATGAAGGCCAGGAAGACTCGTTCCTCCCACTCAGGAAAGGACAGAGATATCATACCTACGATATAGATGATTCCGAGACTCTAGAAGACTTTGAGCAGTACAGACCAGGTGGGCACCACCCAGTCATCCTCGGGGACTGTCTTGGAGAAGATGGCCGGTTCCAGGTGTGGCACAAGATGGGCCAGGGAACATATGGACTCGTCTGGCTCTGCTACGATTTGGCCGTGGGGAAGTTCTGCGCGGTCAAGGTGCTTCGAGATGACCTTTCCAGGCATGCCGAAACGCTGCCTGAGTTGAAACTTGGGGAGTTGCTTGGTCGCGTCTCGGCTAAAGAAGCCTGGGATAATCACATTGTCATGCCTCTCGAGACCTTCACACAGCGTGGCCCAAACGGAGAGCATCTGTGCATTGTCATGCCATTGCTGGGCCCATCCATCACTGAGTCGCGGACCTATAACTGGAACAACCTTCCGCTGCTGAAAGATATTTGCTTCCAGCTCGTGGAAGGGATGGACTTTTTACACCGCCATGGACTCTGCCACGGGGATTTTCGCCCTTCCAATATCCTCTTTAAAACAAGTCTAGCAGATCTCACGGAGGAAGAGATGGGCATATACCTACCGGAGCCACGGACCTATGAGATAGTAATGGCTGGGGAATACGACAACGTTCCCAGATGTGGCCCTCATGCACCCGCATATGCCGTCGAGCCCCTATTTCTGACCTTAGAGGACGAATGCATAACCAAACAGATCGCCATCATTGACTTCGGAGTCGCATTCGAAGCCAAAAAGCCAACGACACAGTCGGCCATCCCGGATAAATACGCCTCTCCCGAGTGCCAACGCGAGATTGGTAAACAGCCTAGTATCGGGAGTGACCTCTGGGCCCTGGGCTGCACGATCACAGAAGTACTGTGCGGCGTGACTCCTTTCAAATTTGGTAGCGGTTTTAGCTTTCGGGAGCTGGAGGGCAAACTAGGTCCGATGCCTGAGCCTCACAGGGCCAAATTCGTCGAGTATTGCAAGGGGGGATACACATCTCACCGCTTGCACGGCGCTTCAGATCCTAGCATTCACTTGCTTTGGGACATCGACATGTTGGAACGGCGGCAAAAAGAGACACTCGAGGAGTATGGGACTGAGGATCTGCTGCATCAGGTCCTCGGCCGTGAGGTGGTTCAATTCCATCCCGATGTGTTCAAGGAGCCGACGAAGACCATAGACGAGACAGTGCTGGCATCCGCGGATAGGTACAAGAAGCCCGTTGTGCCAGAGATCGAGGGTACGGAGCCTGGCTCGATCAAGCGGAGGCTTGATCTCGCAGCAATACCCGGGGCGGTAGACCTGCTGAGACAAGTGCTTAGGTGGTTCCCACAGGACCGAGTCTCTGCCAACAAACTCCTCGATCATGAATGGTTCGAGGGCCGCCGCCACCAGAAGAGCTCCAAATCTGCACAATCCGAGGGACCAACGTTTGAAGACATCATTATGGAGGAAATTCCTTTGCCATTGGAACTCAGTGTCAAAAAGGAGGATTTACCTCCTCCGCCACAGCCAGCTGGCGGGGGTGCGTTGGTCGGACCACAGAACTGGCGATTGAATGACCTCGACTTGCTACACGCTGGACCTTTTGTGCCGAAGTCTATTTGGGGTTTCTTCCAGAAAGCGTTGTGTGTGAAGCCACGAAAATAAGAAACAGGAGCCGGCTGATAATAATGGACCAGGGGGAGCTGCCACGCTGTTAGTGGGCACAAACTGAACTTGAGATTCCACCAAATGTCCTATTCTCTCGTGTACGTCTTACCAGGCATGTATTCCTTTACCGGTACCGTTCGTTATCCTAGTCTTCCCATAGCGAGCCCCATAATGTCGAAGAGTACTTGTGATAAGAGTCGAACACGGCATTCAACGAAAACATCCTTGAACAGATAGGTGGCTACACCCAGAATAGATGCCACAGTCCCTATGGATTATCACCTGGAAAAACGTGACCCCGGAAAGAGATGCCAGTCGAGGTCCAGTGCAACGTACCGAGGAGCTATCATGCATTGTCAGACATCTTGGCTGGTTCACTCGTCCCCGTCCCCGCATTCAACAGGAGCCGGCCGAGTTCTCGACCCCGTGGAGAAGCCCTGTAGGGTGGATCTTTACCCCGGACGGGAACTAGGGGACCAGCTGCCCCACCACTCCACACCATGCCAATGGGGTGGATCTGGTTGAATGGCACGGCTCATATAAAATAAAAGAGGAGATCAAACTCCCCGCTCTGTTCCGACGACATAGTAAACTGATTGCAAGGAGAATTCGAGAACTCTCTTTCCAGATCAAGCAAACACTTGGGGATAATCACAATTATTTCAAACTTTCACCCACCCATCCACTGACAAGATGGAGAATGACATTGCCGAGCTGAAAGCGCAAGTTGCTGCCCTGCAAAAAGAGGTATCACGGGTGGCAGGTAAGTATTTCCCAGCGGTTGGCCAGCTCACGCAGAGATTGAAAGTATGCTGATACCTCCCACTCAGACGAGGCAGAAGTACGCAAGATCCACTTCAAGTATGGCTACTACCTCGACAAGTGCCTCTACAACGAGGTAGTCGACATGTTCGCCGACCATCCGGACACGTACGTCGAGTTCCTCGGGTCGCGCTACCGCGGCAAGGAGGGCGTCAAGAGGCTGTACCAGGGCCGGTTCCAGAACACCTTCGTCAAGGGCCGCAACGGCCCCGTGCACGGGTTCCTCCTCGACCACATCATGATGCAGGACATCGTGGACGTGGACCCGTCCGGCACGCACGCGTGGGTGAGGATGAGGGCGCTCATGTCGGCCGGGACGCACGACTCTGTCAACGAGACGCACCCGCGTGGTCATGTCCAGTGGTGGGAGGGCGGGCTCTACGAGAATGAGTATCTGAAAGTCAGTTTCAAGTCTTCTCCTCTTTCCCGTCTCTCCTGTTGCATTTTCGAGTATTTCAGGTTCCAAAACGCAGCGATCCAGGCTCCGCGGCAAGTGACTGACGCATGTTAGGAGAACGGTGTGTGGAAACTGTTCCGGTACAGGTACTTCCCGTTCTGGCACGCCGAGTTCGAGAGCGGCTGGAGTCACACGAAGGTAAGCAGCTTCCGTTTGAAATTTATTCCTCCGGATTTTGATAGCTGACTCCTAATGCCGCAGAAAAACTACATCCCGTGGCCAACGAAGACGTACCCAGAGGACCCACTCGGCCCGGACGAGATCCTCGAGCAGAAGATGCTCTGGCCGGACACGAGGGTCATTCCCTTCCACTATCCTCACCCTGTGACTGGGCGCAAGATCAATGAGGACGACCTCAGGGCGCCGAATTGGGGCCAGGACGTGGGAACCTCGGACAAGCCTCTGACTCTGAAGTTGCCTGAGGGACAGAAACGTGATGGCGCAGAGGAGGGAGTGACCGAGTCGAAGCCAGGCACCAAGATCCTGCCTGAGCTGGTTCAGAACAAGCAGGTCAACGGTGCTTGATTCTCAAAACTTGCACTTAGTATCTCTACAATCTGTTCACTCTTCTCGACGTAGATGTTGCAGAGAATCTCGTTATGGTATATAGTCTTGACGGGGGTAGATTACTATCTCCCCCGAGCGCAGTGGTCTCACCAGCAGCTTCAAATACACTACTTACAGGTGCCCTCTCTCCACACTGTTTCACCATTGGGACACCCGGATTTACGGGGATACCACTAGAGCCCTAGGCCACTCAGGCATTCCGCATTGAGAACCAGTGTGGGGATGCTCATGCACTCCACGCCAAGTTGGGCCTCCCCAGGATTAGAGCTCAGGGATGGGAGCTCCATTCATCTCCAACTGCCGCACGTCCTGGAAAGGGACCCCGCATTCCGGGATGATCAATGACTTACAGATGGAATAGATTACCCGGGCTCCAGCAATGTAGTGCTTTAGGCCCTTGGGGCGCGTTTTCCTCGGGAGCGATGCCGATGTCACGGGGAGTTGGTTCCGACGTCTCAGCTGCGGGCTTTCTTGATGGCCCGGAGAGGATGCGACTCCAAGTGTGAGTGTGCATGTTCTGGACCTTTAAGACTTGAGTGTCTCGCGCCGTGACCTGTTATAAACGCAGACAGTGTCCCCCAATTGACCGATATACCATAGTCGCTCACATTAAGTTTCACGCCATTCATCATGGCACACATATTCGCCATCGCGCCCACCGTCAAGGGCTACACCGACGGCCGCCTGACAAAGCCGGGCGAGGCAACCACCTTCCCGCAAACCCCGGTCTTCAGCGGCATCAACAAGCCCTCGCGCTTCGAAGGCGATGTCTTTGACCTCGAAGTCACGGGGACCATCCCCAAGGAGATAAACGCGACCTTCTACCGCATCCAGCCGGACCAGCGCTTCCCGCCCCTCTTCGAGGACGACGTCCATTTCAACGGCGATGGCTCAGTGACGGCCATTCGCATCGCGAATGGCCATGCAGACTTCAAGCAGCGCTACGTGCAGACGGATCGGTACAAGGCAGAGACGGCGGCGCGGCGGAGCCTGTTTGGGCGGTACAGGAACCCGTTCACGGACAATGAGAGCGTCAAGGGCGTTATCCGCACGGCGAGCAACACCAACATCACCTTCTGGCGGGGGATGCTGCTCGCGACCAAGGAAGATGGCCCCCCATTTGCTATGGACCCCGTCACGCTTGAGACGCTCGGCCGGTATGACTTTGAGGGCCAGATCAAGGCGCCGACGTTCACCGCGCACCCCAAGTTCGACCCTGACACCGGCGAGATGATTTGTTTTGCGTACGAAGCAGGAGGGAACGGGAACGATGGTTCTCTTGATATCATTATGTGGACGATCGATGCGGATGGGAAGAAAGTCGAGGAAGCAAAGTATATGGCGCCGTTCGCCGGCATGATTCGTAAGCCCTATCTTTGTCCTTTCACGATCCCCGACTATCATGTTTTGGAATGTTCCAGAATCTATCACTTGAGGATCGGTAGCAGGTAATTAACAGGAAGCAGACGACATCGGCGTGAGTCGCAATTTCGTGGTCTTGCCATTGACTCCTCTCAAGGTCAACATGGACAGGATGAGGAGAGGCGGCGAGAAATTCAGCTGTGAGTAGTCCTTTCACGGATCCCATCTGTCATGTTTTGGAATATTCCAGATTGTGCCACTTCAGGATCCGTAGCAGGTGACTAACAGGTAGCAGGGGACCCGTACGAGGACCAGTGGTATGGTCTTGTGCCTAGGCGAAACGGAAAACTCGAAGACGCCATTTGGTTTAGGGCAGACAACGCCTTTCAAGGTCACATCGCGGGATGCTACGAGAACGAAGACGGCCACGTCGTGGTGGATCTGACCGTGGCCGACGGAAACGTAAGTGGCGTTTTGTTTTGAAGAAGCAGTCCTTGTCATCTGTGGTGTGGCAGCCCCCAGGGGGTGCCAGGGTTGAACCCTGGAGGGTCTGTGCGTCTGATGCCTTTATCAGACGCCCTCAGAGCCCATCAGTCACTTAGATGGGCCATCTTCAACACAACATCTTTCAGACCCCCCAACTTGCTACCACATGTGGCCTGCTTTTCCAAGGTTCCATCAGGCTGCAGATCTCGAGTGGCCACATGGTGGCCAACCCCCGCCCGCCCTCCCCAAAAAAAACTGCCATTTAAACCTACTTCCTCAATGATTTATAACTGACGCTGAATTTTCTCAGGTGTTCTTTTGGTGGCCTCCTGATGAAACAGTCACGCCCACACAGCCAGGCAAGGTCTCCAAGCGAGACCAGCTCAACAGCCAGACGACTCGCTGGATCCTCGACCCAAAGGCGAAGACCAACACGCGCATCACGCCCGCCTTCGTATGGAATATAAACGGCGAGTTCAGCCGAATAGACGATAGATATGTAACCCGTCGTTATCGGGATTTCTGGCAAGCCAAAATCGACCCGTCGAAACCGTATGACTTCCAGAAATGTGGCCCCCCAGCTGGGGGTTTGTTCAACTCCCTCGGACATTATACCTGGGACCCGGACAACGAGCTTGCGAGCGGCAAGGAGGACACGTACTTCTTCGGCCCGACGTCCACGGTCCAGGAGCCGAGCTTCATCCCCAAGAGTGCCGACGCCGCCGAGGGCGAGGGGTATCTGATCGCGCTGGTGAACCGGCTCGACGAGCTGAGGAACGACGTGGCTATTTTTGACGCGCAGAATCTGGCCCAGGGCCCGCTGGCTGTGATTCACCTGCCTCTGAAGCTGAAGCTGGGCCTGCATGGCAACTTTGTCGACCACCGGGATATCGAGGCGTGGCAGAGGAGGAGGGAGGCTGGAGGGGATGTTGGGCCTGTCAAGATCGCCACTGAGCCGCTGCCGTGGCAGAAGGAGCTTGCGAATGGGGCCGTGAACGGGCAGAACGGTGCTAATGGCTCGCATTGAACGGATTCTGCTGTGTGTGTATATAACGTTTGCGCCTCATCCACCAATATCTGAGGCTCGGTCACAGGTCTTCAAGCCAATGACTTTCAAGACCTGGGACTTTGGTACTTATGTCTCCGATTATTTCTTTCCAGGCCAGTGCTTGGACCTTTCTTGCCTTCTCACCTGTGACGTTGACTCTTGCCTTCCTAACATTTAACTTCATTAGCACTGCGGACTTTTTCCAAGAGCAGGAAACCATGGCCTACTTTAGATATTGCTCATGGGTTAACCATGCGATCGAGAATTGCCCCTGGCGCTCAGGTTAGCCTCAACATACTGCATCCCCTCAAACATTATGAAAAAGACCTTCTTTGCTTACATGTTCTTCTTTGGGTCGAAGGGCAGCCTTGACATAGTGCCGGGCACCATAGTCAGGAGTCTTCCCACTAAAGGTCAGGTACACCCAGACCAGAGGTTTCATGAACCACCCCTCATCCTCCACGTGGCGTGCGATGTCAGTTTTCACCATGCCAGGGCACACGCTGTTCACAATGACCTGCGGCCTGCTTTGATCAGTACCTGGCGTGGCTGGAGGATACACGAGGACGAATCCGATCGCCACTTACTCGCCATCCGGCATTAGAGCTCGCTTGGAGATCTCCTCGATTGCGTACATGACCAGGAGCTTGCTGTTCGCGTAGTTGGGCTCTGCGATCTTCCATGCCGCTGGCCAGTGCTTCTCGTCACTGAAGCGGGCCAATAGCCCTTCTTTCTCTGACCATTCTTTCCAGTGGGTTATGTCGGGGTACAGGTGATCTCTCGAAGTTACAAAAACGATATGGGCCGGTGAGTCTCGGTTTGTGCGCTCAGACTTCATCATGTCCAGGAGCAGCATTCCAAGCAGGGTCGTACTCAGTGTGTTGACTTGGATTGTCATTTCCCTGCCGAGTGTCAAATTACACGCTCGATGAAACGAGGCTTTCAAAAGACGAGATAAACCTGAGAAACCTACCAGCCCTCAGGACTGCGAACAAAACGAGAAGGCAGCATCCCCGCGTTGAGCACGGCAATGTCGATTCCGCCTTGCCCTTCGCGAATCTTCTTCAGCTCGGCGATAAAAGCAACGCAAGAAGAGTACCGCGCCATGTCGAGCTCCATAACGCGTACATTCGCCTCTGGCGCGGCCTTCTGGATGGCGTCTCTAACTGCCGCACCCCGGGGCTTCGCACGGCAGGTGATGATCACGTCGGCGCCGAGCTGGGCAAAATGCAAAGCCGCCGCCAGGCCCAGACCTGTTGTTCCCCCGATGACAAGGACTGTCTGTCCTTTGAAGGTGCCTGCGGGCGGCAGAGGCTCTGGGGCGAAGCGGCCTTTGATGCGCTGGAAGGGAAGGTCGAGAAGCATCGTGTCCAGTGTTCGCACTTGGTGTTTGCTCAAACGTGTGAGTCCCTTGTCGAGATGACGAAGTATGAAAGGTGGCACAGCTACAGAGATCGGGATAGCTTTGCTTTAAATGAATTGTGGACGCTGGAAAAAGATTGGCCTGTTGGTGGCGTAGCGAGGTGTGCATGAAATGTAACTACCAGCAGCCAACAGGCCAGAAAATGCTTCGAGAAGGATTCCTGTGAATCCTTCTTCCAACATAACCAATCTTGGCGATCCGGACCAACTGATCTGATGCCGTTGCCAAGGACCGTCTCGGAAACATGGGCGAATGAGTATCCGACGGGTCGCGGTGCTTCTTTCAAGCCGCCCCGGACACTTCTGGGCGATACAAGACGCAGCAAACCAGACAGTTCTACTGACAGGACCACAGCATAATAAATATTGGCGGTGAAGGAATTCTATGAAACCAGTTGGATTCGTCTAAATTGTAGCTAGATGGCCAATGAAAATACTCGTACAGTCGCTTCACTGGGCACTGGTAGATAGTCAAGGGAATAAGACATCACGGGATAGGGCGAGAGAAATGTTTTCACAGATGGTATTTTGCCTCGTCTCCGGCCGGCCGGCCTAATCCCAATGATCCAATCCAAGACATCCAACTGGCCTCGGACTCGACTATCCGCGGTATTCTTTCCATCCACAATGCAGAAACTCGACCATCGAAGGGCGATCGACCCGCACAAACTCACAGATCAAGACCATTCAGGAGAAGCGCGGCCTCATGCCAGTAAGTGCATACCAGTCCAACTCTTGCACATGGCCAAAGATAGAGCCCATGAACACGTTATCGGCTGCCTCGTCAAAGAAACTCTGATACTCAGCCAGGTTCTCGACGCACTTGTCCGGGACGCGAGGCTGATCCTCCCAGCCGTACGGCGGAGGCACGTCCCTCAGGTCGACACCAGGGATGGCGTTCTCCCTCTTCTTCTCGTCCCAGAACTTGCGGAACGCACGCGGGTTAAGCTCCTTGTACGATAAAGCCCCGGGCACCACCATCATGGAGGCGAAGCCCTTCTCCGCAGCGAACATGTTGACCAGCTTCACGTGTTCCGGGCGGATTGGGTCGCCGTACATGTGCACCAGGATGACGGAGCCGTAGTGCGGAGTGAACTCGAGCGTGGTGCGCACCGCAGCACCCACGAATAGGCCACGGGAGCCGAGAAACTGAGGCCCGTGCTCCTTCGAGGAGACGTGGAGGTATCCCAGCTCGTCGTTCTTGACGAGCTCCGGTTGAAAGGGAACGGCGGGCCGGGCCCAGAGGTCCATCGAGTTGCAGACGGTGCGGCAGAGCCACGGCAGCCCGAGCACGAAAGACAGGAAAGAGGGCCACTGCCACCGCTCCTCGATTGGGCAGTTGTTTGCAACGTTGACCGATTCGTAGATGGCTTGGTCGCTGTCGGGATTCTCAGGGTGAAACCGACGGCGGTCACCGACGCAGTTGATCTTGATGGCGGGCAGGTATTTGTGAGGGCAGCGAGGGAGGTTGACCACGCATGGGGTTTTCTTGTCCCCATACAAAAGGCCTTCGACCACAGGCCATACGTCTTCCATCTCAACGTCTTCCATGAGGGCCACAAACCCACGGCCATCAGGCTGGCTGGCTTGGTCCGGCATGTTTGCGACGACCAGGAAGGGTCCCCAGCGCGTGTGTAGGTGGCCCGGGGGACCCAAGCCCAGCAGGCTCTTATTGATAGAAGAAGCCTCTTCGCCTCTGGTCAACTGATTCCGGATGAGGCCAGTGATCCAATGCTGTGGAGCACGACTGGTTATCAAGTTGAAGTACATCACTGGTGTCTGTTGAGTCAAGCCGTCCGTCGGCAGTCCCTCGTAAAGGTGTGGGAGGGCGATGGCTGTGCGATCGTGCGTCATCAGTACCCACGTCCACTCCGGCCTGTCCTTCTCAGCGGGAAAGAGAATGGCTCTGATGTGAAGAGGAGAAGGGCGTTTGTCGGCGCTGAAGGAGTCAAAAGAGGCGCAAAAATATTTGTGCGTGGATCTGTCCATCTTCTGGCACTCCTTCGAACAGTACCGTGCGACGCGGCATCCTGCGCACTTCAAATTGGTTGGCTGCGGGCAAACGGTGCAAAGACTGGTGGGCTCGCGTGAGACAACGGAATCGTTCTGCGGAATTCTGATTCTGGTTGCTTTGAATGGCTTTTTCTCCGGCGGATAGGGGGCATCGTTCTTGTTGCTGAAGATGTCCATGGTGTGACTGAAGGGTGGGGGATTGGGGTTGTGGGTGTGGGTGTGGTCCAATGCTGGGGGAGTGATAAGTAACGTTGAGGGAGATGTGTATTATTCGCAGAAGGATCTTGGGGAGAATGCAGGAACCAGATGGATATAGTCCATTCCACGGTGCTGCCCAGGTTCACTTACGAGGCAACTAAGTCAACAAAACAATTTGAAAATTTTCTTCAAAGAACCTCAAACAGCAGTTGGGAGCTATCAACGGCAGCGCACATCTTGCAACCGAAATCTACATGCGCCATAGGTTCATCTTGCGCAAGCCACCGATAAAAAGGGCTCCAACTATGCACCAGCCCGTCACCGATCCCTGTCCGTGTCTGTCAGCTCATGGCACACAAAGAACTGCAGTATTTGAGACCGCTACACCGCGGATAGGGTCTTTGTCTGAAGCGGCCATTGACAACACGCCGCCTGCGCAAGATGGAAGAGCTTTGAAGCCGTTCATCCGCCCCGACTTTTGATTCTGGTGACAGCTTTCGATCAAGTGGTATGCCTAGCCGGACTGTAGGCCTTGTGCAAACTCCTGTTGACCTGAACTACACGTTGTGGCAAATTCTTTTCTTTATCCTCTCAACTCCAATTCTGATCCAGCAAATTTCCCTCAATAGCTCAGAACACTGTTGTTGCATCCATTGTAGGTGCGATTTCTGTATGGTCTGTGTCAGAAGAGTGATCGTGTCTGTGGCGCCGGAGTTTCCACAGGCTTGCCATCTCTGGTTCCGGCTGAAGCTCTTGTGTCAGCCTTGGTTTGTGGCAATTGGGACCGCAACTCTCATACTCATGCCATTACCATCCTCCGCCGCCGCCGCCATTGCCCCAGCCTGACTGAGCCAGAGCCTGCCAGCCTCTGGCGTCGTAACTGTGATGCGGGTCGCTGAGGGGCTTGAAATTTGCTGCCTGTCCTCTGAGACCATTCTTATTGACAGGAGTGGCATTAGACGGAGGGCCAGATGGTGTGTTTTCCTTCTTTACTGCTGTAAACTGGGGTGTGAGCTTAAAAACGCTTGGTTTCTTCCAGGAACGACGATAGCACCAACCTTGGGTCTTCATGCTAGACTCAGCAGCGGTTCCGTTCTCACCATGAAGGGTGTCCATGGTCTTCTTGCAGCACTCCGTAAGACGCCCGAGGGGCAGACCGTTCAAGTTGGCAAATCTGAGAGTATGTTCCACCACATCGAGGATGTCGAAGTTGTCCATGGTTGTGTCGATCGCTGCGTCGAGGCTATCTTCATCGATGATGAGGTCGATGAGGAAGTCCTCGAGGTTGGCGTCGCGAGTGCGACCGTTGGCTTGCATAGCCGCGTCGAGTGTTGTCTGCACGATCTCGCTGCTAGTCATGTGATCGCTGCGGATCGCGTTCTCGATGACGTGCTTGACAACATCCTGGGTGCTGGACTTGGTGTGCATCGCGGCGCTGATGACCGGCTCGACGGCGGTAAGCGTGTCGAGGCGCTTCCGCATGACCTTCACCTCATTCTGCTGGTTCTCGAGCTCCGCAGCCTTTGCTGCGAGTGCTTGCTTCTGGGCTTCGAGCTCCTTTGCGAGCTTCTCGATTGTCTCGACCGTGGATTGCTGCTTTTGGAGCTCGTGCTGCTTTGCATCGAGCTCCTGCTTGAGTTTCGCAAAGTGAGATGACATCTCCAGGACGCAATTGCGAAAGTGTGTCAGGAAATGAGAAACTATGGGGGCGAGGACGAGGTCAGGTAGTGACACTCGGTGCCCAGGTGGTAAGTAAAGAGGCAAGGTAAAGGTTGGGGGAAGAGGGTAGGTGCAGTGTTGATGGATTGGGCAACGTCAGTGGGTCTGGTCGAAGGTTGGCTGAGGCTGGAGTTTTCGGTCAGGCAAGCCTGCCAAACTAACGGGCTACAAAGTCTTTCCCAATTAGGGACTGTCAACCAAGGCAGGCACGAGTCGAAGGGCACCTGGGTTGATTGGATTTGAAACCACAGCGCGTCCAGGCAAGTCGCACGGTTGCTAGGCTGCACTCAATCATTGGTAAATTTTGATCTGACAGTCTCCGTAATGACCGTCCATACACGGAATGTGGGAATGTGTTTTCCTCGTAAGATCAAAGGCACATTGTCGCGTGGTCGTAAAGACCCAGTCTAAGACTGAAGAAATGTTGACTGCTTTTCCAGGTAGCTCCATACAAGTGTGCCCAGGATTCCTCACATCTGCGGCAGAGATGAATCATACTCAGCGAACTATGAACCGACTTGTTCTGCAATCAACACTTCCCGACAGCTCAGCGCGCAGCAGTCCGCGAAAAACGTGATCTGTACCAATGAAGGAACTGTCCCGACCCGCAAAGAACGTATCATGATCAGGACAGGCACACCTGTAGCTTGCTCATCCAGTCCCAGCATCCGTCTTGTACACCACACGCCTGTTCCAGCCAAAGTCCGAGATCCGATGACAATGAACTCAAGTGCCTCCCCCAGAGGACGGCTGTCGAAATGCCACTTCTGTACCACCCTCCTAATCACTGACCCTTGTCACGGCGATCGTCACGGCGGTACTTGAGCTTGGCCTTCTTGCTGGCTGGCTCTTGTGACTGATCGTCGTCGGAATAAGTTGCAGTGGGCTTATTAGCGGAAGGGCCCTTGGCGCGGTTCCTCTCAGCCAGGACCTCCTTAACGGCCTTATCCGCCGCAAAGTATTCTCCGGGCCACTGGGCGACCATCATGAACGGGTCTCCGAGGGCTCGCATGCCCGGGCCGCCGCTGTCGATTGACTCCAGAGCACCCTTGACCATGGCATTTACGACTGAGGGGTCGACATCGTCTCCATTGCCGACGTCCTTCTTTCTTGGCTGGGGCTTCGGCGTCTCTTGGGGCTTCTGGGACTTCTCGGTCTTGGGGTTCTCGGACTGTATCTGCTTGGCACTCTGAGATTCAGGAGATTGGAATCGGGCAACTTTGCTTGGGCCTGTGTCGAATTGCGTCAGTATCGAATCGAAGAGACACTAAAGTCATAATTGGAGGGAAACAAGAAAAGAACGCGACCACCCGCTGTGAGTGCTGGGAGGATAGCGGGAGCAATGTATGGATGGAATAATAAGGATGCTATCATGGGGAGATCATGGGACCAGATGTGCTGTAGTGGTTGAACGTACCAGCAGCGTTGGCAGCAATGCTCTGTCGCACCTCAGTGGCCTCACGAAGCTTGATCTCCTTGGAGAAAGCTTTCATGATACTCTTGATGTCCCGGTAGTCCATGCCGATCCCCATAGCACAGCCCAGCACAGACAGCACCGAGGTCTTCACCATGGACGGGTTGCCCCTCACGGCGCTGACGAACGCCTCCTTGACGACAACGGGGGGCTCGATTCCCCTCTCGATGGCGGTGCTGACGGCAGGGGGAATTATGTCGGCGGCGAAGATGTGGTTGGAGTTCCGCGATGCCTGGAGCGCGGCCCTGACCACGTCGCTGGTGTTGAGGTCGCAGGATCGTACGGTCTCGAGCGCCGCCTTGATGACGCCCTCGGCGTCCAGCTGGCTCACCTGGACGGCAGTCTGGATGATCATCTTGACGAGGCCCTTGCGGCCCAGGTACTTCTTCATGCTGATCAGGGCGAGCTTGACGACCTCCTCGGCAGTGATGTTGCCGTTCGCGAAAGGATTGGTGTTGGTGTTGCCCTCGACGGCCATCTCGAGCAGGTCGGTCGGCGCGATGGTGGTGGTGGGCTCGTTTGACAGGGCGTCCTCGATGGCGCCGCGGATGCCGCTGCGGGTGGACTGGAGCTTCTGGAGTGACTCCTTCAGGTCCTGGAGCTCTGCCTCGCGCGCCGCGGTCTCGGCCGCGCGGGCGCGGAGGGCATCCTCGCGGCGGCGGATCTTCTTCTCGAGCAGCTCGGTTGGCGTGGACATCTTGTTGGATCTGAGTGGATTGGCAAATATTCAAATGTTATGGGTGCGGACTGTGACGGTTGCGGTCGGAAAGCCTCTGTTGACGCGCTTGTCAATCTAAGTTGCCCTGTCTGCTGCTGGGTTACGATATGGGACGCACTCACTGGCAGACTGAACCTCAAAGCCCGAATGCTCTGCAACAAGTCATTTAGCGTGTGACCCAAGATTGAGCTAATGTTTGCGGGGAGAGATGTCTCGACTTCACATCAATTCGGGTTGGTGGAAGTGTAACGAGTGCCCAGGTGTCCGAGAGGGAGAGAGACGTCCTCGCTGCGTGACCAAGGTGGGTCGGCCTGATTCTTAGACACTGGGGACTAGATTCAGGTAAATGCTGGCCAAAGGGTGAAGCATAGCCTGTATTCAAATCCTTGCCCAGTAGGTCAGGGCGGTCTGTATCCTGATGGTTGGTTGTTGGAGGCATCGGCCTTGATTCACGAATGTCCCGTTGGTCATCACCGATGGCTCGTAAAAGCGGATCCAGCCATGTGAAGGAAAACCGTAGCTCCCTGATCACATATCGCATTGTTATTCGATGGTGTGGGCAGAGCTCACGATTCAATCCGCGCAGACGGACTCAGACGTCCAGTGAATGCAAAGAGGTTTAAGGATCCATCCCACCTTCAGATCGCCTCAGGAAAGCACTCACTCAGGCCGGTTCCGATGTGAGTCTGGTGAACCTGTCTCGCAAATTGACGCATGAACGAGCAGGAGGAGTGGAGGCAGGCACAATACAATGAGTGAATTGCATTACCAATTTAGTCGTCTTACGCAATTGGTGATTACACAGATGTCTGCTTCGAACACATCCATCCCAGAAGAACAGTAATAATCCAATAGAATCAGGAAGAATTTGGACGGAGTCCACCACATCGAGTCAAGCCAATCGCTACCGTGGTAGAGTAACTTTTCAATCTTGTAGATGTCGTGAAGCCATTCAAGCTCTTCAGCCCCGTATGACAACTTCTCTAATTATGTGGCTGCATGTCAGTCGTGAACGAATATGCATGAATCTCGGCAGACTAGAAAGGGCCATCTGGTCGAGGGAGGTATAGACGGTGGGCGACCTCCTGTGGGATAGTCTCCTGTGGGATACCTAGGTAGTCTCCTGTGGGATAGTCTCCTGTGACATAACCTCCTCGGGCAACATCCGTCTCGTATACAACAATCTGTTACCTCCTCAGGATGGACCTCCTATGGGACGTGCAGGAGCTCGGACTGGTTGGCTCAGAGCTAGGGAGTCTGTGTCCCCGTGGGCCGAGTCAGCCATGCGCGACCCAGGTCGAGCGGTCCTTGAGACTCGGCTGTGGTGCTTGAAGTCGTCGTCATATCTGCTGCAGCTCAATGTAATGCAGAGGAGATGGGGAATGGTAGCCTCCCTTGCTTCGTTTGAACATCCGTGGGGCCATGTGGTGGGCTTAATGTTCGCATTGGAGACCCTGTGGGTTAAGGTGCCATTTGAAGCTGCTAGTGACCTGCTCATGGAGTCGATATGAGGTGGACGATCGTTGAGAAGTGAAATAGCGCCAAGGTCCAACCGTACTGGCTTCCAACCGCAAGAAAGGCACAAAGACATACCTGAGTAGTTCTCGATTTGCGTACTTGCTTCCGTTGGACGGATTTGTAAGATGTTATCATGTCCAGCATATCAAGCCAGCGACGGATGACATAAAACAAGCCAAAGCATCTGAAATATGTGGCTAGGGACCTTTGAATCATGGCGACCGCAAGACTGCCCTCATATAATTACCGTGCCTGGATGGTTTGCTCTGGAGCGAAGGCAGACAAAGGCATAGGCAGAGGCTCCAGATCTTCAAGTGCTCACATCATCCCATCACCTGAAAAGTGTCCCTTGCCTGCACTGAGTCCCAAATCTAGCCTTGGGGCTTGCTTCCCCCACTTAAATGGAGCTCCTTCCCGCTTTGGCTGCCTCCCCCTTCCAACCCTCGGCTGCCTTCCACGACTTTTCAGTCACCACGCTTTCTTGACTTCAATCAACGTCTGAGAATAGAGTTCTCTTCATTGCATTCCCCATGGTACTCCGACCATTCTTTGAACACAAACCTCGAGCACTACCATCTCCGTGCTCGCGCGTCTCCCGTTGCGTTGCACGCCTCCAGCCAATCTCGGCCATTTCCCACGTGGGACCACGTCCACATCCACCCAATCCGCTCTTGAAGCTTTTTCAAGGTAAAGCCCGTTCGTCGCCATTGCATTTTGTACTTTTCCGAGCCCAAAGTGGTGTCAATTAGCCTGGCTTTGCTCGATTTCGGCCAAACTAATGGCGATGAGCTTCGGCGCTAATCATTGGTTTCTTTAGGCCTCAACATCTTCGCCTCGATCAGAACCACAGAAACCTGTCCATCATCCCAGACTCAAGATGTCAACAGCTGCGGACCCACAGGGCCCTCCTGAGAGATCCTCGGAGCCTCTTTGGCACCTCGTCCAATTTAAGATGATCCAAGCCTTCAATGAGGCTACTGAGGACAAAAAGCTCACATTCAAATGCTGGCCTGTCTTCTCCCGCCCCAAGGACGATCGGTATTGCAATTGGATCGTGGTTGTCGTCACCGATGGACATGGAATTCCTGTCGACGCAACGAACAACTGCCGAATCCAGATCGATGAGAGTGCGTGGTGGGAGGCGATGCGTATTCCCAATCCATCAGGCACCATTCTAGTTGAAGGCCATGGGCAGTGCAGCTTTTTGACGTACCAAATCAAAGTCCCTCTGAATCAGGGAAACCACGAGCAGCCGCTTTTCACGCCGCTGGAAATGGCGGGCGGTGTGAATGGCGGGGCACCAACACCTGTTTTCAGCCAGGCTAGGATGCGTTGGGCACGTCTTCATCTGTCTGTGAAATCAACACCTCAGCTCATGGACCAGATCCAGTACAAGAGCGTGGTCGATGAATGCTGGAAGTTCGACAACCTCGATCACTATCATGACATCCAACGGTGGGGAACAGTTGAAGAATTCGAATTTGAAGCTGCGGCAATCCGCAAATTCAATTGCCAAAGTGTTTACACATGCTGGCTGATCCTGTGCCACCCTAGCGATGACGAGCTTCAACGACACAGGTCACACCACCCACGCGACACGACGCGCCAACAGTGCATTGTCATTGTTGCTTCAGCAGACCCTCATGAAGGCTTCCCAAAGGTCGGAGACACGTGTGATCTTGGATTCGCCGTCAAGATCCCAGCTCTTGACAAGATGAAGCGCACATCCAAAAACAATCAAAGTCTCAAACGAGAGGGAGTTAATTATGTCAAAGGTGTGCGCGTTGACAACCCTCATGACCAGTTCAGTTTGGACGGATTGAAGTGGAGTAATTACTCTACTTTCAAGGTCTGGGTGAAACGGAATTCTGCTCGGGACTACTCTCCCTTGGCGAAGTTCAAAAGCCAGCTAGACCCAAGTACTTTGGCCACACACGAGCCCAAGCCCCGAATCACGCTTGATGAGAAGTCTTCTTTCAAAGCACACGTGTGGATGGACATCTCCGAGACCACGATGAGCGTTGAACTGGATGCTTTGGAGACAGCAGTGGGAGCACCTCTTGAAAGTCGTATTGGTGAAGCCTTTTCCTACATCAGGACTTTCAAGAACGCCGGTCTAAACCGAAACTTCAATCTCCTTCGAGCTTTCCCACACATGCAAAATCCCGATGGTCCCAATAGCCAGCTACCAGAGAACCTAAAAGCATTGTTCCAGAGTCTCGACGACGACCAAAGACATGCTTACAACACCATCCTCTCCGATCTTCCCTGCCGGGTCGGCACTTTTCCCGGTGGCCCAGGTGCTGGGAAGACACAAATGATGCTCACAATTTCTGCGATGGCCCTCTCGAAAGACGCGCCTCTTGGTGGAGTAGGTCACGTTACGAATGGAGAGAAAGAGCGGATCTGTGGCCCCATCCTACTTATCTTGGAAGCGAATCGTCCAGCCAATTTTGCTGCGAGTCGTGTGGTAGAGCATTTTGAGAGGCTCGGCCGGGCTGATTTGCGAATTTTGCGAGCCTACAACTACAACTATGAGGGTTTGCGGAGCACTCGCAGATACCTCAAGGCCGTCGACGACGACGAGGAGTCGCCCGATTTCAATTTCGATGAATGCTTCCCCACGCATCGCGCAGATCACATCCCGCCGCGAGTTCGCAAGAACGACAGGAGCGACTGTCTTGCCCCAACCCTGCGGGAGGCTGCACAGCAATACCTGGCAGAACATCCCAAAGACCTCCCATTGCTGTCTAAACTGGTTAACTCGGGCTCAGACGATATTGATTTGGATGACGACCACGAAGATTCACCGCAACAGAGGGAATGGGAGGCTCTGTTCTCAGCAGTTCTGGCACGAGCAGATTTTTTAGTTACGACACCAGTTGGTGCTGCCAAGCTCGCGCAACACTTCCATCCACGGCTGGTCATTTTTGACGAGGCGGCTCGCGCGAGGGAACTGTCCACTCTCGTTGCTATCGCACACTTTCCATCTGCGGAAGCCTGGCTCTTCACAGGCACGGTCGAGATGACAAAACCCTACGTCGCCTCATATGGAAACCCGAATTTGTGGAACCCGTGCACCGAGCAGCTGAGAACCTCCATGATAGAGCGATGTTTTCATGCGTTACCGGACATGCACCGGCTGTCGTTGAATCACCAGGCTTATGGAAACTTACACATTCTGTCTTCGGACTTGTTCTGGGGCGGTCAGATTCAATCGGCACTACCGAGCAGCGAGCGATTCCCGCAGTCTACCATACATCTGCTCGAGTACTGCCGTAACCTGGCCTCCGACCCTAGTCTGTCGATTCCTCGGCTGCTGGTGCATGTGAAACGCCCCAGATCAAGGCAGGTGCTTCCAAAGAGCTCAAACAAGAATCACATCAACTGGGTGGTCCAGTGTGTGATCCGGGATCTGGTTCAGGATCGGCACTTCCGCACAACAGACGGCAAGGAAGTGGGCAGCATCATCGTCACAACGCCGTATAAAGCCCAGTTTACAGACTACCGCAAAGAAATCAATGGTCTGATGCGGGAACTGGACACAGAACACCGCCTCAACCGCGGTCATGGCGAAAGGCTGCACCGGGAGGTCCTGGTCGAGGCTAGAACTGCAGACACAGTGCAAGGCCACTCCGCTGACGTCGTCGTCTACGACCTTGTTAACTCAGAAGTCACTTCTCACGTTGCAGACCAGAACCGCATGTGCGTGGCGCTGACACGTGCCAAGCAAGCCGAGATCATCGTCATGGAGAGCAGCATGCTAGGAAGGGAAGGACCGTTGTATGCGAGACGACGTCCCGGTTTTGGTGGATCATACATCGATTTGCTCTACGACCACTGCAAATCCAACGGCCAGGTCATCACCGTAGACCTGGAGGAGGACATCCACGTCGAGAAGAGCTACACTCTGCAGCAGGGTGGCGCCAGACCTGGGCGCGATGGGTCCGCAGTGCCTCGACAGCTTGCAGCTTTGCCTCCGCCTCTCGAGCTGCCGCAGGTCGACGCACAGGTAGATGCTCCTCGTGCTGTTCCAGCATCTGAGTCGCAAACTCCAGAACCCACGCACAAGGAAGATGACGGAGGCATGTTCCAAAGCAGCGAGCACTTCAGTTTTGAGATGGTAAGGAAGGCGATGGAGCTTGGCCTTGCCTTGTCTGCGGACATGCGCAAAGAGGAGTAGAGGTGTGACACAGAGCGGAGGCTTGGACAGGGCATGGGTGTCAGGCGCTCACCCCTGCGGGATGGAATGGGTGAATTCTACTTTGTACGAGGTTTGCAATGACATGGTTAGCAGCATGGATTTGGCAGGATGGACCACAATACACTTGTGTTCTGAGAGTCATGGACTTGGTCATCAGACTTGACTGTTGGGGGAACTCGCTAGATAAGTTCGCCGTAGCTGGGCGCTGGCTTGAAAACAAACTGTGTGTATTAGCTGTATCTGCTTTGGCTCTCCTTATGTGACGGGCGTTTCCCCACTCTCTGTCTTTGGTAGGACTGCAGCACAACCTATGGCGAGAAGCTTCTTACACTTCTTACCTAGCTTCTCTTCCTCATTGCCCACTTCCCTCGAGCCACTTCTCTGTTCTCATCACATCGACGATCCACCGAAACAAGAGGCTTGTCCTCGCCAATTGCAGGTGGACGGTCTACTGAGGAGTGTTTCCCATCACTCAGTCGTTTATTGGAACTCCGGACAAACGGCTCTCATCTGATGTCTTCGGCCCCCCTTTGTGCCTTGGCCAACACTGGCATATTTTCGGTGCCATTTCTATTCTTCCAAACGCCTGCAATCGTCCTATCATCACTTATTGTGGTATCTCAGGGAACACTCCTTTCCATTCTCTTACCTTGACCTGCTGACAGCTTCGGATCTTAGTCTTTTTCTCCTGCGCTGGCTGCCAACCTTGGGTCCGTCCGGCGCACGAACCACGACAATCTCGCCACTGAGCAAGCAAACAGTGAGTCTGTTTGACCAGTCTGCAATACGGCCACCGAAAGCAGCGGTTTGAGCCTCTCTCTCCTGATTACTCTACAAGATTTGGAGTCTTGCCTGTCAGCCTTCCGTTTGGAGATTGGACTTTTTGATTTCGTTTGCGATCTTCAGAACCCACACATCAACACTCCAGTTGGTCTGTCTTTGGCAACGTGCACGCCTCTGTGCTACAGAATCTCGGCCTTTGCCTTTCATACTCTAGCTTTCCGCCAATCAAAATCAAGCCAACACCGCCTCGGGGTGACTTCAAGAAATCGTCTTCATCACCTTCTCGAGGAAAAAGGCCTTCCTCAATTGGATTCCGGCGGCTTTTGTTCAAAGCGTGCAAGTACTTTACGTGATCACAAGCAATGCCTCCTCCCACCGGGAGGACTCCCCAGGCACGGGAAAGGCATGAGGATATTATTGAGCCTCTACCTCCTGTCACTCCAGTGGCACCTCTTTTCACGTTCGACAACATTGAAGAGTATGAAAGGAGGCATCGCCAGGCGACGAACATCGAGTTCGAGTACGAGAAGAGAGAGATCAGGAGGTTCAACGCAGCATTCCTAAAGTTCAAAGCTTTCCCAATGATTGCGATGCGCGACGGACGTGGCAGCAAAGACATCCTGATCTTCGTCGAGCCGAGAGAGAGTGATGCAATGCTCCCCAAGGAGGATGAAAAGTGCATGGTGGACATCCCTGGTGTCGGACTGCTGGACGCAGTGCGAAAGGAAAACCCATGCTCATCTTGGGGCGTGCGTGGACACTATTGGGACAGGCACCTGGTGTTTGAGTTTACACTCCCACATCGATCCCGCCACTTAATCACTCCATTCTTTTCCGGGCCGGAGCTGATCACGAGTGGCATGGAAATGCCTCAACCACGCCAAATCCAGCCTAAGGACATCACGTTCCAGCTCCGCTTGTCGTACTCGACCATGGAAGCGGAGATTGGGGCGCTGAATGTTATGACGCGCTCTGTAGCAGTCAATCAGGGCGAAATGCAGGCCAAGGCTCGTGCGTTCGAATACATCATGGATTTTCGAACATACACCAACAGCGTCAATCTTTTTAGATACTTCCCGCATATGATGGGTCCGAACTCCTTGCCCCGACATGTCTCACCCGAGCTCGGTCAGATGATGAGGTCCTTGGATGCGCACCAACAAAATGCCTACAGATCACTGTTGAGCAACATTCCCGCGGGAGTTGCAATCCTACCAGGGTGTCCAGGAGCTGGGTAAGCCTATATCATGGGACGCTATGTTTACTCTTTACTAAGTCATTTGGATAATATAGCAAGACTCATTTCATCACCACTCTGGTAGCTGCTCTGCAATCCATAGACGAGATGGTCTATCCCGGCGACAGGGTCCCTCTTCCTAATCGTAACACAACCCTTGTTCTCTGCGACATCAACAAACCCGCAACGGATATCGCAAATAAATTCCATCGGCTGTACCGCCAACTCAGTCTTACGCGAACCGACCCTAACAGCGGCCAGCCCATCCCTAGGGTCGTAGTCCGGATGTATTGCTGGAGCTATGAGAAGAAGTCCATCCGCCGAGGCCGGCTTGAGGCTGAGAATGAGGAGCTCTTACGCCGCCTCGACCGAGGAGACCGCAACCCAATGTCAGGCGCCAGCGGATTTGCTGGAGGACGAGGGATCGCCGATTACAACTCCGCTGAGGATGGGCGGGAGATGGTCGACGTCCACAGATTCTCCGTGCCATTCCTGAGAGCAGGCACCGGGACCGCTAACAGGATGGCCACCTTGCAGCAAGACAATGTTGCTCCTACTCTAGATCAATTCGCCAGGGCCAACTACGAAAGGAACCAGAACACTGAATACTCTCGTCTGCGCGACATGCTCAGGGATGTTGATACTGAGAATTTCGACATGACAACCATTGTTCCCTTCGCCGTGGAGAAGGAAATCGAGAGAGTGTACCGAAACGCATTACGGAAGATTGACGTCCTCATAACGACCCCGGTGACAGCGTCAAAGTTCTCATCGGCTCTCGCTAACATATTCGACCCTGCTCTTGTGATTTTTGACGAGGCCCCGCATGCCCGTGAGGCATCAACATTGATCCCAATCGCCAAGTTCAGTCCTGTAGCATGGATATTCACAGGGGACCACCGACAGATGAGGCCGTGGGTTGGAAGCCTCGGGAGGAGGCCCATCAACAAATACGCCCGGCAGCTTCGCATTTCGATGATGGAGCGAGCACACCACGTGAACCCAGGAGGGCACGCGCTCATGATCAACCACCGTGCGCGTGGCAACCTCCACCAGCTCCCGTCAACTTTGTCCTACGACAACAGGATGGTCTCGGCGTACGCACAGGGACAGAATGGCTGGCTGCCGCCCAGCACGCGTCACCTGCGAGACTCGTACATCATGCCGATGAAGCGAAACAACGGGCCGCCAGTGTCGCGCCTGATAGTGGTCCTCGGCGGGATCGGGCGACCTACGAACATCCAGGAGAGCTGGTTCCACCCGGCGCACCGGCGATGGGTCAAGGACCTCGTCTCCAAGCTTCTCCAGGACCGTGACTTCAGGAAGGCCGATGGGGTGGGCCGGGGGACCATTCTGATCATGGCCCCCTACAAGGCAGCTTCAATAGAGTACAAGAAGGTAATCAAGGAGCTGCGGACCGGGGGCCCTAGGCTGAACACGAGCAGCGTTGAGGGTCGTACCATTGATACAGCCCAAGGCCACGAGGCTGACTTTGTCATCCTGGACCTCGTGAGGGACAAGTAAGTTCTGAACGTGCTCACCATCGAAAATGTGTCAAAGAGGCAAGGCCAGCCAGTCGGCTGTTCTAACCTTTGCTCTTTTTGTAGGGTAACGGATCACCTGGACGACCCCAATCGGCTCTGCGTCGCCCTGACGCGCGCGAGACAGGCCGAGGTCATACTCATGCACGAGGACATGTTGAGGCAGCTGAGAGGCAACACTGGTTTCAGCAGAGGGCCGCTGGCGTGTATCGTCCGCCTTTGCGCGCAGGCTGACGAGTTTGTCCACAGGCCAGCTAGTATCTAGGGCGGAAAGGGGTGGCCGTTGACATCACCACAGCCCGGTCAGTGGCAGGGAGCCACGATGATATGGATTGGCCGCCACGAGCAAGACAACGTTGGTCCAGGACATGGGTTTCGGGGATTAGTTTTGGACCGGGTAAGAAGCATGTATATTAATCCCAGGGCTCTTTATTGGTATATTCTGGTGCTTGGTGCTGTTTGTTGTGAAGTTGATAATCCCAATGTTCAGAACGAGGATGATCGTTCCGGCGCAGTTCAAGTTTGTATAGTAACTGGGTGGAGGGCTCTTTGTAGGGAAGGCCGGGCGCAGTATTCCTAGGCCTCAAAAGTGTGTTCTCACTCATCCCTGTAATTGTACTTGTCAAACATTGGGCGCATGAGGAAGTGGTCCGTGGGAAACCATGGGAAACTCTAAACACACAGAACAGGCGTCCGGAGCGCCTCGTCTGCGCTGGGATAGGGCTGACTCTGTGTAAGGAGCATACGATTGTGCTTCCCTGCCCCGACGCAAAGCTTTGCAGAGACTTGGTCGGAGCCCAGAGATAGTGGCCATGACTCTGTGATGGGAAATTACTTTTTGTAGTCCATGGCTGATCCCTCCAGGCGGAGATCAGCCATGCCGAGAAAACCCTGGCCCATTCAAGTACAGAATTCGCCTCTCGACTCAGGCAGTCGAAGGCACTGCAGTGACGGCAGCGGCCCCTTGGGCTCAACAGGGCTGACGGGGAGAAGCGTTGAGGTACCCAGGTAAGCTGAAGCAAAAGGCGACGGCAGTGCTGAGTTGATCCGTATCATTTGCCTGAGTGATGCTACATCAAGCTGAAGTCTCTGAATTCCACAGGTCACGGGTATATAATAAAGTAACAAGACACCCCTTCGTGCTCAAACACAAAGGATTCTGCGCCAAAGCTCACCATGAGGACGTCATGTCTCGTAGAACATTATCATTATAGAAACCGAGCAAGGACCGCCAGTCCTTCACTTCCCACATCGCCCGAAGGCAGCCAACTCGGCTTTTGGGTCACAAATTTGACCAGGCTTCTAGACCTGTTGTTTAATCGTGATGGTCTCGGCCGGCGGCGGTGAGCTCGACGTCGGTGCGTGGCCAGAAGCGGCTGAGGTCGCCCATTGGCAGACTAATCGGCACCCTCATCTCAGCAGCCATTATGATAAAGCACGCGTACCAGCCCAGGAGGGCTACTACGAATATCAATGCACCGCCAGCCTGTTCTCAATGAGTCAGCTACAGGATTCTTCTTGCGTCGTACAAGTTCGGCCCGGCGACTCACCTTTTGCAGCTTCAACGCATCGTCAAACTGGCCCTGGCTGACCTTCCAGTACGCCCCGGACAGCACAAACGCCGCGACCGTGACCAGGCCAAAGATGCTCGCAAAGACGACGTTGGTCTTGAGCGTGAAGAAGAAGAACGTCAGGAGCGCAAAGCCCCACACGATCAGGTACAGCGCGATGCCGGCGTTGAAGGCCGGGGCCGCGGTGCCCGTCGGGTCGGCGTCGGAGGCGTAGGGGGCGCCGAGCTGGAGGGTGGGCAGCTGCAGGACGCCGAAGGAGAGCCAGAAGACGTCGAAGAGGGCCATGACCATCATGGGGAAGAAGTTGCCCATGACCCACTCGAAGATCATGGCGAAGGTCAGGAGGACGGGGCCGGTGAAGAAGAATATCCCGCTGTGCGAAGGGGTGTAAGTAAGTACATGGCAGGGGATCGTGATGGCAAGTTTGGGTGTTCTCGGGGCGGAAGACTTACGCGACGGGTGTCAGGCCGGACGCTCCTCCCCAGCCCATCAGCACCATGGCGAACGTGGACGCGGATATCCCGAAGCTGTGTTGTTGCTCTTGGTATCAGCGAAGGCGCCTCCAAGCAGGTCTGGGTTTGTTCCACCCGGCGTGTGCTCACCCTACAAATCCAAGAGCGGTGGGATTCGCAAATCTCCTGTTGTAGTCGCCGACATGGGGGGTCTTGGGCGCAAAGTACAGCTTCTCGAAAAGCTCGGGGGATATTGTAACACCGGTCTGGGTCCTCGTTATGTGCTCCCCTTTTTCTATATCCTCCACGAGCCCGTTCCTGTCGTGCGTCGTCGCCATGTTGAGCTTCCAAGGTTGTGAGGCTGATTGTAACTTTTGGACTCGCTTCTGTCAAAATGGAAGCACTTGGCGGTTGTGCTCCTCATGAACGCAACATCAATGGCCAATGCTCAGACGGAAATCGGGTTGTATTAATACAAACCTTGGGTGGCACTGGCGGGGTAAGCGCCCACAGAGGACAATCCAGATCGGATCCTATTAATTTGCCCTCGAGCCGAAGCTTCCACACACCCAACACACACCGCGCCGGGAGCTCGGGGGGGCCCAATCCCATCTAGCTTTCTGCCGAGATGTCGAGCTCCGCTAGATACAAACCCAATCTGACGCGCGGACACCTTATTCGACGGGACGTACTGCCCTGGGCGGACAAGCTCCCGTGCATTTGAGCCAAATGGGGGTTAAAATCTGGCACTCCACACCACCGGATAGGCTCGTGCTGAGGAAGGACTTACAAAGCAGAACACCTGCATGCATGCTTGACAAGCAGTAACTTCTACCTTGAGTCGTGACAGGACCGTTGGGCACGCTGTCAGAACTAGTTGGCTCCGTGGCACGTGGTGCGCGCCACGCTCCTGTTCGCGACGACGGGGAATGGGGAATGAACCGTGGTTCGTTGTGCGGGGAAGAGGCTTGTCCGGCGGGCATGTCCACACCTATATTACTCAAACCGTTAATGAGGGCTCTCTTCAGCCGGCCCATAGCCGCAATTGGGGAGCTGCGGAGCAGATCAACTTGTGTTACTTCGATCTGCGCGAGTGGTATGTGGAATAAGCCAAGGAGCGGGCCATCGGGGTCTCTGGGATGGGATGCGAGAGGCAAGCCACTCGGCGATGCGGTACTCATTTGAGCCCGACTGTTGACATGTCACGTCTCGAGCAGTTGCTGGCTGGTCAGAATTGAGAAATGGCGGTTGCTCTCAGTCAGGACTGGCCCTTAATGCGAGGCTGCAAGCACTGAATCTCGTGTTAAAATGAAAGGTACTGCAACACAGCCTCAGCACCTAGAACCAGCCTTCTGGGTTTATTCACCAACTGGGACATACGTACCTGGCTTTGCAGTCTAGGTGCTCAATGTTTGGTCGAAGAAAAATTGAGGTCTAGGGAAAGAGCAGGTTGGGCAGTGGGAAGGAAGATTTATGACAGCACTACTTACATCTTTAAGTGTCTGCTACACTCTGTGTCTTTGTGGGCTGGGACGACGAAAAGTGCCTGGCTTGGGCGAGGCTGCAAGGCAGACATGACGAGGCTCTTGGGCCCACTTCCAACGTCCTGCATTGCTCTTATGGCAGCCTTTGTAGACAGAACCCATTGTCCTTAAATAAAAGGCCAAAAGCAAAGTGGTGGCAAACTTTCTCAGAAGACAGGCAAAACTAGTCGGTGTATGCTTGAGCCATCTGGGCACGCCATTTGTAGAGACTGGGCTTCGGTGTCTACACTTATGGAACTGAGACACAAACATCAATACAGAAAGCTGCTGGGCTGCTCGGGGAAACTTGCATCTTTGTCACTGCGGCACGTCTCTTCAGCAGCCAACGTCTCAACCCACCACGTACGTCTTGTTGACTTTCCTGCGCGCTGCTGTCTAGGCAGAAACCGCCAACCTTCATTACATACCCCTTACTCGTGTCCCGTAATTTCCAGCATCGGATCATGACAATGGCACTGCCGAAGACCGACTCTCCAGGTTCGAAAGACCACACGACCCAAGGTACAGACACGGGTCAAATCGACAAGATGCCGACAGCCAACGCCGTCATGGACGAGCCAGAGGAGGACCCTATTGTTCGGCATGCAGCCGCGACCATCGACCAGTATCTGAAGGACAACGCGCCCGTCTACCGAGATCTTGAAGAGCTTCGCGCAAAGGTAAGCCACTTCGAGGCGAGAGCGGTTATGGTCGCGTACTGTCAAGCAATGGGACGCGTTTCTGACGATTATCTACGTACTTCAGGGATGGAAAAGCCAAGAGGGCGACGAATTCTTCGAGAAGCAGAGACGTCGAGCCGATGAGAACAGCGAGCAGACCGTCCGGCGCCTCAACAACCTGATGGAAGACATTGCGAAGGAGATGCAGTGCTTCACGCGAGCCTTCACCATCCAGTCTGATAAGAAGCCCCAGCGCGTCCTGGACCTGTGCATGGCACCAGGAACCTACCTCGTCAAAGCCCTAGAGCGCAACCCCACCGCCCATGCCGTGGCTTTCACCCTTCCACCCTCTCAGGGCGGCCTCGTCCCCATAGTCAGCGAGAGCGAGACTGTCAAGATCTACCTCCTCGACCTCACCATGCTCGCCGCCGACATGGGCGTCAAGCCAGACGAGATCCCCGCGTCACACCCCGACGCCGCCAGCTTCTTCCACTCCAAGCACCTCGAGGACGGCCGCAGCTTCGACCTCGTCCTCTGCGACGGCGCCATCCGCCGCACCCACGAGCGGGCCGAGTACCGCTTCCACCACCGCGAGGCCCGCCGCCTCCTCCTGACGCAGCTCGCCCTGGGCCTGGAGCACCTGCGCCCCGGAGGCACCATGATCGTCCTGCTGCACAAGCTCGAGGGGATCAACACCATCCGCCTGATCCGCGACCTCAAGAAGTTCGCGACCGTCGTGCTGTTCAAGCCCAAGAGCGGCCACGCCAAGCGCTCGTCCTTCTACATGATCGCGTCGGCGATCCGGTCTGCGGACGAGGAGGGAGTACAGGCTGTGCGGGAGTGGAAGCGGGAGTGGAAGGTCGCCACCCTGGGTACTGATGAGGAGTGGCGGGAGGAATACTCCGTTGCTGCTGGCTTTGGAGACCTGGGCATCGAGGGGGTCCTGGAGGAGTTTGGACCCACGCTGGTGAAGCTTGGTCAGAAGCTTTGGAGGACTCAGGCTGATGCTCTGGAGGGAGCTTCGTTCATGAAGAACTGATCTCGGATCGGTGCCTTCCTGGTTGGCAAGGGAACGCTCATGCGGGAACGTGGCGCTTGGGGAAGCGGCCGCAGAAGACGTCAAAAGTGTACGATTTTCAGGGGCGTTGGGGGATTGCATGAAGACGCAAAGGCCGCGGTGGCTTCCCAGAACCTGACGGGCGCTGTCTATGGCACAGCCGTCTACAGCCCACCATTGTCATCAACAGGCGGCTTCAGAGTCATAAGTGTGTCTTTGCACTCCGAGCAGGATGGTTGGCGTGGGATGCAATAGGATCAAAGTGAGAGACCCTGTCGAGTCCATCTGTCCATAGCTGAAAGCCTCTGCCCCTTATCGTCGGTTGAGACCACACCATGTAGTTCTCCAAGTACTTTGATATCCATGACTCGCGATGATGAAGAGGGCTGGCAAATCAATGCAGGCACGAACTTGCATCAACCTTCAACCGGAGTTTCAGCAATAAAGGTCACAACGTGAAAGGAATACTTATGCTTTCAACGAGTGCGCGGAGTCCTCTAGATAAAGTCCCGGAATATCAATATGGTATTCCCCATCAAGCTGCTGTGTGCAGATTCCGAGGAACCGGATATTCGCACCCGCCAAAACGGATGGTACACCCGTACATCACTCACGCCACAGCTACAGCCCATTAGAGCATATCACCTAAGCCTATTTACATACCCAACCAACACCCACATATCCAACACCTATTTTATATAAGTATTAGGCATATATATATCAGGTGTATGGGTATTGGGTGTATGGGTATTGGGTGTATGGGTATTGGGTGTATGGGTATTGGGTGTAAGGGTATTGGGTGTATGGGTATTGGGTGTATGAGTACTGGGTGTATGGGTACTGGGTATATGGGTACTAGGTGTGTGGGTGTTGGGTGTGATACTATGTAGTGTGCAAAACAGGACTGGACTGGTGATATGTATGGGTGTAACCTCCGTTCTCACGGGTGCGAATATACGTTCTCTATTCCAATTCGCTGAAGCCACGCCAAACAGCCTCGCCGGAGAAAATATCTATCCCATCACCGCTTCGTAGGAAGACACTAAGTATCTTTGGCGTCCAAAGTCCTAGTCCATGACCACCAGAGCTGTGCATATTGCAGGTCCAGACATATCCCAATTACTGTACATGAATTGTGTCCATAATGGACCGCCTGATGACAATGCAATCCTTGTCACATCAGATGCCACAGAAAATTGGCGTCCGGATCCGACCAGAGAAGCGGGCATTCTAAATCCGTTGGCCAATTTGCCAGTCTTATGAGCTGGAATACCAAAAGACCTATTTGTGAGAGAAAGAAGATCAAGTTCCAAGCGGGGGAAGTTAAGGCCACGACGACTAGAAAAAACAAGATGATGTTGAGTCCCAAGGTAAGAGGGGCCAATGGCATCAGAACTAACAACCGCAACAAGACCCGCCACCACCTGACGACTTTCCATTTCCCAGGAAACGCCTTGGCCGATAAAACTCGCAATAGAATAGCGGAAGTGATCATACTTATTGTGACGAAGACTATTTGAGTCACGGAGGCCATAATCTCAAGATACAATCGGCTAGTGGAGAAGCATTCATCGCAGAAAGTGCCCTTGTAGTCGAATATGCCCGTCCTTCCGACAAGTGCCCCAGAGGAGAAAAATTGCATCAATTGCATGTTCGATTTTCGGCCTTCCCATGGTTGTAGCCAATATGCGCCAAAGGTTGTCGGGACATTGAAAAAGATTCTGATAGACTCTTGCTGCCACTTCGTTTGTGTATCTCGAGCTTTGCTTGGGTCCGAGTCCACTAGTGCAGGCACTCCCCAATGGTAAAGCAGGGTGGCGTCCAAATAAGTGAGATGGTTGTTATGGTATTTCAAACTGGCTCTCTGTGCTGGATGCCAAAGCAGGTGTACCACTGTCAACAAGGATATGAGGAGGGCTGCGATGGCGAGCTCCAAAACGCGCCAGTCGCCAATAGTAGCAGCATCGTGTTGGTATCTGCGGGCGAAGATGATGCAAGAACCGATACATTGGGCGCTAAGGGCGAGGACCACTATCACCCTTCCTATGATTTTGACCTTGGACTCTTCATCACTGCTGTGTAGTCTTGATTGCGAATCATGCTGGTCGATTGCCCCGAAGAGGATAAAAGGGGCCCGTTTTAGAGATGACCGTAACAACGTTGAATCTTGCAGTTTCTTGAACCGAACCCAAACGAAAGCGCTAAAGATGGCGAGGATTGCCATGACGTGCTGGATTATTATAGAGCCAGGGAAAATTAAAAATACAGTCATCTTTCTACAGATAACCTTCGTAGGCTCTCCACGCATGCTGAGAAGATGGCAATAGGCGGTGATGGTTGTGAAATGAACGACTGCTAGTTTGAGCGACAATTCCGCCGCGCTTCTGCGGTCATCAAGTGGGCAAAGTTCCTCTTCCATGATGAGCTTGTTTAGGATAGGAGGGGTATGAACTGTGGGAAACCTTGGGCGGGCAACTCATCGTCTTTATGTCTTCTTTTCAGGCGCAGCCTGCATGAGGCTGCATTAGTGGCATGCATGTTGCTGTGGCAGTGCGGCGGTTCTAGTTGCGGGGCGGAGCTGTGGGCAACGGTCTTCCCACACGGCACACAACCTCTCCCTTTCCCATGGACTAACGTATGTGTATCTATACCTATTTTGCTGATTTGCAACCACCGGAAGTTGTTTCTAGGGGCCAAATTTTGTAATCTTCACAATCAATTGCATTCTCGCCTCGCCTGGCTGATCCCGACGCTTGTATCCTCGCATAGTACATGTTTTGGAGGTTAAAGGGAATCAAAATCGGTATATCTACCAGATTCTTTAAGCTCCCTGGTTCTGGATGTTTCCCCATCATCTTCAATATTTGGAAGTGGTGACCCAGACGCTGAATATCTGTCCTCAAGGCCAACGGCGTGATCTAGGAGGAATCGGACCATCCATCCGTCCAATCTATGAGACTCGGTAGAGAGAAGGCAAGTCCTCTGAAACTTCATGAGTCTTCCAATCTAATGCAACGTCAGTTACCACCGCAACACACTGCAAAGAGCACAACTCATCTCGTCTTACCACTGCCGTTGTGGCCGGCCAGGGCTGCTGAAGCTCCACCAAAGCCTCGAAGTTGGCATTCAGGTTCCGCCTCGCATCGCGAATCTCGCCCGCATCCCCCAAAAGCAACGTATGCAGCAAGACGGCCGAGGAGACCGTGATCATGTGGCTGAACCCGGGGTAGCTGACCAGGCAACCGTCAAGCTGGCGCGAGAGGTGGAGGATGCCGCCGAAGGACGAGGCGTGGTGCTTGCAGCGGTCGATATACGGGCAGTGCCCGCGGCCGACAGATGACGAGGGCAGCGCGTTTTCCTGTGTCCTCTCGAGGAAGCTGAAGTACAGCAGGATTGAGTAGTGGTGGAACGTCAGGTGCAGGGCCACGAACAGGCCGCCCAGCCCGTCCTGCTGATGACGGTGCAGGTTTGGCACCGTCATCTGGGTTTCGAAGGGGAGGGAGTCGAGCCACTCCTGGAACTGCTGCTCGATGCGCCTGACGGTTGCATGCAGCTCCTCCGGTGCCACGGGGGGTCTCTCCGCGGCGCGCCTGTTGAGCTCCATCACTGGGCCAGACAGCTGCACCAGCGTTACCATCCGCGCCCAGAGCCCGAGTCTCCGTGGGGTGGCTCCGAGCCCCGTCTGGTCCGGCGCGAGGGAGGCGAAGTCGATTTCGTCCATGGGCAGTTCGCACGTGGGGCGGAATTCTTCAGACCTGCACGGCAGCCCGAGCCCCGAGAAGCAGCGATGACTAGATAGGTGAAGCGTCCAACAGACCAACCTTGCTGTCTCTCTGACGATGGCGGGACAGGCATCGTCATTGGCGACCGATTCGAGCTTCGTCATCTGGGCTATGCTCATGCCCATGCCTTCGACGTTTCCCCTAGTCAGTAGTGACCAAGCAGGCAGTGGACGCTCCGGAAGAGGAGAAGGGCACTGAAATCGGGCTTTCTTACGAATAAACAGTGCTTCCGATGAGATGTTACAGTTGCCGGCGCTCAACATGGAAACTAAAATACATGCTTGAATGTTCTCCAGGCACATGTTCTCCATGTCCATCTGGAGCAGGCGCTTCGCTTCCAAGGCCAAGTGACGTCCCGCCTCCCGATGCTGTGGATCTGCCGAGAACTTCGATCCTATGGCCGACATAGCGTACAGGAGCGCTCTGGGCACCGAGTTGTTGCGTAGCTCCCGCCTCAGCGTTGGGGGGTGGAAGATGCTGTGAGCTTGACCGTGTATCTTGGTCAAGTAGATCTCGACTAGGCCCATAAGTTCCCCCCTGGATATACGGTCCACAAATTCTGTTGATGTGTCATTGTGACCTGGAGAACTTCTGCGTCTCGGTTCCGTCCTACGTGTGTTGTGCCGGATTTTACGGCGCTGCGTGTCAGTGGAGCCACACATCAGATTTCTTTGGCGGCATGGTGTGCAGTGTTGCTCTGAGCCTTCCCGGATACATCGTCTCTTGGCAATCCGACATTGTGGGCATGCTGTCGACGGTTTCATTGTCCAAATCCCGGCTTGCTGCGTCGGCGTGGGTCTGGGACAGGGCGATGGGAAGTGAAGAACGGGTTTGTCGCGGTGTGCCGCTAGGCTTATAAATGCAGGGCAAACTCCGGGGGTCGTTCCCGGGATTGAAAGCGTCTGATTGGCTGCTTGCTTCCCGTCAATGCCGACGAAGTGCAGTGGGTCCGGCATTGGATGTCTCTGATTCGTTGGCGCCAGCTTATGCCAAAGGCCGGAAGTCGTTGTGGATCACTTTCTCTTACAAGAGAAATCGCCAGTTGTGAGCGTGGGCTTGGGATAAATACCAGGCCTGCTTCTCTTTCTTCAACGATAACAAAATGTTATTCAAAAAGCAAAGAAGAAAATCCTACTTCGTACCACTTTCTTTGCAAGTCCAAGAGCCTATCGCTTTTCCTACTCGCAACCCAACTCCTTGGTCATGTCTAGCCTTCTCGAGCCAATTGTTGTGGGGGGGAAGCTGTCGCTAAGAAACCGTGTTATCATGGGGTCTATGACTCGTAACCGATGCGTCGATGACTTCAAGCCCGGTCCGGCCCAGGTCAGACACTATGCCGACAGAGCACGGGACGGCGTAGGACTCATCGTAAACGAGGGTACTTTCGTCGACTGGACTGGTTGTGACTGGGACAAGAGCCCCTTCATGATCAATGCCGACCACGCTAAGGCTTGGAGATTGGTGACGGATGCCGTTCACCGTGAGGGCAAAGAAACCAAGATTTTCTTCCAGGTCAGCTATTTCCCCACCCGAATTCCCATTCTCAGATGTATTGGGAAGTGTTTACAGAGGTGTTTTAAGAGATGTGTTGGGAGGACGTGTGTCTTCACTGATCAGGCACCCTTCCCAAGGCAGCTCCCAAAATACTCAAGAAACAAGCTCGGCTGACAAAGAGGTCCAACAGGCGTGGCATGCAGGTAACAGCAGACCCCGAGCAATTCAAAAAGTTTGGCCTTGCACATTTGCTGACTTTATTTTCACAGGTCGTTGTCAGCATGACCAGATGCCCATAATGCAGGAGAAGGGGGGCATTGTTGAGGCGCCGTCTGCCATCAGAGCCAACGCCGGGAAGTATCGTCAACTACCCGGGGAACCAGTACAGTCGCATTTCTTCCAAAGCAGCTACGCAAGCGAACCCAGACGGTAGGCTAATTCAGTCGTCCGTAGGGGCACACGGACAACATCAAGGCCATCGAGAATCCGAGTGATCTGATTGCAAAGTACAAAAAGTCGTTCATGTTGGCTCGGGATGCCGGCTTCGACGGCGTGGAGCTATTGGCCCAAGGGTAATATTGTTACTAGCTCTCTCACCGTTGGAGTCTCGCTCACCGCTGACAAGGTTCCAGTGGCTATCTTCCTCACCAGTTTCTGAATTCGTGAGTTCACAGATTCGATAATCCTATCGTTGAGCCGCTCGGACGCTGACACACGAAACAGGCGATCGAACAAGCGTACAGATGCCTACGGTGGCTCTGTCCAGAATCGATGCCGCTTCATTCTGGAACTGGTTGATGCCATTGCCGAGATATTCGACGGTCCCGAATTCGTTTGCGTCAAGATCAACCCCACCGATCTCTTCAATGACTCCCTGGTGGGTTTCGACGAGATGAAACAAGTCTATACGTACCTGATCACCGAGCTTGTCAGCCGCAAGGTCGGCATCATCAACATTGGCCGACGCGGGGCCGAGACCAAGATCGAGACGGGAGAGTTCTTCGGGAAAGTGCAACTACCACAGGGCCATCTGCCCCCGGGCTACGATCCCGTCCTCGACTTCGGGAGGCTGGTCAAGTTCCCCGGCAGCCCCACGTTGCTCATGGCCAACCATGACTACACGGTCGATGAAGCTGCCGAGCTGGTCGAGCAGCAGAAGCTCGACCTTATCACGTTTGGCCGACCCTTCATCTACAACCCGGTACGTGTTTGAGAGCTCATAAATGCAAAGCAATCATAGTCTGAGACTTGTGATTTAGGACTTGATTACCCGTATCAAGCACGGGATTCCCTTCGCTAGCAACGATCGGGGCTCTTCTGTCTTCTACGGGCCGTACGACACAGCAGACGAGAATTATAATGATTGGCCTGCTGCTGTGATCCAACAGGGCGCATGACATCGCATCAGCAATATACACAATTCACGGTTTTGAGATATGGGATCTGGAGAGATGTAATGTGGAGTTACCATGAGGTAGCGCCCATATACTTTATCTAGAGCTTGATGTTGCCTTTCAAGTTACACTTGCCGATTCTAGTTCCGACCCTCGGTGACTGGAACCCTATTTTGAGCTTCCCTGGAGCACGAACAGTTCCTTGGCTGGAGAAGAAACGTGCCCTGCTCGTCATGCCTCCCGAAGAGAAATCACCCTGAGTTCTGATGTAAGTTCTCCCCTTCTATTGACTAACCTGCGCCTAACAGCTAGTGCTGGAACTGCTCGCAAAGAGCCGCGCCATCGTGCTGTTCCTCCCCCTCGAACCCACCAAGCACAAAGCCGGCGACCCTTTTGTAGGTGTCAGTTGACCTCTCCACTGCCTGAGTAGTGAAGTTCGCAACGAAAGCTCGTCCGCCCCCTAAGTCGTAGCGGATATGATAGCCAGACGGGGCTGGGAGTCCAGGCGTCGGTGGGTAGGCGCTGTTCTCCCCCCACGGCCGGACGACGACGGACTGATTCTGGCAGCTCTGGAAGATAGCTTCGCCGTTCACATGGCCAATCCAGGACGAGAAGTGGTCCTTGCCCTCCTTGTCCAGGGCGCTGGACCAGACGAGGGTGTAGTTGTGGATGTGGCCATGACCACGGTACCATGTGTGCACTGAATCCTTTAGCGGTCTGCTTCCCCAAGTCTTGTCGTGGTAGCCGGATCCATCGAAGGCAAAGACCTCTCCGTGGATCTTGAGTTCTACCGATGCGTTGGAGTCTGGTACCGCGTTGGACCAGTAAATGTCGGGCATGACCTCCTGCGTCACCCCTGGCGTGTCGAGGTTACAGGGATAACGGGGAGGCGACCTCTAGAACCAGTCAGCATGCAAGTTAGGGCGGCTCCTCGTTGGGCTTTGGTCGATTTGACCGTACCGGTGTCAGCCAAATTGCGCCGTAGACCTCGATATCATTGCCGTAGAATCCAAGTGTAAGCGGTATATCGGGCTTGTCGAAGGGACCACCTGCGAAGTAGTAGACGCTGTCATTCTTTCCATACCAAGCAGAAGAGATGCCGCGGGGACCCAGCGTGTCAAATGTCGCGCCCTCAGTGGCGGCCACAGACTTGAGAAACGAGGTCCCGTTGTCGAATGTGCCAGACACTTGGACAAGAAGCGGGCCGCCGGGGTACAGGACGTCAAGGCTGGATTCTCCGAAGTTGTAAAAAACGACGCTAAGGGATCTGTTTCTCCCGACGACACTAAAGTGCCACCTGGCCGTATCATTTAGCAACGCCACCGAGTCAAATCGCTCCAAGGGCTGGCCCTACCAGTCAAAAGTGCTGTCGTTCACACCAGGAGTCATCTTTGGGTCGTCCAGTCCGCTGTCGACGGACAAGATCTCGGCGGTCGATGTGCCATTGGTGACCTGAAATGGCAACACGAAGTGTTTGGAATTTGCGATTCCTGGTGGTGGACTGGCGCCGGCCAGGCTGGCAGCGATTAGCACGAAAGCAAGCAGGAGAAAAGTCTTCATGGTCGTTTGGGGCCTGTCGATTTTCGGAAGTGAGGTCGAGGGTGTGTAGTCACTGGAGGAAGTAATTTCGAGGCTGATCGTGGGAGTTATGACCCGAACGAGGCGAATCACTTCAGGTACTAAGGGGGAAAGGAAAAGGAAAACGGGAGATACGGACACAGACCAAAGAAGAAGGAGAAGCCAAGTGGCCTGCAATCTGCGCTACAAACATTGCTCAGAGGTGTGAGACTGGAAGCAGAATGATCCAATGGACCGTACTACTTCCAAGACTCGGATGGCAAAGGTTTGTGACGGGTCGTGCAACCGGCTCAGCCAATTTCCAACTTTCGTATTCCTCACTTGTCTCAGACTTGCTCTACAGCCGGCTTATGATTCAGCATTCCGTCCGTAACTCACTTTTGGCCACCGTCATGATCGATGTACATGAGCTATCTGTCTTATCTAGTCTGCTAGAAAATGTCTGGCTAAGCATTGATGCAAATATGAAATACGTCCTGTCCCAGTTCATGAGCTGGCCTGCTCCGATCTGACCATCTCATAGTTGAGTCAAGCCCCAACACACTACGCAAGAAATTACAAAAAGTTTTACTCCTGTCTCTGTAAATTTCTTGTTGCCGCGCGGTGGAACCTTCTTGTTTGGGTACGTCCACACCATTTGACGGATCCTCCACTACCCTCCTAACTACGACCCAAAATGCTCAAAACTGGACCTTTGCGATCTCCTTGTCGATGTTCTGCCAGACCACGGGCGGCAGCTTCGCAGTTACCCAGTAATTGCCCCCACAGTCCTTGCCCAGCACGTTGTACACGTTCCTCAGCATGGGCGGGTCCTGCTTGGTGCTTATGGCGTGGAAGTACACCGGCTTCCCAGGAACAGGGGCGACGTCGCTCTTCGGGCCCGGCTTGACAACGGCGGGCGCAAAGTCGACGGCGTCGAAGAACTTGGCCTTGGACCAGTTGCTGCAGGTCAGCATGACGCTGGTGGGCAGGATCGGCATGACGTGGCCGCCCCCGAGCTCGCGGGCGAAGCGTATCGCGCCCCTGACCTGGCCCTCGGTGGTCTGGCTCGCGAGCGACTGGCGGTACCGCAGCGCGAGCTGGCCCAGCGGCAGGGAGCGCGCCTCGTCGGCGGTCAGCTGGGTCTGCGCCGAGCGGGCGAGGTTGGTCACGTAGGCGGCGGAGGGGTCGAAGACGTCTGGGAGGCGGCTGCGCAGCTCGTAGACGTTGCTGAAGGCGACGGGGCGGCTCGAGGGCCCCGACGCGCGGAAGGTGATCTGGGTCAGCCAGGCCGTCAGGATGTCGCCGTCGCTGACGAATGGCGTTGCTGGTGCGACTGTCCCGTTGCTCGCGGTTGTGTCCTGTCCGTTGGCGCTCGTCGTTGACAGGTCGTCTGCTGCTTGCTTTCTTAGGACCGCCATGGCCTTTGCCGGGAGGAAGACCACCTTGAGCTCGTGCTCGGGGACCCAGAACTTATCCCAGATGAAGTGTGCGACAAAGTTCACCATGCTGAGGCCGCTAAGATTCTTGTCCTTGAGGGCATACGGCTCCTCCTTCTCATGCATCGGGCCGGTTCCCACAGTCGCCATGGGATCCTCGCGCGTGCCCATAAGAGGAGCAACTTCGTCCTCCTGCCCGGCGAGAACCTTGCACCAGTTTTTGATGAGCGCCAGTCTGCCCAGGCCATCCGTCATGGTGTGCGGCCAGTTGAGCGATACCAACGTTACATCTAGAAAATTCACGACGTGTAGACCAAGCTGAGGAGTATCGCTGTTCAAGTAATCATCAATGCTGGCAGGTGTCGTGTCCGCGGATCCAATGAACTCCCGGAATCGCTCAGGGCTGCCGTGGACGTGGATGTCGCTCGTCGCATTGGGCATTCGTGAGGCGAGCGGATGCTCCGCGAATGAGACACCAAAGCTCTCCTTGGTGAACCGCACCGCAGGCCTGTCTGGTGTAAACTCCGAGGGAACGTGAATCTCGAGCTTGCCGTTGGGCTAGGACATGTTAGTGAAGCTAGTTCAGAGAGCACTGGGTAAATATTTACCCCTTTTCTGATTCTTCCTCCGAGCTTTCGCCAGTCGCCAATCTCCAGCAGGCGTGCCAACCCATCGTGGAGCTTGTCGGCGTCAAGAACGTCATTGAAGCGCAAAGTCCACGCGAGTATGATGGATTGGTTGATCGCGTTGTCGTCAAAATGGTGCATGGGCAGCACCTCGTCGGTGGGGACGCGCTGGGGTTCGACCCGCGTCGGGCCCCAGCCGAGCATTGTCTTGACACCGTCAATGAGCCCCATGGTTGGTGATGCGGTGTTTCTAGACGTCGAGGGGCGAAAAGGTCACACCACGCACGCGTCGAAAGACAAAGGAAAAAGGGATACACAAGTACCTGCGGCCAGGCGGCCGAAAAGCCACCATTCATCCTTGGCGTCTTACATGTGCATGGGTAGCTCCCCTATCTGTCCTAGTACTTCCCCCTCCACGTAGGATTCGGATCAAAATGGTCCATGTCAGATTTGACCCTTGAGAGCTCTGACAGATAAGCTAAAAGGCACAACTGAGACAACGCCTGGTTGCGAATCTCCAATGTTGATTGGGCAACTTGTTTCTTACCAAAGGAGCAAGTAGGAGAATCCGTCCAAAAGCTAGCGTCCGAAGCTTGGGCTTACTTGGTACTCATGGGAGGAGCTGAAAACTTGATGTCAGTATCTCTGTACAACTCACAGTGAACCCCACTGTTTCCCTGTCCACAAATATGACCCTAACCTTTTCAGGACAAGGTAACTCTGCCATACAAAACAGCTGCACAGCTTACAAATTACTAACAATTTTGGACCTCTACTGTTCTCTGTGATGCTTTTCCAGTCATAATTCTTGTTGGAAGAGACCGTTTGACAAACTAGCCAATTACAAACTGTGCGACAGCGAAACATTTGGGGTCGTTGTGAGTTGTACACGGAAGCGCTGCGGGTGGACACATAGCAGTGTGTCCCGCGCCTGCAGCTGTCCGGTCTTTCCCCTCTCTAATCATCTGCCATACCTGACCGGCCACGGCACTTGCCCTAGACTTTTTTGGTTTGGATTATTCGAGCCTTGTCATTTCTCATTGTTTTTGAGTAGGAATAGCTCTGGGTTTTGCTCTCTTTAGATAGGGCGGGTTCTTGTCAGGAGAGGGATCAGAGACAAAAAGCTGACTTGAAATGCGTCAATTCAAGTTATGTGGGCGATGTCTCTCTAAGCAAATGGAGGACACTCAGAGGGGCTTTGGGCGCCGTAGAAGAAGGCGCCCAGAGGTTAGGTTGCCTGAACAATGCATTTGTCGGGCGTCGGGCGGATTTGCGCGCCGGCGAGAGGCTGTCAGTGGTCAAGGGCCAAGAATGCCCCATTTTCTTCGGTGCTACACCGAGTTGGAGATCGACCCCGGGTGCCTGGCACGCCTGGATTGACCTGGCGCTAGCGTGTCTGACTCGAGGGGTGTCACTGACTCGAGTGGGTCAAATTTAACTTTATTAGTCACCCGCCCAGGTTTCCGGAAACCAGAGTCCGGAAACCGGAAACCGGAAAATGCGCCAAACGTTTTTAGATGCACACAAGGATTCCATGAAGCCCGACATGCCTTTGAGGGGCGTCAAGATCACTAATGCTATCGGTTCAACGGCTGGCGGAGCGGCGGACATTCTGGCGGTCCCCGTAGCGATGAGGCTCATGCCTGCCATGCCCCATGAATCCATCTAAGAATCGTTTATAGATGATGTAGACAACTTCAGAAATAAATATCAAGTGATGGATTCGCCATTTTTTATCTTTCAAGTCAAAAGTTCTACCCTTTTTGTCGCCCACTATGTCTCCCATCACTGTTGATCGTCTTGAGTTTGCATGGCCGTGGCTCTTGCTCTGCGGTCTTGCTCTAGCTGTCGCCTACCGTCGCTCCTCATCTTCAGGTATACCAGGAGCTCCGCTTGTTGGATTTCATGTGAAGGATCCCAAGGAACGCAAGAGCCAATACACCATCAATGCCACAGGCATTATTCAAAAAGGATACGATCGGGTACGTGACGGCAAGTACCCGTGCGTGGATGGAACTAACGAGCGAGTATCAGTTCAAAAATCAAATCTTTGGCGTTGACACTGCAGATGGTATGTCCCGCTACTATTTCTGAAGGTGAAAGCAATTTGTCTTGAGTTCCGATTAACAGAGTCCCAGGCGTTAAGTTTGTCTTGCCTCTGAAGTACGTTGAGGAGATATCGAAAGAGTCCCGCCTCAGCTTTTCAGGGTCATTGAATCATGTGGGCCATCAATTATGTTCAGCCCTGTAACTTTGGTTGTTGACTTGCTGATAATCATAAGGACTTGTTGACCGAGTACACATTGATGGGTGGTTTCAAAGATCTTACCTTGTCCGTCTTCAAGCGTGATATTACGCCAAACTTAGGTGAGAAATTGGTTGTGACGATGCCTATCCTGTCACTAACCAGGTTCCTTTTTGTCCCAGGAAAGTTCATTCCTACCTGGATTGAACTTATTGAAGGCCATTTGCCAAACTCGCTGCCAAACTCCCAGGGTAAATCGCCACCAGCCATTATGATTTCCCCCAAATATGCCGTGTAGGTACACTGACCGCGCTTAGAATGGACGCCTGTCAACGTCTACCCAAAGGTGCTACGCCAGCTTGGCATACTCACAGCTAGAGTCATGGTAGATGCCGACACCCCGCACAACGAAAACTGGCAGTTTTTGTCTACCGAATATCTCGACTCCGGGATGTCGTACGCGCATGATCTGAAACAATGGCCGGCTCTTATGAGGCCATTCGTCTATCGGTTCATGCCGCAGTATACCGAAGTCCAAAGACAGTTCAAAAATGGGAGAAGGGTGATTGTTAACGCGATCAATATGTTTGATGAGCGAGAAAGTAACGAAATTGCTGAACCTGAGCCCAAGACTGTTCTATACCATCTTTCGCGGAAGGTCAAAGGCACATCTGCTTCAGTTATCGAAATGCACCTCAAGGAACAGATGAACCTGGCCAGTGGAGCAATTCATACAACGTCCGCGGTCCTCACACAGACGATTTTCGAACTTGCTGCACGACCAAGTTATATACCAGAGCTCAGGAAAGAAATCATGGAGATCCAGACCAGGTTTGGTCAATTGACAAAAGCTGCTCTTTGGGAAATGCATAAGATGGACAGTTTTGTCAGGGAGGTCCACCGCCTGCATTCACCGAATCTTAGTTGGTTGATCCTCCTACTTAGGAACAGAGAAGAAATGACTAACAGTCTTTAGCAACTCTGCAGAAACTTGCAACTGAGGATGTCAAACTCAAAGACGGCACTTTTATCCCCAAAGGCACCAAACTTGAGGTTCCTACGTTCGCTATTCACCGTGACAGTACCGTCTACGAGAATGGTGCCGATTTCGACGGCTTTAGATTCTACAAAATGCGGCAGGACGAGAAGGACAGCGGCGGGAGACATCACTACGTCAGCGTTCGCAAGGACATGCTGGCATGGGGTTACGGCACAACAGCCTGTCCCGGACGTTTCATGGCTGACATTGAGATCAAACTAATTCTGTCTTTCATTCTAATGAACTATGAAATCAAGAATTCGGAAGGCCAACCCAGACACAAGCACGTTCACTTTGAAAACCAGGTATGTTTTCTCTATTATGCAATGTGCTGGACATTTGTATTTCATTAAGCGCTTTTCCATTACTAACTTATGATATAGGTATTTCCAGATCCAGTGAATCCTGTGTTGATGAGGAAAATTCAGAGAGTGGAAATTGGCTGTGATGGACAAGTTGCAACGGAGCCAAATCTTTCGTCATAAGAATTTGCGCAAGGCAGAATTATGAGTTGTATGAGCTAGAGAAAGATGAAAATATCTTAGCTCGGTTATAAAGCACCGTGGATCGCCATAAGCAAGGGTTGAGTAGTCTATTAGAGGTTGCTATTCTGTCCAAGTTCTTTCTGTATTGGAGGCGAACAAAAATGAATCGGTTTAGTATTCATAATGCTGCATAACTATGTTGACAAATCCCTGCCTTGGAATGTTGGCCTGAGGTTTGGCATCGTGCTATGACAGGGTTATCGGTATGGTGTACATTATGTGGGACTGTTTTCTTTGAATGCTTGATCTAGTTCGATGGCACGGGCACTCGGCCAGTTATCTCCCCGCCCTTCGGTGATCGGGTAGCGCTCGGCAGTCCGAGCCGTTAAAGATCCGCACAGTCCTCCTGAACACTTGTCCGAAGCCTTGCGAAACCGTCATTGCTGTCCGGATTATTTGCTGCCACAGTGTCAATTCCGACCAATTGCGGTGAATATCGTCATCATAACATCTTTTCCCACGAACACTGCGCTTTGGGGACCTCACGACACATAGAAAGATTTCAGCACTTCAGCGGCGAGGGCGACAATGAGCGACGACGAGGGACCAGTCAGCGGTGCCGCACCGAGAAACCGTGCAGTAGGTGACCCGAACACTTTAAAGTTATGCGCTGTAGGCTGACAAACGTTACAGTGCGACTTCTGCTTTCTAAAGAAGGTTGCTCGAACCGCTGTCACATCTAGATAAAGATCACCTGCTAAAACACCACAAATTAGATCAAGTGTGATAGAGAAGATCCTTGTGCCAATTGCTTAGCAGCACCTGCAAACTGCACACGTAAAAGACCCAGGCGAAGAATCAAGCACTCGGCACACGATAGGTGAGGTTCTAAGGTCACGCGGGGTTACAACAATCTTTTAAACAATTTCAATTATAGATACCGTTCTGACACTTTGCACCTACGGAGCGATCGGTCTCCCTCCTCGTCATCCACTCTGAGAAATCATCTACTTCCGACGCGGAGAACGGCCCGAAACCCAACGACGGCTCTGCAGGGCGACTCTCGTAGCACCGGGGCGAATCAACAACCAAATGATTTAGTCATGGGGGAGGAGCCGGAGCTGGCAACTACACCAGCAACGAGAAACGGAGGAGATTCTGTTTTCTCGGTGGCGACTGAGCCAGACCCAGCTGCCAGCCAGGCTCACAGCCACATTAGATTCGAGTTGGAGTCTCGTGTCTGGATGGATACACGGAGACGTGACGTCTTGAAAAGGGCCCTGGCTTTCGCGATGCAAGCGTCTGAGGTTCGACAACCAGCAGTCATTACAACTGAAGACGACTCGGTCGAGGCGTTCGACTTTTTCAGCGAAACATGTTATCCATCAGCTGAAACGCTTTACCTACTACTCAAGAGTAAGCCTCCCTCTTTGGAGCTAGTCAGGTGAACTTTGCTAAGACGACATGCTCAAGTGCGTAAAACGAGTTTTAGTCAGTCATTCACTTCGACTATGGGTCTCGTTATCTCGGACCAAACGTTGCAACAACAGGGTCTTGACTTGATCGAGAACAAGGTAGTGGGTGCATCCCGGCTTCAGTACATTGTAAACGTCAATTTCTCTGTCTGGATGCTCCTGGGAGGCTCTGATCTAGAAAGCGTTGGCTCAGGTATGCGTAAACATCTCCTAAAAAAGCGACTTCAATACGAAAACAACACGCGGAATGCCTTGCATCGCATTGGAATCCTTGATACACCCAGTGTGTCACTTTTCCAAGCCTTGCTTTCAGGTGTAAGTTGAATATGCCTGAGCTTTGTTGGTCGAGCAAAATGCTAACTTGGTTAGGCCAAGTTTATGCTGTTATCAGGTAAGCTAGAGAAGTGCTGGCAGCTCTGTACTTCAGCATCTAGAGTGTGCATGGCTCTTGGCGGACCGCGTCGGATCTGCTCTCAGGTCACAGATGACCATATCTTGCGAGAGATTCGACACGCACTTTGCATTTGTTTCCTATTCGACAGAGCCTTGGCCATGAGCATGAACCGAACTTCTTCACTCCCCGAACTTGATATGAAACCCGAAGAGCTGTCACCGCCTGACGCGTCTCGACCCTGCTACAACTTGATTGTTCAGGTTTTTCTACACATAGCTGAAGTCCAGGGCAACATTATTCAAGTGAACATAGAGTCCAGGGATATCGCGGTTCAACGCCTGCAGGGTAGAATGTGGAAGATCGGAGACTCAATGACACAAGTGCGTGGCCCTCCCTATGCGCAAAAAGAGAATTATCTTTTGGGAATTTTATGCTAACACAGATGCAGTTCTCACACGTGACCGACAAGTGCTTTCAAGGCGAGTTGATGGTTCTAGACTTTGTTTACAACTCAGTTATGACGTCCATTCTCAAGCTCCACCCAAATGTCATGGAGGAAAGCAGCCTGTATCAGCAGCTGCTAAGCTATGCTAGAAGATCTCTTACGTCTCTCTTAAATCTGATGAACCATGCAAGCAAACTGGCCGAGTTCAATGCATTTCGGGATGCTATTTCGTGGTAAGCCGGTTTATTGTTAAATGATCGTAGAACTACGGCTGACAACCTCAGGGCGACACTCTTGTATCCTCTCTATCCCTTTTTCGTGCTGTTCACTCACGCCGTCACCTTTTCGAGCACACAAGACTATCAGATGATATTGGAGGTGACTCAGAACCTGCGGAGCTTTGCCGGACAGAATCCGGCTCTCATGGGTGTCCAAAACCTTTTGGAGGGAATCGTCAGCATATGTCAAAAGAGCTATGCCACTCGAGATATCTCGAGAGCAGACGTTCAAGCGCCGCGAGAACGGACTGGCCAAAGCTCAATAAACACGACCTCGCTTTCGTCAGTTGGGGAAGAGGAGGCCAGTCTATCGATGTCTAGGGATCTGTTTTCCCACGACGCACCGTTCGACGATTTGCACCCTAGTAATATGCTTCTGACTCTTGAAAAGAGTCAATTACTAGCCGAACTATTTAGCACGCAGCCATCTATAGGATGGATGGAGAGCAACTAGTCCCTGAAATACTATTTTAATTAAGGTTTTAGCATAATACAAGAGCCTAAAGTTAATACTTAAAAATCGACTCACGACTACCAAACTCATCTCCTAGCATGCATCCAGGCAGCAGATATCATCAGTCGGCCAGTATTGCACACAGACAGTAACTGTGGAGAATAGTATGTAGGGGTGACCAGTCCAGGTGGATTAGGAGCTGCTTTTTCGCCCCCACAGTGATCATTTTACGTTATACCATGTAAGGAGCGACGTCTGCGGCTTTTCATGCGAGTCGAGTGAGTTGTCTTGATCGGCCGATTCCCTAGTCCGAAAGCCGAATTCCGAATCAAAGGGGAAATGATATGCACTTAGCCCTTGTAGCATGTCCAGAGCCATGCGTTGACCACTGCTTTTGGCCCAGCTTTTTGCTGCCATCGAGCCGCAACTTTTCTGCAACGGGCTTTCCGGCTGGGAATCCGAGGCTTCTGAGACCTCGATGGAGACCAAGAGAGAATCCCCTAACGTCTGCCCCAATCAACTACATCCCCTCTAAAAATACAACCATTAGACCTCCTCAAGAATATCTTCATTCCACGTCTATTTAAACAGTTCTGCTTTCACTTGTAGCGAAAACCAGAAGACCTCCGCAATCTTATATCCACAACTCTTTGCCACGAATATCAGCACTTTTGTATCGTCTAAGCTTTTCTCTTCAGCTTGAACATTCATATCTTTCAGTTGTCCAAATGTCGATATTCTCATTTCTCACAGTTGGGCAAAGTCTATGTGTGGTTTTGCTTTCTTTTCTTGTTTGGAAGTTGACACGAGGACTCTTTCTACCGCTGCGTTCTGTCCCAGGCCCTTTGATTGCCCGGTTCAGCCGTCTCTGGCTTCTTCTGAAACTTTGGAAAGGAGACTTTCATCACACAAGTGTTGCTCTGCATCGTAAATACGGTAAGATGATCATACAACCATTTGAAACACTAAAAACATGTCTTCTAGGCTCCAACGAAGAATTCGCGATGTCCCTGAAAACCGTCGCTGACATTCACTCAAAGGACCCGTTGTGAGAATTGCACCCAATGAATACGTCATTGATTCCCCCGAGGCGGTGAAAATCATCTATGGACACAAGGCAACTTTCAAGAAGAGCGATTTCTACGTTGCAGCCAGTAACCCCGAGTCGCATGTGCCGGATCTGTTTTCAGATCGGAATCCCAATACACATGCACAGCTGCGAAGGAAAATTGCCAGTCTGTATTCGATGTCGAACCTGATGAAGATCGATTCCTGGATGCATGAATGCGGAGATATTCTCATACAACGCTTCGAAGAGGTCTCGAGGTACGATCCTTCCCTTGTAGGTAAATCAGTTGGTATCCAAGTTGACGAGCAACGAATGATAGCGCTGGCCTGCCAGTAAACCTACAGCATTGGATGTCTTGCTACGCAACGGACGTGATCGGAGGAATAACGGTAAGCTTTTCCCTATTGCGACAGTGCGGCTGGAGGATTGATGTTGACACGTATGTGTAGATCTCAAAGCGCTTCGGCTACCTCGACTCTGGGAAAGACAACCTTGGGATCATGGCCGCCTTGCACGATGCAACGCTGTACCTGACGCATGTTGGAGTCTATCCTGAGATGCACTTGCCTCTCAACACTCTGATGAAGTACTTCAACAGAAGTGGAATCAATGAGTTCTTCAAAATGGCCGCAGAGCAGGTCCAGGCTGCGAAAGAAGGGAGGATACCAAAACTTGAGGGCTTCTTGACACGCATGCTCCAGATGCATGAGGAAAATGAGTCTAACATGTCGTTCCTGGATATGTTGCTGGTCTGCGTCATCAACCTCGGGGCGGGAAGCGACAATACAAGCATAGGGCTGACGGGGACTATGTGGGGACTCATTAATACTCCACGGGCGATGGCGAAGGTATTTCATCTTCCGATCAGTCACTCATGCTCAAGTTACCTTGGCACTGACATGGAATTTCTTTAGCTCCGAGCAGAAATCGACGAAAGAACTGCTGCCGGCGATCTCTCCGACTCAAAACCGATACCTTATCAAGTTGCCCGGACTATGCCGTACCTACAAGCTGTAGTTAAGGAGGGCTTGAGATTGGAAGGCTCACCAGGCACATCATTGCCCAGAGTAGTGCCTGAATCTGGTGCTGAGATTGCTGGATACTTCTTCCCTGAAGGCGTGAGTATCGTTATCAGTCCTTGAGTTCCAGAACTAAGCTAACGTCCTTTCTTTTAAGACTACTGTTGGTGTAAATGCATACGTCCTACACCGAGACAAGAAAGTCTTTGGCGACGATGCGGAAGAGTTCAATCCGGACAGATGGCTTGGCGACAAAGGAGCAGCCTCTCGGATGGATCAGCATTTACTTACAGTAAGTACCCTAAGGCATGCTAGTATGCTTTATTAACATTTCATAGTTTGGTCAGGGTTCTCGGACATGTATCGGAAAGCATGTCGCTTTCATTGAGCTCTCTACGATTATTCCGGATCTGGTGCGGAAATTTGACTTCGAGCTTGCCGATCCACATGAAGAGCGAATGAGGAGGAATATAATCTTTGTCAAGCACCAGAATTTAAATGTTAGGATTAAAAAGCGAAGTATTAGCTAAGCTATAACGATAGGAAGAGAAATTCAATTATACCTTAATAATAAATATTGAGTAATGTCCCAACCCATGTAGAGACCTATTGCTCCAATATATAATGCATCCCATACCAGGAGCTCATTAACTAGCATCTTGGGGGCATGCCTCGAGCGCACGAGGTCTTCCTGTATCTACCTAGGTACGATGCAAAGTCTTCGAACCATTCATATGAGAGTGATATCACCTGGCGTCTTATTGCCACCAATCGCTTCCCCTTTCATGAATCCAGGCATGAAAGCCTCTCCAACGACCTCATACTCCTCTGTGTCTGCAGATCTTCTGAGTATCACAGGGACACTGCATCCAATCAGCACAGCGACGGAATCGTCCTTCATTGCTTGCCTAGGTGCCATTCCAAGTTGCCCCTGATCCGTAGTGATGAGCCTACAGTCCCACGGCCGCTCACCTACTGTGCATTCCGAGGCTCGCCATAAAGAGTATTCGCCACCAGTATCGGATTCGCGAGGCGGCGGGCCCACCGTTTGAAGGTGCTCGGACATACTAGCCTTCAGGACACACAACTCGCCGTTCGCGGCGAGGAATCTGCTCACGCCGTGTCGGGGTGGTGGAAGTGCATGACCAAAGAGGGCGTTTCGCAGCTGATAGACATACCCATCGACGTCGGCAGGCCACATGAGGTACCTACCCGCACGGTCGAGGGTCAGGCAGCGGACCAACGATTCCACCACGGCGTATGGGACAGTCATGCCGCCAGCAGGCTGCGCCTCATCGGGGGCGGGATCGGGCCCCCGAGGTTTGGTGTTGGCATCGGAGCAAGATTGGACAAGGGTAGAGATCGAGTATCCACCCAGCCTGCCGTCGGGGCGATACTGACCCACCGGGCCGAGGCCGTCGATGACATCGACCACGATGCCCTTGCACGTCAGGCGGCGGCTGTCCGCAGATAACGTGAACTCGGCAGGTAGTCCAGCAGAGGCTGCGTAGACGAGGCCCGGGTCCACCACGCCATGCTGCGGGTCCCGGATCTCGTGGAAGTTGCCGATCTCAGGCCGGCTCGGCTCGCTCACCATGGACGGCACGGGCCGGGAAGCAGCGTCCGTCCAGCATCGCCAGTCGGGTACCCAAGTGGGTAGTCGTTGGCCTGGCTCTTCCAAGTTTTGGTGGGGCTTGGTGAACAATGCGCGGTGGCACAGAATGTTGAGACTCTTGTGCTGTTGCATGAATCCTACAACGAGTCGGGTGTACAGCTCCTCTACTGAGAGGGTGTAGTCTGGTGTACCGACGATAGCACGATCGGTGTCGTTGCAAATACCGAGCACGGCATAGACGCGGTCCCTGTCATCGGTTGCCTCATAATTCCCAATGTAAGCCATCAGCGCAACCAGGCCCAGGGTTGAATGCTTGTAGTATGATAGCAGCCTCCTCCGAGCCCACTGGTTTCCAAAGCCTTTGTCATCGATGAAGGACCTGAAGGACATTTTTGATGTAGAGTAGTTGTAGATTGTGGTGATGGCCCTGCTCCAGTCGCTTCTCGTGATGCTCTGATTTCCACAGTAAAAACTGAGACTTTGAGGCAGCAGAAACTCTTGTAGGGTCCAGACTCTAGTCCACCTAACACTCAACTTGTCAGCCCAAATATAGAAGAAATTGTCCAAGAAGAGAACACCCCCCACCCGCACCCCCCGGAGCGCTCTTCAACGTTGACTTGTCCCGGTGATGAACTACTTTGGCGCTGTGGAATTGACTCACCATGGTCTCCTCATCCAGTGCCGCAGGGCCTGCCACTTCTCAGGAGAAATACGGTCCTGACCAGCCCAACAGGATTGGTCCCTACTGTTGGAAGAGTCTGACGCAAAAGATTTCAACAAATCCAATGCGCCGCGCACGTCGGGCGTGTCCTCGCCCAACCAAACCAGGGTCCTGAACGCCCGTTGATATAGTGTTCTCATAAGCGCAACCTGTGCAGCCCGTTCGAGAGTATCATCTTGGTTGATACACAGATAGTCGATCCAGAACCACACGTCCTTCTTCACACCCGGGTCGTCAGACATAAGAGCCAAAATAGGATAGATGCTCTCCAGAATCTGGCACGTGCGTCCGTTGATTACGACCTTGTCCGGATGCAGTCTCTTCTCTCCCCATACGTACGAGATTGCGGTAAACCGTGGGTATTGGGCTTGAACTAGAGAAAAGTGTCTCATCTTCATAATGATGATTCCATCTGCAGACAGGCGGCGGGCGTGGATGAGCCGGATTGTCTGCGGGGTCTCGAGTGGGGAGTAGGAGATAGAATGAGTCGCCCCAGCGACGGCGGTATGCTCGCCCTGCGGCTCCTTGGTTGATGATTTGGACATAGAAGCTATCGTTTCAGGCAGTGGTCAACTAAATCTGGCAAACTCTAGGCTATGGCATTTGGACGAGGAATGACATGTAGGGAGGCGAGGGGTCGTCCCGCCGAGTGTTGCGGCTGAAAAATGGCGGCGAGAGTCAGCACTAGCGTCGATGACCGCTGTTGCTCGATCTGCAAGTGCCAGCCGTTTGCTCGCATTATATCCACGATATGCCACGCATTGGCGTGATTCCGGCGGAGGCGCTCTCGCCAGTACATGATCTCCATTTTTACATTTCTCCTCCCAATCAAAGAAGTTGCGTACCGAAATCATATAGTAGCTCGTTGAAAACGTCTTTTCTGACTGCCGCAATCATGTGAAAAGAATAAGCTCTCGGTATAGCCCACGTCGGGTTCAAAGACTTTCTAGCTGAGTTTACACCCAGCCTACATACAATATATACGGTCTCCCCAAGACTATACCTCAGACAACAGATATTGCTTAGCGCCTTTCCAGTAACGTTCGTGTCGTCGATATTCAGTATGAGCTTCTTCAACTACGACTCGGACGCAACTTCAGGGTTCATCTCGGACAAGTTTTGGATTTTCTGGGCTATCACCATCCCACTTACTATTGGAATCTCCATCTTTTTTACCTATTCTCCTATTGTAAAGTCTCTTGCGCTCCCGAGACGGGTGCCCAGTTAGTATACATGTGGTCTGGAGTGGGGTATCAGGACGACATGACTAGCTCAAATCAAATATATTGGGTTAGTCTGAGAGGGACCTACATTCCGGAAAGCCAAGTCTACAAGCGGAATAATGAAGACTTAGTTACAGACTCTACAGATGATAGCCTCCAGCTCGTGCTGCCTCTCGAGAAAGCCAAGCAGAAAGATAAGGCCTGCCACCAGCAAGGTTCCTGCTATTGCAATAGATAGTAGTCACACAAAGAACAGTTGAGTCCTCAATGATGTGTTATATATATACGTTCTTAGTGAATGAGGTTCCCCGTGTATATACACTGTATTTTGTACTAAAGATTTTCACAAGCCCAAGGACCTAAGCATGGTCGATAGCTGAAGGCCCAGCGTCAATTGGGTAAGTGAAAATGTTGTTGGGCCCATCAGCCATGAGCCCATCGGCACCAGGGCGCATCTGGGAGGCTGGCAACCAAAGCTTCTTATCCGCGGTCACCCACATCAGGTCAGTCCAGATCAGCGCATCGTCCTGAACGAGAATGGTGGTGCGGCCCTCAGGTGTGACCTTCCAAATAGCTAGCAAGTTTGTGTCCGAGACATAGATGTTGCCATCCCCGTCGATTGTGCTGCCGCCGGTGCTGGGCGTCAGAGCGAATGGGGTGGCGTAATCCCCAAGAGAGGCAGCCAATGTTGCATTGGTCAAGGACGCGTCGACGTAGGCTGTCTCGATGCGGTAGAGACCACCGTTGCAAGGCTGGTAATAAAGGTAGACCCCGTCCGGAGAGACCTCCATCTGGTCCAAGCCAACAGACAAGCCGCCAGAGCCGCCGTAGCCAGGGACAAGGGTGCCATTGTACATCATCGGGAACCAAGCCATGGCGGAATCATCACCGGCCAGCACGCGGACGCCGTCGCCGGTGGTCAGGTTCAGCACGAGCATGGCCCCTGCGGTGTCGCTCAGATATGCGACGTCGCCGCTGGGCCCGAAACGGACATCGTCGATGCCGCCGTTGGAGCCCCGGATGTCCTCGAGGTAGTAGATCTTGTCGACCTCGTCGGTCGTCAGGTTCACGCCGACCAGCTTGGTCGACTTGTTGACGCCCGATGAGCCCCCGTCGACGAGCCAGTAGCGCCCATCAGGTCCAATGCGAGCGCCGTCGATGCTCACGAAGGTGGTTGCTGGGTCGGAGTCTGGGTCGCTGGAGTTGTAGCTGTTCCACTCGGCACTGGGGTAGAGCACAGTCGTGTTGTCTGCGAGCAGTTCGACTGTTATGGGCGGGAGGGTGGTTGAGTATCGCTGGGACAGGAACTTGCGGCCGTCGGACGAGATGAACATCCCTTGGGTGGGCAGGTCCACAGAGTATGCGAGCTCGAGGCCCTCTGCCAGTGCAGCAGCCAAGGGGGCCAAGGCGGTGCCGAGGAAAATGGTCAACAGAGATGCTTTCATCTTGAAGGTTTTGATTTGCCGTGGTGATTGCATTCTACCTCACAGCACAGTTACTGTGCCGTCCGCTTTTATACATCTCCGTGGTCTCATACACGGGTCATGATATCAAGGCTATACGAGAAGCCTAGTTATTGCTCTTGAGCGCAATTAGACCCATACTAAAAATTCACCGGAAGAAGGTGACGCAAGCCCAAGACTACGATCTTTTGCATCCCTTTATTTTAATCAATCTAGGTGACAAAAACGACCTAGACAGTCCGACTGTTCCTGAAGATGTGGTACCTGAGGTGGAGACATGGATGTCATGAGCAGCCGGAGGACGATCTCGTACTCGGCGCCGAACCGAGCCGGGGGCTAACTCCGAGCAGCTTAGGAATCAAAACACGATTCTATTTATTGGCATCGTGACTAGACAGTATACTTAGACTCGGCTGAACTAGTAGCTCCGACAATATATGAAGTGACGGATCATTGCTTTTCCAGCCTCTCAAGGAAAGGCATCACCACCTTCTCGGCAATCTCGATGCTGTTCTTCTCCATGAACATGAGATGCCCATTCCCTCGCAGGCCTCTTTCCTCCAACCTCACAAATTCCACGTCCACACCCGCCTGCTCCAGGTAACTCGCGACGCAGCCGGAAAACACAGCATGAAAGCTCGCCTCCCCGACCATTTGTAGTACTGGCACCTTGGCCAGATTAGGAAGCCTCCTAGCCGGCTCAACCTGCAAGATACAAGGAGCCAGATTGGGCCCAGCAGGCGGGATAGTCTCCCTATTCAAAGCATCCGGATCGTTATCCGGCAGCGGCGGGTCATATACCAGCGGCAGGACAGTGAGCCCGTACGTCAACGGCGGCCACGCTGTCGCATAACCCGGCGCATAGGGCGGTCCCGTCCAGGTCTCGAAGGGGTTCGCGCCGGGCTCGATAGCAACCAAGCCCGCGAGGAGGTCAGGCCTCTCGTTGGCTAGTTGCCACCCGAACGGGCCGGCCTGCGAGTGCGTGATGAGGATGTGAGGCGTGCCGATGCGGTCCCCCAGCGCCACGTACGAGTTGTTGGTTAGCCGTGCGGTGATGGTGCCGTTCGTCTGGAGCTGCACCTGTGAGGCAAAGAATGCGTCAAAGGATGGGTCGCCTGGGAGCCCTGTGCCTGGCCATTGGGTGTGCACGGCGGCTTGCGGGTAGGGGAGTGGGATGACCTTCTCTGGGGCTGTGAAGATGGAGGACGTTGCTGTTGTGGAGAAGACGGTGAGTTCGCCGCTCCCGGGTGTGTAGATGGAGCGCCCGCGTTCGGGCTGATCAGTAAGATAGACGACGTAGCCCTGGCGGAGAAAGTAGGATGCCCATCCCTCGCGGCCGTCTGGGGTGTTTAACCAGTTCTGGCCCACTGTCAGCCGCTCAAGCCTGACGAGGATGGGGAGATGCAGGACTTGGCAGGTGGTCTTACGGTAGCGGTTTGCCCAGAGCCGTGAATGAACACCAGAGGGTGCTCGTGGAGGATGGTCGGTGGAGTGAGACGCTCAACGTACATCTGACCCACCATATACTGGTCCTGCTCCGTCCCGGGCTGCAATGAGCTGTTTAGCATTTCAGGCTGGACAATTGACTGGGCGTAATGCTCACGAATGAGGAATTAACATATTGTCCGCCTACGTAAAAGAACGTTCGCTCTGCGAATGCCTCAGTGTTTCGGCCAGCCATAGGGCTCTGACCATAGGGCATGACCGCAGAGAAAAAACTGGGTAAGAGGCCGAACGTGAGAAAATTGGGTAGTAGGGAAGCCATTGTGATGTTCAAGATGCTTCCCGACTTCATATTTCGAATCAAAACTTCAATTCACAAAACGATGATTGATTCCCAGGACACAGTGAGTGAGAGGAGAGGCTAGCAGGAGCAGTTTCCTGAAGTTGAAAATGGGTCACGTTATTGACGCGAAGGCGATGTCCAGACCGATTAGCGCGTGCTTACCGCCGCGGAATTGTGCTAGTGTAAGCATTCTTGGCACGGATACAGGGGGTCGAAGACATAGTAAGCGCTTGTGTACAAGCACAGTTCGCTGATGAGGAGACGCATCAAAAAGCTTGCGATCGGGATGTTACTAGGACAGTGCCATGATCTGCAGCTGGGTCGAAGGTCTATCGAGCACGAGCTCGCGGCTCACAGAGGTTGCATTGACAAGGACGAGCAATTGGGGAACAGCTGGGCAAATTACATGGTGTCCGAACAACTCTGCAACACGACGAGGACAACTTGAGCAAAGGAGAGACTGGTGGAAACACATGACGAGAACACGGTCAGAAGCACCCGGACAACGAGATGTAAACTCGGATCTCTATGATCAGCTGGGGATCACGTGAATTTTGTTCGTGTACAGTACCCGGGTAGAATTTTACGAAGACTTGCTTTTCCGACCCCTTTTCTATGCTTCCATGTCTTCAAAAAGCCGCATCCCTCTCTGGGTTCTCCCGTTTCTCCATAAAACAACAGATGACTTAGAGACCTGCTGCAGCAGAGGGAGGGTGAATAGATTAGATTAGATAAGCGCACGCGCCTGCTGCCAAAGGGCGCCGTAGGCGCCTCTGCAGCTGTAGCTAGATTCTTCTTCTACACAACTCTCGAATACTAATACAATTTGCATTCTTTGCACCCTCCGTACGCTTTACCAAGACCCTATTAAACGGATTTTCCCGAGGCGTCAAGAGAATCACTCATAATGCGTCCCACGTTCCGTCTTCGACACGTTCGGAGTTGGGTGGTCAACATGACCCCGAAAAGGCTTGACAGCCTGCCCTACTCCAAGATCAAGGCTATTCGTCACAGATTTGGCCAGAAGCTGTTGGCTTCCCGCACGGCACCTGTTGGGCCAGACGCCCTTCCTCCGGCAACCTTCTTCGCTTGTCGACCGACTCCAAGCTATGTGGTCAGTCCGCAGCTAGCGGATCGGCTCCCCGAGTCCATCCTGTCCTCGCTGTCGTCAACCTTCAGGGTCTACGAGGAAGTTCCTGATGAAGAGCAAGAATTCGAGGGCAGTTCGGATTGGTTCCATGTCGAAGAGCGCGACTGCACCCCGGAGGTGTTCGTGGATGAGGATCTGCAGGGGAGCGGTGATGTGATTAGTTATTATGGGTGGGGGCAATCACACATCGTCGGCATTCTCGACATGAGCAGAACTGAGTTTACTCGTTCTCATTATCCTGCTGCTCTGCAGAGTCACTTGGCTTCGTTGATGCCAACACTATTCAAATTGGAACACGGGGGGGGGGGGGGGGTGGCAGCCACTTCACTCGCCGACGACACTGGTTCCTGGACGCTCTGCAGAACCGAACAAGGGCTTCGAAAGATCATCCACATCAATTCTCGTGTTGACCCGGTCCAAGAGATCGCAACGGTTTCGATAACCGTGAATCAAACAGTGCCTATTCAGGGTGTGGATCCAGACAGAACGTGCCCGCACATCCGGATTGCAGCCCTGCAAGCGGCCACTGGAGTTAGGATTGAAATTGATTCATACACGAGCTTGTTGGCACGTAAGGGCGAGCCAGCCTCAAAGCAGGCGGGATGTACCGCCTTCGTTTCATACGACTCATATTGCGCTATCATAGCTCTTTCGGCCATGCAACAAGCTATGGGGGTGGGATCCCAAAGGTTTGTGGACCATGCACTCGCTCTCGGTGAGAGCGACCCGGATCTCGTACCCTACGAGAGAGCGGACGGGAGATACGAGAGAGTTTTGCCTGCCACAGAAACATTCTCATCACTGTAAACAGCAAGGTTCTCAACCTACACGACTGTGTTCTTCCACCAAGAAAGATCGCTAGCGAAGTATCTGTTGACTCAAGAGTTGTTCTGTGCTTGTCCGATCTGCGATGGCAGCCGTATTAAATCACCTTCCAGTACTTACCATTGGAGTTTCTCCTGAGCTGCTGTGATGTGGAGGTCAACTTCGTGGGAGGTCTTTCAAGTAGAGGAAGCATGCTTGGTCCCTCAGGACTCTAAAGCCGTCAGCATCAACACCCAAGACGTCGCAATCTACCACTACATTCTGCGAATTTTATGGATAGGATGGTTTTCTTGAACTCGGGGGATATTTTGAAGAAATATGGGTGGTAGAAAATAGGAGTGTATTTGCGGAAGGAATCACGGTCTCTGTCAAAATGTGGTGACATGACTTTATCCTCCCGCGTCATCCTTTGGTACTTCAATCCGGATGGAGATGTTTTTATAGTAGATCGTATTATCCGTGTAAAATTTTCAGCGGATCTTCCTAGTAACATTGTCCCACCAGGGGTTGTCCTTCTGGAGGTTATTCTTCTGGTAGTCTTCCTATTGTAGGTCATAAACTCGGCATCATGACTTAGAGGAAAGACAGATGATAGAAGATGGCCATACCCGAGCGCCGTGACAAGGCTGTGAAGGCTTGCACTAGGAAGAGTAAGGATGACCAGATCGGAGACAAGGTCCTCCATGGGCCGTATTAAATGCGTTCGAGAAAATTATCGGGCCTTTTCAAGCCAGAGAGATTTTCGATTCTGTCCTACTTACATGTACGACATCGCTATCCGAGGACAACCCAACCGAGCTGCCGCCTCTGCCCAAGGGAACACTCAACTTGACTCTCCCATGAACCTTGTTTCCATGCCTTTCACCAACAAATCCCTCTTCATAACCGGCCGACTTGTCCACCTGATCAAGGTTGAGGCGGATAGTACTCAACTTCATCATCATCATCGTCATCATCTCTCTTCTTCTTCTTCTTCCCTCCTGCAGGCGTCCTATCAAAATATCAGCAAGCCCCTGAGGCAGGAAACGCCGAGGCATTCCTCTCACTTACCCTTTTATGATGTCCTCAGCCCCGTAGAGCTTCTTGTACTCTTCCTCATTGAGCTGTTTCAGCATCCTGTCGCTCTTCGGCACCCTGTCCTTGTGGTCTCCTGCCGCGCGCGCATTGCGCTGAACAAAAGCGCAGTGGTTGCAGACCTTCATCTCTTCGATTCTGAACCCGTTGGTGCTGCTGCTATCCTTGGCGCTTCGCACAAACCCACGAAGGGGCATCACGTTGTGGCATCGGCTGCATTCTTTTCTGGCTGACGGCAGGTCTGTTATTGGAAGCTGAGAGGGCTCAGGCTCAGGAGGGTGAAATTGGGAGCCAGACGGCTGTGAAGGGCTTCCCTCTGGTGTTTCTCGACCGGGCTTCAGGGGTGTAGCCATGTCCAATGGCTCGTGTTCTACAGAATCTTGGGACGTAGTACAGTGGTTTGGGGGAACTGGCAATGAATCCAGGCGGAGACTTTGTTGCAAAACTTTCCGAGCAGACTGAAACGCAGACGGTGAGATGGAATGCGCCTTTCGCAATGCTTTGATCAGTGTGAGGGCAGGATCCCAGGGCAACTTGAAGTCTGCGTAGACCGACTTTTATATCTCAAGTCCGATAGACAGCTAGGTGCCCAGGTACCTGGCTGGGTAGGCTTGAATGGGGGGAGGATTGAGTGTTTCCTGCACACAGGGGAAAGTCAGTGAAAGCTTGCGGAAAACACCAAACTGATATCATGAAAACAGATATTCGCGCAGAAAGAAACGGACAGTACACAGGTACCTTACATGCCTAATATCCTTATACCCAACACACCCACAACTAGCACACTTATGCTTAACACACCCACACTTAACACACCCACACTCAACACACCCATACCCAACACACCCGTACCCAATACACCCATACCCAACACACCCATACCCAACACACCCACACGTAGCACACCTATGCTTAACACACCCACACTCAACACACACACACTTAACATACCCACAGCTAATATACCTACACTTAACACACCCACTCTTAATACACCCATATTTAATATACCCATACTCAACATATCCATAACTAGCATACCGGTGTGGGTGTGTAATTAGCTGTGGGAATGTCATACACTACAAAACGGAACACCAAGCCACGGCAGCCCAGATCACAAACTGACTCGCGTCTACCGTCATTCATCAAACATCAAAGTCAGTTACCCCCCCCCCCCATCTATCAAGCCTTCTCAACTAGCTAGGCAGGCAGTCACACAACCAACGGGATGAGCAAGTTCGACCTACGCCGTCCTTCCTGCAGTCTCGTGACGTCAAAAGTGTTTCCCCTACACTCTGGTCTGTCCAGTTCCAAAAGCCTGCTCGATTGAACAGTCATCGCAAACAATCTCTTTAATCATCACATCACAGTCCGTACCGTCTGTTATCATCTCACAAGCACCACGATACTTCTTAATGAGACGCCAATCAGTCATGACAGATTTTGACCGGGAAACCCACTTCCCTCGGCCGGCCTTCCCTCGCGAAGCTGCATATCGATCCTTCTACCTGGGGGAGATCTGTATGCTGACCCCAAGGCCCGAAGTGGCAAACCTCCTTCTTGATCTAGATGTGGGAATCAGACCGGGCGACTTCCGGCTCTACTGGGACATACGCCCGTCGGAAAACCCCAGAGGCCTCCACCGCGGTGACTGCTAGGTCGAGTTTCGCGAGCGGGAGCTTGCGGTGCTGGCCTGGGAGAGGCTGGACGGCATGGAAATGTGGGGGCGCATGCTGGATGTTCATCGCTTGGTATGTGAACCGCTCGTCGAAAGGCCTTCAATGTGGACGGCGTCTAATGGTACCTAGGGGCACCGGTTCAGTCAACACGCTCTGCAGCCATCCCGCGCCGAGCTGGAGGCTGCAAGACAACCGCGACCACCCACCGCTCCGCCGCCCCAAACCTCGTTCCAGCCGGCCTATACCCCTTTTAACAGCGGCATGCTGCACGCTGCAGGACAAGCCTCGTTCCCGCCGGCCTATGCCACTGTTTACGGCGTTATGCTGCACCCTACAGGACAACCGCAATTCACCAGCTTTGTCACTCCTCTTCCCCAAGACTTGTTACCGCCGGCCTATCCAACCTACGCTCCTGGGGCGCCGATGACGAGTACCCTTTCTCAGGGTTACACACAACGCGCTGCAAGACAACCACAACCAGCCAGCTCTGTCAATCCTCCGCCCCATGACCTGTCCCCGACGGCCCTCTCATTCCACCCTCCTGGGGCGCCAACGATGAGATTACCTGTTCATCGCGACATAATACGCGCTGCAGGACATCCACAACCAGCCAGATTTACCACTCCGCGGCCCCAAGCCTTGTCTGCCCGGGCGCCGGCCTTTGCCCCATCTCATGCTCCTGGGCCGCCGACGACGAGTGGTCCTTCTCAGGGCGACACATCGGGCCACCAGGAACGACAGAGACATATCGAGGAGCCATATCCAGATGCCACGAGGCTGACCGGGTCACAAAGCATCGACCAAACCCCCGGACGACCCCACCGGCGACGCACACGAGGGCTCCAGCAACGCCGCCAACACCACAATTCCAGCCCAGACCGCGAAGGACATCCACAAAGAGCCTAATGTTCCCGAGGCCTAGGGCTAGGCTGGGGCGAACACTTGCCCGTTTGAGGCCACACCATGGCGGCAAACCATCGAACCTTCCGAAGTCCAGACGCTGAGCTGGCAGGTCCCCGACCGAGATGAGGGAAGGAAAAGAACGGGATTGAGTCGCTGTGGGTTGTGTTGGCCAAGGAATCTAGCGAATAGACTGACGAGGAGCTTCGTGAGAAAGAGAGAAGCTGCTTTTGCCTGGGGATGTCAGGCTGTGACTGTTTCATAATTAATTTCAGCGTCTATGGAGGAATGGGAGAGGGGGTTTCGGTAGCGGCACCGCACTCGTTTTCTCTTTTGCTTCATCTATAGATATTATTTTCTATAGTATGAGCGTCGTTGAATCAAAGCTCTTCCAGTCATACATCCTGGGACATCTTCCCAATAACATCCCCAAAAGATTCACACACCCAATTCACACACCCATCACACACCCATCACACACCCATCACACACCCATCACACACCCATCACACACCTATGTCTAACACACCCATGCCCAACACACCTACACACAACAAACCTATGTCCAACACACCTATGTCCAACACACCTATGTCCAACACACCTACCTGTAGACACCCAACACACCTACGACCAACACACCTACCTGTAGACACCCAACACACCTACGCCCAGCACACCTACGCCCAGCACACCTACACCTCATGGCGGACAAACATTTTATAATTGCCGATCATCGTCCGAGTGGGCGAATGAATTAGGCCTTTCCGTCACGTACTCTCTTAGCCACATGTCTACTCGAGCTGTGCTATATGGATGCTGTGAGAAGGCCCGGCAAAAGTTTGTCGACCGCCTTGAACATGGCCATTTCGCTGCCTACCACCCTCTCCTCCTCCCTACGATATTTACCGAATACGAACGTGAGCGCCACTTTGCCTTGATACGGCCACTGACCGAGCAGCTGGTGTGCCGTGTCGAGGCCCTTGATATCGCCGACCACTAGCCGGCCGATCCTGACGACCTGTCAGCCGCACCACATGCGGAAGAATATCAGTCCGGTTTCCACACCATAGGGTTAGACTGGACTGACAAGAACTGCTTCTAGGAATGGAACAACGTCGGCCGAGAAGATGCGCTGACGAACCGGGAGATATCTCAGTCTAGTGTAGACATAGCTGAAGCGACCCGACGAGACGGCGAGAGGGTCAGAACTATCGCCATTTTGACAATGATCTTTCTGCCCGCTACATTCGTTGCTGTGAGTATTTCCAACAGTTACATGTTTATCAGAGGACAAGTTCAGCTTGACGATGAAAACATCTTAGACTGTCTTCTCTATGACCTTCTTCAACTGGACACCAGGAGAAGGCGAAATGCTGCTATAACCTTCCATCTGGATATACGTGGTTGGCACTGCAATATTCACATGCCTGACATTGGGCTCCTGGTATTATTACGGCCAATACAGGCAGCATCACCGCGGGGAGAGTACAAGTACGAGTAATAACGCCATTGAGAACGACTCAAGTCATGATGCTGATGAGAAGGAGGCCGTTGACTGCGTCCAAGAATTTGAGAATTGCGAAAGCAAGACAAGGTAGGTTTTTGTCTTACTAAAAGAGTGATGAGATCTGAATCGCGCGGGTGTAACCAGGGATGTTTGTGAGGGTGTAGTTGCCCCGACTCAATTCGTGACTTCTCATCACCCGCCGTCATAATGGACAGATTCTCGTGCATCCAGAAATTGCCTCAGATTTCATAGGGAGTTCCAATGTGCTGTGGATCACACGCGACAAGATCTTGCCGGGGTCGTTGATCCGGGAGTGAAAAGTCCGTACATGGGTTTAGCGTGCACTCGCAATTGAATCTTTCAATCGCATGCAACGCAGTGTTTTTGCGCAATTGGATGCCAATCGTGAATTGGCATCCCGCTCCGCACAGCCTAGCGGCTGGCATATGTCAGGTGCTAGTCTAAGAGCTTCACGATGTGTCTAATTATGGGCTTCTTGGCGGCGGCAATTCGCTTGGGATAACCGAGGTGTCATGCAGCTCTTAGAGCTCCCGCGAGTTCCACGATGCTTCTGGAAGCTCTTGGGCGGCCCCCCGGTCGCGGCCGCCATCAAGGTTTTGAAGGGTCCGTGTGGGTACTAGAGCGGGCTTGCGCCCACGTAGGGATGACGCTGCTCACGTCACCTAGTGGCTCTGGCCCCAGTGTGTTTTCCCATCCGGGGAAAGGGGAGGAAGAGGCTGGTTCGGAATCAGCGTGAGAGCAGCAACACGACAAAGCCGGCGTGAGCGATGGCGTGCCTAAAGCACCTGAATAGGAACACGTGAGGGACTGGTTGGGTGACTTTGTTGGGCGCAGGCTCAGGGCAATACGAAGAATAATAAAATAGATGTTGTGACGGGGAATAGGGGTTTAAATTGCCGTGGCCGCCAAGAGGGCGTGTCCGTCGGTATCTGATCCCCGGGTGCTGAGGCCCGACCCCTTTGATTCACGCTTTTTTCCTTTTGGGGGGTGGGAGGGGGACCGTGGCCTCTTTGCCTGCCTGCTTGCGTGTGGGAGGGCGGAAGACGGTGAAAGAGGGCTGGGCTGGGTGCGTAACAGAGTAAGCTTGAAAACCGGGGAAATGACTCGAATGGAACAAGCTCTGGCAGAGCTTTTTCTGGGCGAGGCCAGATGGCAAAGTGCAAAAGAGCAAAAAGCTGGATGGATTGGACCAGACGGTAGGACGGCAGGGAGCCGGAACCTTGAGGGCCAGAGCTGTTGTTTGAGAGACCCTGAGGCCTGAAGTCTGGATGGATCCAGTCTGGAGGTCTGGAGGTCTGAGGCTCGAGCCCCTGTCCCTCCTACCCTCCATCTTCTTCTTGTTCCCCTTCCCGCCAAAGCCTGCCCAGCCCGCCAGCCAGCCCCTTTTACGGTAAGGTACGTACCTCGTACCTTAGACCACCCATCCCACCCACACACCACACACACACACACACCTAAGACACAGCCCAGAACAGCTCTCTCTCAGCTGTGGTGTTACCTCTGGTGCTACAATAGGCGGATGGCATCCGGGCAGCCGGACTTCGGCCACCCTGCAGGGTCCTTCTTGGTCGTCTGGCCCTACCCCCTTGGCTCGCCTGTCAGGGCCACTATGCTCCGTTAAAAGCAGCCCCCACGTCGATCATTAATTAATCATGACCTAGCACGACGCCACGCGAAAACGTTTTTAAGAAAGAAGCTCGAGCTTGTCTCGCTGCATATCTACCCGTGCCTATCTACGTACGTGTCCCGGACCCGACCTGACGTTGCTGGTTTGTTTCTCTTTCTCCCATCATCATCAAGCAGCAGCAGCAGCAGCAGCGACAGCGCAGAACAAAGCGAAATTTTGACTTCTTTGACGCCTCCACCCGTGACGAGCATCCCCACCGGCTCGATCTCACCTTCTCGCCTCATCTTCTCACCCGTTACCTACTGATCACCGCGTGACATCAACAGCCCGGTGAAGAAAATGTCAATGAACCGCCTAGCCAGAGCTGGCCTCCGGGCCCATAATAAAAACTTGATCCAGACCAGCAGCAGCAGCAGAGCTGTCGCCCTGGGCTCCAGCGGTGTGCACTGCACAGCGCCCGCGATCCCGAGTATTTACAGACCCAATGCCTCCCGGACAACCCAGAGCCTGCTGTCCTCCAGCCGGTTATCCTCCCACAAGTCCTTCTCCACCAACTCATCATCACAAGCCTCCGCTGCAACCGCCACCATGGCCTCCAAATCTGCACCCGAGCCGCTCAGGCTGAGCAACAAGAACCTGGCCCAGATCTCGGGATACGGCGATGGCGAGGGCCACCAGGCGTCGGTCATCCCCACCTACAGCCGTGAGGGCCTGAAAGAGGGCATCGTGCACATCGGAGTCGGCGGCTTCCACCGCGCCCACTTGGCCGTGTACATCGACAACCTGCTGGGCGCCAACGCGGGCGACGCTCGCGAGTGGGCCATCTGCGGCGTGGGCCTCAAGCCCTTCGACGCGGGCATGCGCGACGCCCTGGTGCCCCAGGACGGCCTCTACACAACCATCGAGCGCTCGGCGAGCGGCAGCAGGGCTCGCGTCATTGGCAGTATCAACTCCTTCCTGTACGCCCCCGACAACGTGGACGCCGTCATCGCCAAGATGGCGCACCCCGACACCAAGATCGTGTCCATGACCATCACCGAGAGCGGCTACTACTACAACGAGAACACGCACGAGCTGCAGGCCCAGGAGCCCGACATCGTCGAGGACCTGCGCAGCGACCTCTCCGCGCCCAAGACCACCTACGGCTACCTGTTTGCCGCGCTTGCCCGCCGCAAGGAGGCCGGTCTCAAGCCCTTCACCGTGCTGTCGTGCGACAACATGCAGAAGAACGGCACCATCACGAAAAACATGCTGATCTCGTTTGCGCGTTTGCGCGACCCGGCCGTCGCCGACTGGATCGCTGAGCAGGGCGGGTTCCCCAACAGCATGGTGGACCGCATCACGCCCCGCACCGCCGAGGCCGACAAGGTCGACCTTGCGTCGCAGTTCGGCATCCAGGACGAGTGGCCGGTCGTGACGGAGCCGTTCATGCAGTGGGTGGTCGAGGACACATTCGCCATTGGCCGCCCTGCCTTCGACACGGTGGGCGTGCAGGTGGTCAAGAGCGTGCACGAGGTCGAGAAGTTCGAGTGCCACAAGCTGAGGCTGCTCAACGCGAGCCACACGGCTATGTCGTACATCGCCTTCCTCTCCGGCTTCGAGTACGTGCACAACGTGATCGAGCACCCTCTCTTCAACAAGTTCCTCTACAACATGATGCACGAGGAGGTCCGCCCCCTGCTGCCCGAGATCCCGGGCGTCAACATCGACGACTACATCAAGCAGCTGATGCACCGCTTCTCCAACCCGACCATCATGGACCAGATCACCCGCCTCACCCTCAACGGCTCCGGCAAGCTCCCGCAGTTCATCATGCCCTCCATCGCCGAGCAGATCTGGGACAGCCGCGAGCACAACTTCCGCCGCCTCACCCTCGCCGTCGCCTCGTGGTTCCGCTACCTCGACGGCGTCGACGAGCAGGGCCGGCCCTACAGCATCGACGACCCCATGGCCGACAAGCTCAAGGCCCTCGCCAAGCAGGGCGGCACCGACCCGTCCCCGCTGCTCGGCATCAAGAACCTGTTCGGTGACGATCTGCGCGGCGACAAGCTCTTCGTCGAGGAGCTCGGCCGCGCCCTCAAGAGCCTGCACGAGGAGGGCGCCATGGCCACGCTGGCCAAGTACGTCGACTAAGCTACCCTACGCTGGTTCTGGCGGTGATCCGCCGGTGATCAGGCCTGGATCGGTTCGATGATTAGCGGTCTGGCCGCTGCCCACTGCCCACCCTTGTTGGTCCAGCACCCGCGGTCGGCTCGCCCGCCCCGAGAGCTCACTTTTTCGCCACCTGGCCGCTGGGTACCATGTCTCGAAAGCGAAGGTTAGGGGGTCAATCCCCGCTGGGCGTGCTGGGGATTTTGGTCCGGGGAAACGAGTGGTCATTTTACGGGGGGTGGTGGGCACGGTCGCGCATACGTATCCGTTCCCGTATCCACCAGGACCCCTGACGCCCCTACCATTCCCCCCCAGCAGGCCGCGGGGACAGCGAGCCGACAGGGGCAGGTCGGATTCCCCCGTGCTCGGGGGTAAGTGACTATTCGAATGACTATATTGAGTGGTTGGAGACATACAATGTTGTAATCCATAAAAAAAGAGAGAGGAAGAGTCAGTCTCCGGAAGAGACGGGCGGGATAGACGAGAATGCATGGTGTTCAGGGGGTTACGTCATAGCTGCACAGATAAGGGTTATCTTGAGATGATAGATGGGATAGAGCTTCTGCTTTGCTGGGAACTGTTTCGGGCGTTCTCTTTTTTTTTTTCTTGCTAGTCTACATTCAATCCGCAGTAGAAGAATAGAAGACATGATAGAAAGATGGTTTTGAAAAGTGCCTTAATACTCGCTATATTGGACATGCGGCTGTTCGTTCGCTGTTGTGGTGCAGATGGAAGGATGCATCAAACCTGCGCGATGCAACCACCACCAGCAGTTGCGACGGCCCGCTAACTTGGCTGCATCCCGAGGTCACCCTCGCCCGCGTGGGGGCGTTCTGTTATGCGACGCTGCTTCCCCGGCCTGCAGCCGCTCACCGTGTTTCTGCATGTGCATGACCGACCGCCCACGGGAGCCGATGACTTCACCGCGGCTTACCGTGAGGCGTTTCTTTTCGGGGGTGTGAAACCGACGGCGAGCAACACCTCGACCACAAACCCTGGGGACGGTCTGACGTGTTTGTTGTCCTACGTGTTGACATCGATGCGGCTTATGGCCGGAATTCTTTTGGCGCGGTATCCCCGGATTTCAAGGCAGGCAAGAGCGCTTCTACCCTGGGATGTTCAGTGATAGCCTACCTACCATCAGTTTCATCCCGCTTCATGGCCGACTTGGTCATGTGGTCTGGGACTTCAGTCACGATGCCCGGCCTCACTCACCATTGGTCATTGATATCAGCTCGTTTCAACCCACAACAAGACTGTGGTATTCAAGTTGGAGCCGTCCTTTCTACGCAAAAGGTATCTGTCTCGGGAAAATTGTGTTGCGCATCCACATGAGAACAGGGGGAGCCATCATGAAGCTTTTTAACCATCGAGCCATGGGATGGACTCACAATTCTCCTCCAACGATGACGTGAGTCAAGTCGTCTATGTAGGAAGGCGCTATCCACTGACTGCAAGGGACATCGGATCGCTTGCTTCAGATTGGGAGACGACGGAATTCATTCGAATCTGCACTTCCTCAACCTTGGACAGATTCAATAGACTTTATCACTTACGTTCCGCTGCTCTTCTGCCATGCTTTTGAAACTTGAACGATAGTGCTAGAATTCGCAGAAAATTGAAATTTCAATCTTCCTGTACCGTTGCATATAGCGCATGCTTATGGCACGGTAGCCTTAGTGTCTCGGACCAGCAGACGATTCAATCCCCGGATGATTACCATAAGTTGCTAGATCGTACACCATGAATAGTCCATAAGGGATATGATGACTTAACTCTGCTCCGTGCCTGTAGCCCCATGATCAGAATCTTGCCCGGCGCGTTGTCTAACTACTAGTAGCTCCTACTAGAGGTATGCTGGTCAAAGTAAGGTGCGACTGGAACTCGAAAACTCTTACTAGCTTATCGAATATTGTGCACATTTGCGGAACTGGAAATAAGAGAATGTTCTTGACCTGTCCCGGCGCCTAAACGCCAAATCCAGAAATCTTCCTTCTCCCCAACACAACTTGAACAGCAAATACCGTCATTGTACACCCATCAATCATAAACTCGTCTCAAAGACCCAGTCTCCTCCGGACTACCACCACAGAATTATCAAAAATAGTCCTAGGACAAGACTCGAAGATGCAGCTCTTCCCCACCCTTGCCGCTGCCCTGGCGGCCTCTACGACGTAAGCACAGCCACCAAGCCATACCATTCCCTCCAGACTCATAACCTTATAATCCCCCTCAGACTCAACAACTTGAGGGGACATGACACACATGTAATCCATATTAACACGCCCAACCCAACAGTGTCTCCGCTTCCGCCACAGCACCGGCCACGACCTGCGCCACCCCGACGGCCACAGTCACCGAGATCACGCAGCATTTGTTCTGCCGCCGCTTCGCCTGCATGAAACCAACCAGGTTCTGCTCCGCCGGCGAGCCCACGCAGCCCGAGCCCCACCCGCCGTTTGTGCTCACGACGGTCACCCCGGAGCCGGGCGCATGTACGGCTATCGCCGAGGCGCTTGACAACCCGGGCTGCAACCTGTGCCCGACCTGCCTCGCTGCCGTGCCCGAGCCTACTCACGCTGTGGCTGAGCCTACTCACACTGCGGCTCTGGCCACCTCGACATTTACTGCTTGAGTTTGATTGATCTGGGCGGTGTGATGCCGAATCGGATGGGGTGTCCTGCAGCTTCCTACCCGGAAAAGTCCAAGGTTGATATGGAGGCAACGTCGATCAATTCTTTGTCCTTGTTGAGACAGGAAGGGCTGAGTTGGAAGTTGGGGTGACCACATGTGGATTGCAAAGAGGGCTTTCACTTGAAAAGGGAGTTCATGGACTCGCTCTGCCTTATTCATACCAGTTCAACAGCTGGTGCTTCTGAGAGAAGGGTGAGTCCCTGTCTTTGTTCACACAGCCAGACCTGAAATGGGACTCACAGAGATTTAGCAATCACGGATTTGTCTGTGCCAGAGGTGATTATGGCTCATGGTGTTTCTGAGCCTCCACTTAGATATCCTCTGATAAAAAGCTAACAGTGATTCTGAGTTGAACCAAGCCTGCGTTCTCTTGCTTTCCTGACAACTAATCATCAGCTGTGAAGGCCAACAAGAGGAATGTGCTTCTTCCTCTTGACCTCCTACATGTCTCCCATGCCTCCGTTCTCACCATTCCGATTCTTCAGCAATGTGCCTGAATATTACTCCCTGTCGGTCTAGCTCCCCGTGTAAAGGAAGCACCAGGACCACGTCCTGTACCCTTCGAAATGTCCTAAGAGCATTGTGCACTGCTATGGTTTGTATTTGTATCTTAATAATGGTTGTCTAGACCTCGATGGTGACTCTGATAGCCCGGTGCTTGAGCAATAGATTGTGATAAACTGGATGGTCACTTTAAATGGGATGAACTGTTGTGATTCAAAGACGAGTGTGACTTGTAATGCAGGCTCATCATGGCTGTGCCAGATTGCCCGGGCAAATTCAGGGAATGACTGGCAGTCTGGCAGTGGAATCGGGCAGGCAGGAAAGTTGGTAGACATCGTGACCTCGGCACCCGAGTGGGACCAACCCTCGCCTCCTTCCTCACACGAAGGGGCAAGCAGGCTCGGCCCAAGCACCTTCCATCTGCGTCGTCGGCACAGAAATCAGCTTCCGCGGCCAAAGCAGGCAGTCACCTGGGATCACCCTTCGGAAAAAAGCACTCGAGCCGAGGATCTCGATCCACACCCACGTGTCTTGACAAACACCCTCCAAAGACCACCAGCCTGGTTCGGCTTCCCTTACCACCAGTATTATGGACGACGAGCCCATTCTTGACTGTATCGTCGTTGCAGATCGCACTGACCGGTCCTCGACAATGGCCTCCAGGAATGAGCAGCCTTCAGCGTCTCCGAGGCCTGACGCTGGCAAGGTTGGTGATGCGGCTCGTGGCATCCCGGAGCAGAGCCAGACCAAAACGACCTCTTCCTCCGGCAGCACAACTGCAATCTCCCCATCGGGGCACGTGTCTGTACGTTACATCCGTTTCCTCATCCCAGACAAGTCTGGGCTTTCTGTCCGCTACTCACAGACCACACTTCCTTTCCTATGAGCTGGCTTCTGGAACACGTTCGGGTGGCGTCGCCGTATGTCAAGGACAAAGCGGTAACCCCATGCTGAGTACGCGCTCCTGGTTCGAGCCTGCATACTCTGACACAGTGATGGACCAAATCTTTCTTTGAAGACCCTGTTGCACGTGAGTGGCAGCATCTAGCCAGTCACAGCTGCTTAGCCTCCATCTCTTCGTCATCCCAGTCCTTCCACTGTTTCTTCAGCAAACAAATTTCCACACCCTCATCATGTTTATTGGGCGGAGAAGCAGGCCACCAGCTGATAGACCTGTACAGGAGAAGAAGACTGCCGTGTCAGGCGCTCCTAAGAAGGGGCTATCAGCAGCTACAAGAGCTGGCCCTGGGGCGAAGCGGCCTCCAGCATTCCCAAGCATACGTCCTCCGGCGAGCCGATCACAGTCCTCCAGCTCTGTCCACGAACTGTCTCATAAACGAAATCACGAGGCGGCCTTCCCGTCAGACGGCAGTCGAGATCGTGGTCAACAGCCGGTTCAGAACAATAGAGATCGGTCCAAAGAAGACGAGAGTCCTGAACAATCAGAATCTCGGCACAATTCCGCTAGATTTGAGGTCATTTCTATTAGTAGTGACAACGATGAAGACCCTGACTCTGACGACGAGCCTCTGGTTGCAGCTTTCCAGCGCAGAGCGACCAGTGGCACGCCAAATCTCTCAAGACACCAGCAGAAGAAGCAGACACCATCGAACATCCCTTCTCGATCATCATCTACCGCACCCAACGCTCATATCCGAGCGAACACATCTCAAAGGTCCCATGCAGAGCCGCAGCCATCTATAGCACAGGAAGGCCGACACGCTGGCCATGTCTCCCGGCCTAGCTCAGAATACCGTGCAGGTACTGGAATTAGTGAAGGCAGTCAAAGCATTCAGGGATCGAAGCGTCTCCGTACAGACTTCCCATCAACTTACGACTGTTTCATTAAGGGACTTGACAGTAGCAGATTTCCAAGCATCTCTGGTGTCGTCGAAGGTTCGAAGAAAGCCCATTCTTCTGCAGACGATCTTGGAAAGGACAGAGTCTCTGCAACCACCACACGCTCAGAGGACGAGATGGAAGCAATCAGGGCCAAGCTTAAACAGCAGGCGACCGAGAATCAGGCTCTTGCTAAGCAGCTGAGAGAGTCTCGGGCTCTCTCCAAGGGAACGAATCAGAGCAAGCTGGCGAAAGAGAGAGAGTTGTCGACGCTCAGGGAAGAGCTGGGAGCTCGAGACCAACAGATCAAACTCCTCGCGTCGGAGAAGATTAGCCTCAGTGAAACCATCACCCAGCTGCGCGACGAGGCCTCTCAAGAGAAGGAAGATGCAAACCAGTCCCTGATTGCACGTCAAAATCGGGTGGATGAGCTGCAGAAGCTGTTGGACGACCAGGTGACACGCAATCGGAGCCTGGAAGCTACCGTGACGGATCTTCAGCGGAATCAAGACTCCAGCAAAGATACCGCAGCCGAGATCACCAAACTGCAAGCAGCGAACAGTGAGCTTAGGGAGAAGAACACACAGCTGGAGAGGGAGAACTCACAGATGAAGGCAGAGGTCAAAGAGGCGCAGGACCAGAACAGCCAGGTGAAGGAAGAGAAGGACCAGATGATAACGCAGAACGACCAGCTCCAGTCGCGCATCAAAGAGCTAGAGAACGAGCTCCAAAAAAAGTCCGCCGAGCATGCCCTCGCTGTTGATGCTGAGAAGCGAAAGATTGAAGAGCTTCAGGGGCAAGTGAGCTCCCAGCGTGATGAGATCCGAGAGTACGAGAAACGAGTTGCCAACCTACACGAGGAGGTGGACTGGTACGAGGGAAACCGCGAGAGGATGAAGAAAGAGTGGGATGAGCGAACCGCCATGGAGATGAAGTGGCACGATGACTTGCAAGCCGTCATCAACGACCCCATGTCTTTCGCTGAGAGGAGGCGGGCGACTCTCGCAGCTGCGGACCGTATCCAGCAAGCGGCCCAACCAGATGCACAGCGAGATGCGCCTCAGCAACGACCTTCTCAGCAACAACCTGCTCAGAGACAACCTGCTCAGCAGCAACGGCCTGCTCAGCAGCAACGATCTGCTCAACAGCAACCTCCCCAGCAACAACCTGCTCAGCAACAACTTGTTGAGCAACGTGCTGCGCAACGTGCTCAGCAACAGCTACAGTCTGCTCGGCAACAGCCTGCTCGGCAACAGTCTGCTCAGCAACAACCTCCCCAGCAACAAGCTGCTCAGCAACAACTTGTTGAGCAACAGTCTGTTCAGCAACGTGCTGCGCAACGTGCTCAGCAACAACAACTTGCTCAGCTACTGTCTGCTCGGCAACAGCCTGCTCGGCAACAACCTGCTCAGCAACAGTCCGCGCACCAACAACTTGTTCAGCAACAACTTGCTCAGCAACAGTCTGCGCACCAGCAACGTGTTCAGCAACACCTTGCTGAGCTACAGTCTACGCAACGACAGTCGGCCCAGAGACAGTCGGCCCAGAGACGACTTGATGAGCGAGGTGAGTCTCGAGGAGAGTCGAGCAGTGGTGGTGGTAGCAGAGCCCCCCGGTGAGAGGGAGACGTCGATGACTCCATGGACGTTCCGATTTGTGGCACAGCAGAAACGGTGGGTATTCCGAGCGAGAAGACGGTTTGCTGATCAAGAAGCAACGGGAATTGGAGGGCAGGTTGAACAATAATGGTCGATACTGCATTGCCGATCGGATTCTCTGCCTAGGTCAAGATGTGGTAGATAATTCTACAAGCATTTTGTAAAAAGATTGCTCAGTGAGGCGTAACTAGTGGTGTGAAAGGGGCTCAATTATATGAGTAAAGCAATGTTGCTTGGGGTCGCCTACTGTAGATTGACGTCCTCCTTCAGGGCCTCCGGCAGATTCAAGTTGTTGTGAACCATTCTTTTGGAGGCGGCGATTTGCCTAGGATACGCCAGCATTCTTAGTGTAGACAATCCAGGATGATGTACGTGGGCAGATTCACTTCGGACTTCAACGATCACATCAGTGCTGGCAGTCAGTTGGTACGTCGGTAAGCTGTGTACTCCCCCTACTAGAAGTGGTGATCGCATGCCGTTGGATTGGGTTTTGACTCTCGTGTCATTGACTGACAATAGCCTCTGACCTAATATATACATTTGATAGAAGTTGATGCACTTTCCTCCTCTCTTCAACACAAACAACACAAGCAGCATCGACACCCATAACCATATCATCCACCATGGTCAGTAGATGGTACAGTTACCTACATTCTGTTGGAACGCCTCCGACGACTGGACATAGAGCGGCAGGTAGGTCCGCGTGGAAAAGGTCTCGTCGATGTAGTACGACACGTCACCCGCCGAGTAGGCGTCGCCGAGGTACGCGAGGATGTCGGGCTGGATGTAGTCGATGAAGATGAGGTCCACCGTGTCCGGCGAGGTTCCGTTTCCCGGGAACCCGCCCACCGCCTGGAAGAAGTGCGGGTAGTCGTAGTCCGGGATGGCCGCGTGTGCCGTGTCGTCGCCGTCTGTGCCGAAGGCGTCGGTCGTGGTGTAGCCTTGGGTCGTGGCGACGGTGGTCTGGCGCCGGGTGTGACCTGCGTGTTGGTGTGCGTAGTCTTGCACTTCTCTGTTGGCCAGGGGTGAGAGGAAGGGGTCTACGCAGGTGTCCCTCGGCGCGAGAGGCTCGTTGATACCTGTGGATGAGCGCTTCCAGACGTCGCCGTTTTTGTTAATGCTGTGTCCGTGGTCAACATTTGCTTTTGTAGCCATGCGTCGCTGCCCCTTGACCGCGAGGGATATCACAACGGCAAGTCAGGACCGGGACACAAGTACTTACTAGTCCAAGGCCCCACTGGCGACAGAGTAGGGCACATCAGGGATGTAGACGAAGATGTCGTTAAACGGAGACACGATGAAGGCGTCGTCGTAGAGGAACGGGCCCTTGTGCAGATCAAAGCGGACGGAGCCCGTGTTGATGATGCTAACCCGCGCATTGTCCGCTCGCGACTCGTTCACAACCACGGCGCTCATGGCCTCAGAGAGCAGGTTGTAGATACTTCCCGAGCTGTTGAACTCGGCACACGACTGGCACCACAGCTGGGGCGAGCAGCCGAGATACGTGCTGAGGTTAAGCTGCTGCCGGATGTCCGTGATGAGGTCCGTCGTGTTCAGGCCTAGCGGCGTGTCAAAGGCCGCGTCGTCCGTGGTATAGTTGACTTGTGACCCTGAAGCATGGTACTCGAACGTGAGGCGGTTCCAGTCGAGGTACCGGCGCGAGTAGGTCCAGGGGGTGGTGGAGGTGTTCGTCGCCTTCTTGGAAGGGTTCGGCACGCCCGCCGGCGCAGAGGTGCCGGTGAAGCCGCTGTTGTTGGCGCTGAAGCCGCTCATGGAGAGCCAACCCAGGGTCTCGCAGTACCGCCCGGACTCGAGGGCCGTGGCGGAGTCATCGTAGACCTGGAAGTCTCGGATGTGGCTGTGGCCGCCGAAGATCTGGATAGGGGTGGATGGGTAGGTTTTGCGGATGGCATCTTGGACGTAGCCGAATGTGCCGGTCGAGGTCTGCTTGGCGGCGGTGTTGTGGCCGATGAGCAGGAACAGGTCGACGGGTCCGGGAGGAGTTGCGACTAGGTCGGTGAACCAGGTCTCGTTCACCATGGTAGAGGCGGGGATCACCTTGGTCACGTTGGTGTTTCCCTTGAAGTCGAAGAGGATGCCAAATGCCAAGATTCTGAGGCCATTCTCGGTGGTGAAATACCGGTATTGGTTGCCAAGGTACTGATAGTCATTTGTGGTGGTGTTCAAGATCTGGACGTTGGACGTGAGGTATCTGTCGCCCCAGGCCTTCGAGAACTCGTTGTAGTCTTGGTATGCGATATCTGCGTAGTAGAGCTCGTGATTTCCGATGGTCAAGAGGTCATAGTCGAGCTTCTCGAAGACAACGTTAGACAGTTCGCCGTCTACAGCAGTAGCATCACTCAAGCCGGCACCGTCGTGAAGATCGCCTTGCTCAGTGTTAGCAGTGAGCACCTGCAGTCTCGCCGTCACTTATTCCAGACATACCAGTGTCCACAAGGAGAAGGTCAACGCCAAGCTCCTTGGCCTTGGCTCTCATACGGGCAGTGAATGAGACGACATCACCCCAGTCTGCGCCGTAGTTTGTCTCAGTGAGATGGCCCTCCAACCAGCCATGAGTGTCCGTCTGGGTCTCTTGTCAGCACTGCTACCTCAGCTGCCCATCAAGGCCCTCAATAGACAGCCCAAACTTACCGTATGCAAGAAGTTGAGTTGGCCCCATTCAAGCGGCCCGCGGGTCGGTCCGTACGTCGCATTGTGGGCATCAGGCTGCATGCGTTTCGCATGACGGACATGCTCAACCTTGTTGATGGGGCCAAAGCAGCTGCCGCACGCTTGGCAGCCGGCGACGAAGCCCGCGATGGCTGCAAGGATGATGTGGTGTCTCATCTTGGCACTGGGCTCTCTGTCACACTTCCACGGGTTCTCTGACACACACTGTCCGCGACCAAGAGAATGAAAGAGCGAACACTGCGTGCAAAGCCAAGAAGCCAAGAGATGCAGGAACCGAGTGTGAGCGAATATTTTGAGAACCCAACTCGCGCGGCGCGGAGAAATATGACCGCCTGGAGCCGAGTCGAGCACACCCGGCACACCGGCGCACGCCGGCTTATCTGTGGGGTCATAGACTTGTCGCTAGGCACACCGTTCGACGTTACATCGAACGGGAGACCAGGGGGTAATGCGGAAGGACGTAGCAGTAGCACCGATGATCCCTACCACCAGAAAGATTAACCAGCCTACACACGTGGGCTCATTTGCTGATGAGCCAGGCTGACCGCGCCCGGAGACCACTGTCAACGACGCGTCGTCAGTGCCCACGTGGCTGCTGATTGGTGACCCGTGCCTTTTCACGAAATTTGTGTTAAGCTTAACCATGCAAAGTATCTAAGCTAATCTAACAGACGTTTTGGCGGAAGTACTGTTAACTTTCAGAATTGAAATAAAGAACGAAATTGTTGTCTGGTGTACTAGTAGATTCCGGGGCGAGAAAGTGTCATGGTTGAAGCGCAGCTTGGGATTAATTCCGCTTCAAAGGGGCCTCCCAACCTGTGACTGTAGTCAGTGATCGATGAGAATACTGCCAATTACTGTTTGCGTTGCTTCGAAGGGGTGCGCTGCAAAAAGCAGCAGTGAAAAGGCACTCATCTCCCCAGAATCACTACAGAGAGCCATGGCCGGTCAAGTAAAGGTTGCGGTCATTGAAAATATATTACCTCTGTGGAATTTAGTGATTAGGGCTTTAATTGTCTTCAAGTTGGACTCTATGGGGAATCTGGACGGTCCGTCATGGTCCACGGGATCACGCGTGGTTTCGGGATGTCCATTCGCCCAGCGTCCCAAGGTCCCAGCCAAACACGCTTCCAGAACAGCTTTGGGTCTTTCTCTTCCCATTCGACAACCTTTCCATCTTCACGGTCTTCCAGCTTCCATGCCATGAATTGCTCCATATGCGCCCTCTCCTTGTCGGAGAGAAGGTGCAGTCTGCCCTTGAATGCGCCTTTCTTGAGCAGCAGGCCGGTCTTCTTATTCGTCCCGAATAACTTCTTGTCTACGTACTTCCAATAAAATGGATCAAAGCCGTGGTTTCTCCGTGTAAAATATTCCACGAAGAATCTTTCATCCTCCCAATCCCGCTTCATCCGTTTGGACATTGATGTTGACGAGACCCCGTCCTCGGCTGCTTCGTCGATGGCCAAGAGCTGCGGCTTGCTATATGGAATGCCCAACCCATCTCTCGTCTTGTCTTGGGCTTCCCTCAGCTTCGTTTCTTCCAGTTTCACAGCCTCCAAGAATAAGGGCAAGTGATGCTCGTACTCCTTGACCCAGGCACTTATGCCCTTTTCAAAAAACTTTCGCTTGTTTATGATGAGCTACCAGGGCGGGTCATCATGGAAGGAAGCGGGGGCGAAATAAGACATCTCCCAGTCGATAAAGCCAACTACATCGTCGTCTTCGTCGAGCAGCACGCTCGCGGGCCGCAAGTCGTCGCACCACAGCTTGAACACCTCCTTCTGCAGCCCCGCTGTGGCCTTATCGTGATCCTCCTCGTCCTTGGCCGGTCATCCCTCCTTGGCCAGCTTCCGGAATATCTGTCGCGCGACATACTTCTCGCGGCCGTCTGGAGGACTCGCCACCGCGTTGTTGTGCTTCAGGCCAAATGGGCGAGTTGCCGCGGATTCCATTGTATTATATATTCTTGGGCAGGGAGAATCCAGGACGATATGTGCGGACGAAATTGACCAGCTTGGCCTGGTTGTCCCAGTTATTTGCAAAATTGAACCACTCATCAGCCAGCTCTTCATTGCGATTTTCGACAATGCTGTCGATGAATAATTCTCTATCTTTGTGGCGGGTCTCATTCTTCATGTCTGTATTTCATGTCGTAGCAACCAAAGAGTGGAGGTTGAAGAAAGGCTGTTTGAGGCGCAGGTCAAGACGAGGACCAAATGCAGATAGACATAGGGCGAAGTGCGATTTCGTGTTGGCACTCAATACCTCGAGGCCTTCTAAGTTGTCGTTAGCATTGAGAAAAAAACGGAACTCGAGGGCATTGAGGCAGCCAGTCGAGAGTTTATTGTTTGAGTCTTGCTGCGCATTATATGGACAGCCTAACTACTGATCATGAGATTCGATAGAACCAGGTGCCTAAGCTTCATATTTCATGTTTGAGGAGCCTCTGAGCTGAGCCAATCCGAGCGATGCTTGGTATGTAGCTAATTAACTCAAACAAGAACCAACAGTACATGAAGACACATTCACATTCCCAGCAGAAGAGCATCCATTCGCTATACATCACAGCACACTTGGTAACCATTGAAAGGAACGTAACTCATCCCTCAATCTAAGGAGCGTCATTAGTGCAAAAGGGGGGGGGGGGCAGGGCTTTCCCCGGATATCACTCGTATACGGCGGAGCTCAGGAACTGGTACAACCGATAGCCTCGTTAAACAGATGCTCTAGCAAGAGGGGGCAGGCAGCAAGCTATAGTGCACAACATGCATTCGAAGGCTTACAAGACTGTGGCTGAACAGCAACGCACATAGGAGCAGAGACAGGTGGTGCTCAGAAGACCCTTGGGAAGTTCGACGGCGGCTAATTGCGAGAAATGGTGCAAGACGAGATACACATGCAAGGCTGCTTTATGACTGGCCACATAAAGATCCAGCCACGCTCTTGGCGCAGTGAGGGTTCCGAGAGGAGTTACAAGCATGACCTCAAAGCCTCCACACGACGCCTCGCGCTTTTATCTGGTGGTTCAAGATTAATCATTAGGTTACATGCCATCGTCTCGGACGAAAACGTGGACCGGCCGAATGCTTATGCGTTTGGCGAGCTCTTTCACCCAGAAGACTTCCTCGTCTAGCTCACCGTCCCTAAATGGCCATGGCAGATTTGCGCGAGGTTTCAGATTGCCCAGGCATGATGCTTCGTGGTAGCAGTCGGCCAGGGAGCTTAGAAATGATGCTCTGACGAGTGGCCAAAGATTGCCAACGGTGGCTCTGAAGACATTATAGCTTTGTTCCAGCTCGCTGGGCCACTCCAGAGCCACACCTGCATCCATGACCTGGGATACCTCGTCTTCCAGCATACGTTTGATTCCACGCACAGCCTCTTCGTCTCTCAGATCGACGATTCTGACGTGGTCCTCAGCGAAGAGACGACGCACAAAGTTTGGAGGGTAGCTTCGGTCTACCTTCGTCACCATACTTATGGCAAAGTCAACGGTGCGTAGGTTATAAGCAGGATCGCGTGTCGAAGAAGTGTATTCAGGGTAGGGCACCAGTTGATGCACCCAAGTGCTGAAGCGTTTGTATGTGACGCCGTCGTCGTCATCAGTGTAATTCTCGGAGAAATGGTACCAGAGCGAGCAGTCCTCGATGACGATGTGCTCCACCGTCTGAACCATGAGGTGGTTGGTTCGATAGCGCTCGGAAGGCTCGAACTTGCGCGCATTGATCAGCAAGGCGTCCTTGTAGGGTGTAAACCACGTCCAAAGTTTCGATTGCGCATATTCCAGTCGCCACAATTGACTCGGGCCCTCCAAGTGAGTCGATCTTCCAGTAAGAGCGGTGATGCTCTTCCGCGACATGACAACACGTCGGGACTCCCGACAGACTTGGGCGACAGCCGGGACGGACAGTGCTGACGCAACACCCTGCTTCTGAGTGACGCCCTCGAATCCAAGGAGCCGACTCGGTACCGCGAGCTCCCATATCATCTCCCTGACTTCCAACGGGAGGCGTTTGAATTGAGGCATCCGCGAGCGTTGCGGGGAGTTATTGGATTGTTCGAGACACAATGACAGGTCGCGCCGCAGGTGCTCGAGCTCACGTTGCTGGTCGTCATTCTGCTTCCGCAATGAGGCGATCTCTCCGAGCAGAGTTGCAAACATCTGCTGCACAGTAGCCTGGCCGTTGTCGGGGGTAGTGGCCTGCTCCATATTGGTGAGTGGTAACTAGACCTTGTACTAGTATTCAGAGAATGTGGAAGGATGAGGTACATGCATCAGAGAAGGGGACGACATTTTGTGTTTTGGGGAGGGGAAACCGTTGAGGGGGGCCAGTTTTATATGTGGGCAGAATGGCTGGGCACTTCCTAAAAGGTCGAACGGTGTAACCCTGTGCATATCTATGCAGAAAGCCGAAGCAATTTGACAAGTCCCAGGAAAAGTGGTTCCCGTTCTCAACAGTACATATGTACCAGCAGGTGAGGACAGCACAGCAATCAAAAGGGCTTCACCCCCAACAGCCTCATGCACGGACTTTCCTCAGCCGCACCCATAATTCCGGCTTCGTCATCGAGTGGAATATCTTCATAGACTTCAGCCTGCCGTCCAGCCCCCACACATCATTCTTGGCCTCATACTCTCCCCTGTCCAGCTCCAAGTCGAAGTGAAATAGAAGATTCGCCGAGATGAGCCGCATCTCCATATATGCCAGGTTCCTGCCGATGCAGACCCTTGGGCCGGTTCCAAAGGGCAGGGAAGCGTTCAGCCGATCATGCGAGAACTCGTTCTCCTCTCCGAGCCAGCGCTCTGGCCGGAACTCATAAGGATTGTGGAAGTTCAGAGGAGAGTGTGTTGACACCCAGGGCGGGACGGCGACAGTCATGCCCGCAGGGACGTAATAGCCGCCGATTGTTGCTCCTCCTCGAGGGACTATGCGTTGTTGACTCGCTGGCGAGGGTGGGAAAAGACGGAGGGCCTCGTGGATGGTGGCTTCGAGATACCGGAGGTCCTTTACTTTCTCCCACCTAACGTCTTCTTCTGTCGCTAAGGCGCCTCTGATCTCGTTTATCAGACGGCTGTACACTTCTGGATGCGTGCACACAAAGTACGTCCAGCCGGTAAGGGCAGTTGCAGTCGTGTCCGTCCCGGCACTGATAAAAAGTGCCATGTTCAGGATAATTTCCGTCTGGGAAAGGGATTTTTTTGACTCATTGTTGATGAGGATGTGGTACATGAAGTCGGTGTGATCTCTGTCGGGGTCTGCGAGACGGCGGAGTGTTTTCTCGCGCGAGTTTCTCAAGTGTGTCTTTGCCCAGTCAGCCGCCTTTGGGGGGACGAAGAGCTTGAGCATTATTGATTCAAGCCATGTCCCGACACCGGAGAGTCGTCGTATTCCTTGGGTCCATGTCTACTACACGTTAGATACCAGGGGGGTGGCCTCAAAAGGATATTCCTTGCGAAAATAGGAGGTGTCGAACGGGGAAGATGTACATACCGCTGCAACAAAGACATTGATAACAGAGGTGGACCACTCTGTGGCGGATGCCTGTTCTAGGCATCCAAATGGTTCGGCAAAGCAAAGATCTCCCATAACATCGAAAGCAAGATATGTGTCTATAGATCTCATCAGTTAAGATCGCAGGTAAGGTCAAAGTGAAATCGTCGCCTACACCAGCTCGACAGATCTGCGGGTTGCTTCTCATCTGCCATTTTCCCAAGCACGGCAATAAACTTTTCAACTTGGATCTTCATGAGATTTTCAAATTGTCGCAATGCGCTGTTCGTGAACAAATAACCCAATGCCCTCCGTTGGCGGGCATGCTCTGCATTCAGAGCCAGACTCACGCCAGTCTGTCCGTCTACACCCCCAACAGCTCCGAGGAAAATCGGGCTCTTCTCCATGTTGAGGCCGCCCTTCTGTCGGCATGTCAGCGTCCTTCAATAGCTTAGGGCACAGTGATGGACCTACTCGAAGGCCGTAGATTTCTTCCCGAGCCTCTGGGCGGACGAAGCTGAGCTCATTGGGAGACACCCGCACCACCGGGCCGTACTTGTCATGCAGTGACCTGTAATATAGGTGCTGGTTTCCCGTGACCAGGGCCAAGGCGGCTGGCAGTTCTGACACGCTGTTGGTCCATGGGCCAGGTATGGAGCGTAATGGATGCCATAGACACCGATGCAGGATTTGGAATGCAAATCTCGCGAGGAGCTGGAGGAGGTAAGCAGTGGCTCTTGAACCAGAGTGCAATTATCAACTTACGAGGATTGCAAGTGTCGTGACTATTGAAGTCACGGAGAAAAAGTTGTTTATCATGGCCTGGATAGAGTCAAGTGCATGCTTCGAACTTGTGTCTACTCAGAGCAGTGGAGCAGCTTCTACTTTCGACGCGTGTTTCCCTTGGTACGACGTGGAATGTGCTAAGCTTTCCTGGATCTAGTTAAAGTTGGGAAGAAAGCTTGAAGCAAGCGATTAGCTTTGTAAGCTGGGACTGGATTTCACGGTAGAAATCTTTATCCTATCTACGTAAATATTTGGCCTTGAGAAATAACGCAAAATTGCCGTTGCTCGCTCTTTTCTCGTGGGTTGAGGAGCGTTCTGCTACACGCAGTTTTACGCTACGGTTAAATACGGCGTAGGATACCCGTAATAATGGTCCCAAATATGCTCAAAACATGCTCAAAGTACCGCAAGTCACTGCCAGTCTAGCGACATGTTGCAGACACCCCATGAATCGTGCGGGGTACAAGTGTCCCATGCGTCTTGACCTTGACCTAGCTCTTGACCAAGAACCCACTAACTGGGCCCGCCATGCTCACACATATGTAGGACGGAACGGACTGGTACCTGCGCAATGTCCGTGGTTGGTGACTGTCTCTGGGAGGTCAGTCAATATTGAGATTTCCGAATAATCCTCCGGAACAACCATGGCCGACACCGAGGAACTAGCGAAGGGTTACACCTCCGTCAATAATACCCAATTCGACGCTGGGCTTTTCCTCCTCAACAGACTCGGAGTCACTCCTGGCCTGCACGTCCTAGACGTCGGCTGCGGCCCGGGCAACATCACATCCCACATCGCCGAGATTGTCGGCGACAAAGGGAGCGTGGTCGGCATTGATCCCAGCCAAGAGCGCATCACCCTCGCGCAAGACATCAAAACACCCAACCTCTCGTTCCACGTTGGCAGGGCCGAGGACCTGTCACAATTCGCTTCTGGCAGTTTTGATATCGTATATGTCAACTCTACCTTCCACTGGGTGGAGGATCAGCCCGCCGCAGTCAAGGAGTTCTCCCGCGTGCTCAAGTCCGGAGGACGTCTGGGGATATCCGGAGGGTCAGGGGACTTTGTCGCCGCTCATGAGAGGATCAAGGCCGACGTCCTGTCGAGGGAGCCCTACCGGAACTACCCAGAGCAGAGCGGCCCGAAGTTCATCAAGCGACGGGATCTTGAGAGTCTCCTTGAAGATTCTCAATTTTCCAAGAGAGACTTTGTCATCAACAAGATCATCAAGTCAGCCAAGAATGGGGAGGCGATGATCGAGTGGTTGGACACGAGCTCGTCCGGCAAGACGTACGGCGGCATCCCGCTGGACCTGCGCCCGAAGGCGCGGGAGGAGATGAAGGTGGAATGGGACAAGATCACCACAGAGGACGGAATTCACATGGACATGGAGCTGCTGGTGACTGTGGCTACCAAGGACTGAGTGCTGAGGGCAATCTTGCGAATAACTAGAACTAGATTTCAGAAATTATCTGGCTCAGTGCTGGTCTGTTCTTGTTGTATTTCTCTTGTTCCAATGGTTCAGTGGCATTTGATTGGTCTGAGGATGGCAATTCTGCAGCAAATCGATCTGACTGACCTAGTGATATACTGAAGTCCGTTGACTGATACTCGATACATTGGACAGGCTATCCACACCAAGGTGGCAGTGTCCAATGATCTCCGTGCCAATAAAGGATGAACTCTACTCCCGGGGCTCCATCTGGAAGAAAGAATAAGGCCTCACATCCGCTACGGCGTTCCACCTCTGTACGGAGTCGGTATTGCGTGTGCGGGAGAATCCAAGGCGCAATGAGGCGATTTTGAGCAGTTATTGAGCACAAAATGCTTGCACGATACCACCCAGGTGGACCCCACAGTGGTAATAATCCCCACGGGTTCTCAAAGAGGCTTCCATGAGTAAGTCAATATCGCGGCGGCAATATCGGTGTGAGACCAGAGAGATTAATCTGCTCACACCCCCTACCCCATGCAGGTGCATGGATACCTGCGTCTTCTCCCCCACAATAGCTGTGTTAATCTGCTCAAGCTACCTGCCCCAATGAAACATTGCCCGAGAACAGACACACCCGAACCAGCTTCCTAGACGCTAGTCCGAGGCCGTTTTCTTGGACACACAGACCTCGACCATTTCGTACCCTGGTTACTGTTTTGGGTCGCGAGAAGGTTCCTTTCGACTGTCAGCTGCGGTTGAGTTCAGCTTAGCTCTCACTATCCAAACACGCACGCCGTGTATTTTCACCATGCTGCAACAGCCGATCTCAATTCAGTCCTCGTCGAAAAGTACGCCAAACCTCTCGTATGTGGCCCAGCCGGAGACTGAACCACGACAGCTGGAAGCTGGCAACAGCTCGGAGCTTGACGAGAAGGACAGGGGATCTGGTACCAACACTCCTTCGGCTTTGTTGCCTCCCAAGGATGAAGCCGCGGACGAGACAGCGCAACCGGGGCCCGGCTCTGAGTTCGTCGTGTGGTGGAATGAGCCAGCAGATCAAGACCCAGAGAATCCAATGAATTGGTCGTCGAGAAGGAAATGGTTCAATATAATTACTATCTCCGTAATTAGCTTCCTAGTGTAAGTGAGCGGCCGGTCCAAACAGTACATAATCTTAAAGACACATCTGACATGACCAGGCCCCTCATATCCTCCATGCTCTCACCAGCCGTGCAGCTGGTGATGCAAGAGTTCAACACCAGCTCCACGACCTTCGCGACCTTTGTCGTGTCCATCTTCGTGCTGGGCTTCGCCTGCGGCCCGCTGATCCTCGCGCCGCTGAGCGAGCTCTACGGCCGCGTGCTCATCTACAATACCACAAATGTGCTGTTTCTCTGCTTCACCGTCGGCTGCGCCCTGTCGAAGGACCAGTCGATGCTCCTGGCCTTCCGCTTCCTGTCCGGGTTCGCGGGCGTGGCTACCATTACGATAGGCTCGGGCACCATCACGGATCTCATGCCTCGGGAGAAGAGAGGCAAGGCCGTGTCGATCTGGTCTGTTGGTACCATTCTGGGCCCGATGGTTGGGCCCATCATTGGTGGGTATGTGACTGAGGTCCTGGGCTGGAGGTGGATGTTTTGGGTAATCTCGATTGTGGTGAGTAACCAGAAGACGGCTCTATGGGATAGAAGACTGGGCATTGTTAACTGTTGATTAGGTTGGTGTGGTGAGCATCTTCGCCTTTGCCGTTCTGAGGGAAACATACCCCGTTGTGTTGCTGGAGAGGAAGGCAGCCAGGCTCAGAAAGGAGACAGGAAATCCACTGTACCGGTCAAAACTTGCGCCCGACTTCTCTCCGCGGGAGCTCTTCAAACGGAGCATCATGCGGCCCTCCAAGATGCTCCTCTGCTGCCCCCTCGTCACGGTCATGTGCACCTATGTCGCCGTCCTCTATGGGATCCTGTATCTGCTCTTTGCCACATATTCCTTTGTCTTCAAGGAAGTCTACGGGTACTCGACATTTGCCGCGGGCCTGGTCTTTCTCGCAGGCGGCATCGGGACACTGTCTGGCCTTTTGTACATCGCAAAGTTCAGCGACAGGAACCTGAAAAAACGCGCCGCCGCCGGGAAGACGGTCACGCCCGAGGACCGCCTCCCCCTGATTATCACGCTACCCGGAGCCTTAACGTTTCCGATGGGTCTGTTTCTATACGGGTGGACCGTGGAGTATCAAGTCCACTGGATCGTTCCTCAAATCGGGACGGCGATCACGGGGTTTGGATCCATTCTCATCTTTGTCGGCATCCAGACATACCTCATCGATGCGTTTGAGGGATATGCAGCCAGCGTCGTTGGCGCCAATGCTGTTCTGAGAGGCACTGCTGGAGCGCTTCTCCCACTGAGTGGGCTGCAATTATACGAGGCCCTTGGATGGGGTTGGGGGAACAGCTTGTTGGGATTCCTCACGCTGGCATTTGCTCCTGTGCCTTTGGTTATTGGCTTTTATGGGGCCAGATTCCGAAATTCACGGATCAACCAAATCCAGCTGTGAGAATTCTGGTCTCACCTTGGAATATGTAAATATTAGAAGAGTGTATCACATAGGAGAATTTACATTGCATAAGTTTACGACAGAACATAATTTTCAATGACTGTTACCAAAGGAATACGCTTTTTATTGCCCAATGCTTCAACGCTGCTGCTATGATTCATACACCATACAACAAACAATACTATTTACAACCGAACTTCATTTTGCGGGATTACCCACGGGCTGAACCTCTCAATGAGCTCGCCCCGCGGGACATCCTCCAGGTGAAGTTTCCGCAGGTTCCGGCCCAACCTCATGTACTTGATGCCCGTGGCCATCTCGACGAGAATGATAACAGCCGTGATGGGTGACGCATCTATCCCGAGCTTCTCAGCGAGCGCGTGCCACGCCACCAGCAGGTCAGGGACGTCCTCGGAGAAGTTCCGGTTGTCAACATCAGCGGGGGCCTTGAGCTTGTTATGCGGAGGGGAGTTCTGCGCGAGGTCGACGAGGTCGGTGAAGCCCTGGCCGTAGCACTCGTTGGAGACCTCGATGGTGCTCTTGAGGCGCAGCCCGAACTTGGCGCCGACCTCGATGCGCACGCGGTCCACGGCGATCATGGCGTTGGCGACGGAGCGCGTGAGCCCGTCGCGGTAGATGAGGAACTCGCCGGCGGTGCTCTCGATGCGCCCCACGTTCATGAGCATCATGAGCGGGTGGAAGACGCCGTTGATGTTGGAGAGGCTGACCTCGACGACGCTGCTGCACCACCTCAGCTCCATGGGGAAGATGCCCTGGATGCCGGCGTAGAACTCGGGCCCCAGGTCGTTGCGCAGCGCCGCGATGGAGACGAGGCCCTTGCGGCCCATCACGCGCAGGGCGCCGTCCTCCATCCGGCATGAGTAGGGTGATATGTTTGTCTCGAGGATGTTTTCCACCTCGATCTCGGCGCCTGCCACGAGGGAGAAGAGGTTGCCCGGGATGGCAATGATGGTGTGCAGCCGCAGGTCGAACCCCTTGAGCTCCTCGAGGAGTGTCTCTTGTCCGGTGGACGGGACCGTCAGGATGAGTACTCTTGAGAAGGCAACGACTTTGCTTATGTCTGTCGTGATTTGCACATTCGTCGAGCCCTTCATCACACCAGTCACCCTTAGACATCCCTTCTCCCTCACGCTGTCGGCATGCCGTGTGTGATCCGGATGCGAGTAGAGCAGCACGCTCTTCCCGTGACTTTGGAGATCGGCGGCGAGGGCGAATCCAGCTGGCCCTGCGCCGAGGATCGACACAGGAAGCTGCATGTCCATTTGGCTGTGCAGCGGTTGGTTGTGTTGGTTGTGTTGATGCAACGATGTGATATGTGAGAGTGTGTGCGACAAGGGTGGGTGGCTATGAACTGATTTCTCGGACGATGCTTATCGCTGTGTGTTTGGGAGCGCAAATATATGTCGAGTTCTGAGCAGGAAAGCTTCTCAGGGTCTGATACTCCAGACTTCGATAATACCGGGGCAAGGTGAACCCCAGAATTGTGCTCAGAAACAAGGGGAGATCCACGAGACGGGTGTTGCAACGCCCACACCCCCGGAGTTATAGACGTACCCCTGAGCAAGTTTCCGTAGTTTTGATCACCCCCTCAGCAATCAACCCCCGCTCCTTCGCCCAAAACATGAAAAATACCAATTCCCTCGGTCTCCCGTACTGTACGTACCAGTAGGTCTGGGCCGAGCGCGCCCCACCGGTGACCCTCCTGCATGCGAGCTGGGCTTTGGGACTCCAGTCCGACTGTCACTTGGGGGAATGGTCGCCAAGTTTCTCTGGTGGTCTCGTTTTTAATTTGTACACATATGCAGTATACATTCAGTCCCTTCATACAGTAGTAAGCGCTTAAACAGCCGCACAGACGAGTCTAGCAAGAACCGCTTCTGGCGACGCCATAGACTAGAAGCGTCGACACAAGTAGCCCCAGACTAATAGCCGGGCAATCAGTTATATGGCGAAGACCAAAACAGTCTCGACGCAATCCTTTTTCTCTTTTAAACGTGCTTTGAATCCAGAAATCGACCTCCTGAGGCCAAGGAAGATCCTGCCGGATGTAGCATGCCAGGTCTCATTGGGGCACAAGGTGAAACCAAACAGCTGGGTCCGATGCATGGGGATCGACCATCTTGACTTTGCCTGCAGAGGTAGTTACAGCACATGGCAAGGTTCGTCTGATTCAGCCTGCCATTGCTTGTTCCCATTTCATTGGGCATCGAAATCTCGCGCGCTCTTCTCAAAGATTTGCTTTTCCAAAACTTAAACTCCGAGAATTTACAGGAGGGTGTCTCAACGGCATCATAGACAAATTATCTTGATTCGTAGAATAGAACAATTATTTAACTCTCAGATCTAAACATGGGCACAATCTTGAGATTTACCACGCGTAGGCTTCCTCGACAATATCCACGTGTGATCCACTCTTTACACACTTGACGACCTCCTTCGCAGCCTCGTCTGCCATGGCACCAGGACCACAGACCAGGACGGTCGTGTGGTGCCCAGGTTCCACGGAGGATCTTATCACACTCCCAATGTCCATCCTCCCCATTGTCGGTGGTGCTTCTGCTGTCGTTCTTAGGCTTTCCGCGTCCTGTGTTGGATCCTCCTTCTGACTTGTGGGCATATCCCCGGTGCACCAGAACGAAAACTCGACCCCCTCAACACCCATGAGGAAATTTCTTTTCACGTGATCGAGAAGTGCCATTTCTCGAACAGACCACGCGAGAATAAACCGCCTCGTCTGCCTCATGACCCCTCGGCTCTTGCCTCCTGCCGCTTCACCTGTCTGTGGGTTCGCGCTCGCGTACTCCTGGACAAATCCAAGGGCATTTGTGATCCCGATGCCACCTACAAGGCACAAGACCGTATCCGTAGCAAGAAGCGGCTGGAGGGTTGATGTGTGGCCCGCATAGGGGCCCTCGGTGTAGACGCTCATCTCCATGATGCCGGGCGAGCAGGACGAGAGACGCCGCTGCAGCTCGGCGGTCGCCCCGGAGTGGACGCGGACGAGGAAGCGGACGGCCACACAGTCCTGGACCTCGGGCTCGTGGTGAGCGACTGTCTTGACGTCGGAGGTCTCCTTCACGTCGCTCCCGTTGAGGCTGGGACGGGCTGACACGACGGGCAGCGTCTGTCCTTTCCTCCTCCAGCCCGCCACGCTGAAGGGGTGGTTCTCCCAGAGCTTCTCCAGTCCGGGAAAGTAGAGGAAGCAGTGCTGTCCCGGCCCGAAGTTCCAACCGACCCTCGGGAAGATGGTGACTTGGATGATATTGCTGTTCGGGATTGCCTCGACGACAGCCTTCGAATCGCCCAGGCGGTTAAGATAAACGATTCGGGCTACCCTCGCAACTCGCTCGGCGCCCCAGAAGGCGAAGGCAATGTATAGCCAGACCTGGTAGCCCCAGTCGTATCCATAGTGGGGGATGATATGGTACCAGCATCCAGCCAGGGTGATGACGATGAGGATGATGTGTAGTATCAGGAAGGTCTCGTAGAGCATGATGCGCAGCGGTAGGAATGCGAAACCAGTTGCCAGGCTCATCGCTATTGTTGCAATGATTCCCCAGTACTTTCAGGAGTATGTTAGCTGAATCTTCCAAGAGGTCCAACGCAAGGACTAGGAGCACGTAAACTTACGAAGAACGGCTCGGCCGCTTTCTCTGCATACGCTGACGCTCCCTCATACCCCGGCTGCCAGTACGCCATCGTGTACACAATAGAATGCACAATGGCCTGCAGGGTGGCGATCCTCGCAGCCCAACGATGCAAGGTGAGGAATGTCGTCTGGCTCCACCCGGTGAAGGGGATCAGGGGGTTATTCCGGCCCGCAAACAATATGGCGATGCTCATGTTGACGAAGCTGAGGGTTCCCGTCCGGTTGCCGACATATTCGCAGAGTTCGAAGCCCTTGGAGAGCCAGTAGACGTTTGGCTGGAAGCTTTTGAAGTCGACCGCGGAGAAGACGATGTTCAGGATGACATAGATGGCGATGAAGATGCTGAGTGTCCTTCCTGGGAGGTAGCCTGCACGCCCCGGGAGTGGTTCCAGGCGCCGAGACCCGAACAAGGCAGGCATGAAGACGGCTGATCGGAGTTTCGTCACGATGCCGGAGCTTTGGAGTCGTTTCTGGAGCCCGGGAGAGAGAGTTGTGATCTGGGTCATGGTGCCGCAGACCAGGATGATGCCGATGACAACAAGATAGATGATCAACCTGAAAGATTGCTTGTGAGCATCATACTTGCACATTATATGGAAGATTACACTCGTGTAGAACTTACGAATATCTCGTGTGGAGGTATTCAGACCTCGCGAACTCGCGGAGAGTCCCATGGGTAGAATAGTAGAGATCACGGTTCACCAGGCTGGTGACATTGAGCCACATGGCGTCAGCCTCGAGCTCAACGGTAGGAGCCGTGGCGGGCAGGCTGTCCTGGAAAGTTGGCGTCGACGCCCCAGCGACTGCCTGGTTGCTGAAGCACTGGGCCTGTTTCTCGGCGGGATATCCATCGGCGTTGCAGTTCTGCTGGATGCAGTACGCCATCGTCTGGAGCCACGGGGTGTTGGAGGCGTAGCACTCGTCGCTGGTCATGCCCATAGGCATGTCTGATTCCATATCCCTCTTCTTCATTCCCATGTCCATACCGGCCATGTCATCGCTGGACATGAACGTCGTGCAGTTCAGGAAAAGAGTGGAGAGCGAGTCGTGACATGCCTGGCAGCAGAGGTCCTGGTACAGGGAGATGCCGAAGCCCACGACGCCATCTTTGGCTGCCTCAGCATGGTGGATGAGGCTGAAGAGTGACCAGACAACGAGAATGGCGGAGGTGAGACCCATCATGGGCGTTGAGTCGCGGATGATCGATGCGCAGATTGGTAGACAGATGAGATGCTGAGTTCCAAGGGTTCAGGAAGAAGAATCATGTGTGAGATGCTACCGGAGCAAAACTCGGTGATCTTCGAACTTTCTGCTACCGTAGCATCGGAGTCAGAATCTGCAGGGCGAGGCAGAGCAGAGGCAGGGGCGAGCAATGTGGAAGTGGAATCCTCAGGAAGAAGAGGCCGGGTAAGAGACCTTAGTGTTGAGCGATCATCCACAAGTTAAGGTCGAGTGGTGCCAAGTTGGCCCAGGTGAGTGGGTAGGTGCTACCTTCTGTGCTCCCGGCTCCCGGGCTTCTTGTTTATCACACGAGCAAGTAATAGCCGTCGATACAAGTCCGCCGTCCCACATTAGGACACGGCCCGCCGAAGCTACGCACTTAATTACCCCACTGGCGAACAAGCTCCCGCGGGTCGAGGCTGGGACCCCATCTCCGGGAGAATCCAAGTGGCTTCTTAAACGTGCTCATGATCTGATGCGGGAGCACCCAAGGAGCCAACACGGCCTTGGGTGGCCGAGATTGTGCACTCCTCCCGGCCATCAGGGTAATAAACGCTCTGTCCAGACCGCTCTGTCTCAAAGTAGCCACACGGGCATTCCCAGTAGCTCGCCACAGAACTTTTCACAGTACCTGTCGGAGAAGGAAGAGGTAACTTTCCCACGAAACTCCACGGAGGAGGGCAAGGGTCGTGACCTTGGAGCTACCCCTGCCGGTACGAGCTCCGGGTTGAAACATTGTCCAGGGCCCTGTCAAGTAATAAATACGTTGCTTTCCCCGCCCCAAAAATACGCCTCTCAGACACAGAGTCAGTGTTTCGAGTCCCGCCACAACGGTACCCAAAAGCAAAAGGCACGAGAAGGAGAGGTCAGATAGTTTGAGCAAGTTTTCCCTCACCGGCACGGGGCCACGGATGCGGCTAAGGCAGGGTCAACGGCGAGGACCTGCTTACGAAGTATCCCACGGTGGCTGCGGGCCAATCACGGCGCAGTTAATGTGCTCAAAGTGGGTGCCGTCCGACATGAGGGAGGCGCGCATTATATCGCACCTGGTTGGCTCAGCTATAGCCCTGCTGCAGGGTCTCGGGACGGTGCGTCGTCCTACGCAGCACTTTTGGGGGCCGGCCGTCTCGCGGCCGTGCGTATTCTTAGCTGGTGAATGTGCTCCTCCACGGATCCTACCACCAGGTCTTGCCCGCATTCCGAGGATCCACCGTTCCTTGGAGACGGCTGACAAAGGGTCTACATTCACTGGGCGAGGCACAAATGAAACATAGGATGAAATCAAGTAGGTCCAAAATTCGTGGAGATTTTCAAAGTCTGCAGTCGAGTCTCTCCTATTTTTAGAAAAAGCTTAGCTGTGAAGATCTCCAACAACCTCTCGGGATATGTATCGTAACTTTTTGCTTTTTTGCATCCATCCATGGCTCTGTGTGTATCACAGAGTCGCTCCGCCATGCTGTGATGAAAGACTTATCAAACCAGACAGAGCTTTTCCTGTGAATTCAGCATAAATACAAGCGGAAACATCCAAACCCAAAAACCTCGAGCTTCTTTACAGCTTGCTAATATCAGATGCCGACATCTTTTCGTCCGGTACAAGTACGGGTTGGTCCACAATGACTAGAAGCGAGACGCAGAGAAGAAATCCATGATTCTCCCAGGAGCTATGGAGACAGCATGAATTTTGCCTGAGGTCGAGCGTACGGCAGGGCCACCTGCCTTCAAGGCATTCGGTCTCATTGCCTTCGACTGAGATCGCCAGAGTCCAAGGAGCTTTGTAACAACTTTCAAGGTATTTTCTGGCCCTCTTACTCACCAATACTGAAATTAGTACGAACCTCGAAAGAAACCCCGAAGCCCACTGCAAAGTCTCCTTATACATTATGACAAGAATCCTGCGGTAGCATGAAACGAGGGGCGAACCCCCTGGCCGCTGGTGCGGACGGGCAGACATCGGCCATTGCTGTAGTGTGTTCAAAACACAAGTAGGTCACGGTGGCTGCGGCTGCAGGCGGAAGGAAGGAGGCATCTACACTGCTCTGTACCATGGTCAACATGCCGGTGTGTGGGGGATGACGACGCATTCATTTGCTGGTTGCAGTAATCGACTCCGCATGCAGACATTGCCGAGAAAAGGCGAGGTGGCATACTGAGGAAATTTCAGGGCGCGCTTCTTATAATGATACTTGCAGTAGTAGCGAGTTCCACATCTGGGACGGCTCCAGTGGATCTTGGGTATGCTGACAGCAGACAGTCAGTGTGGCAATACAAGACAGGCAGGCAAATGCTCTGCACAGTCTCGAGGACCTGGGTGCTTCCTTCAGGCACTCGAAGACCACGCAGTGAGCCTTGGATTCTTGGTCAGGCGTTCGTCGTGGCGACTACTGGCGAGGAGACTGAGGCCATGAGATTCCCCAGACCCAAGGTACTCCCCTTCCAGTACTGTCAGTGCTGGGAAAAGTTATTGCTAGCTCGCTACTTCAAGCAAAAAAGCCTGTTGCTTTCGGTAGATACTATATCATCAGGTATTCTAACGGCTTTGATATCTCTCTATGGTTGACAAAAGTCTTGCCTGCCTGAGAAGCAAGTCAGTCAGGAGAAACGGACATGAACTCGAGAGGCACATCATCCACAAGGCTGGAGGATCTGTCACTTCCAGCTGACAAACATTGAGCGATGCATGGAGCTCAAGATACGCGCTTTTGTCGGCAGATGTGCGTCGCAGGGACTTTTACAGTTTCCGTGTGTGTATCACAGTCATCAATAGTTTTGGGTAGAAGATTTTCTTTGAATGACGTCTGTCATCACCTGCCAAATAGCTGGCCAGAATGGCATCTAAAGTATGGAAGTGTATTTGATGCAGTCAGAGGGACTACCTGATCGTGCGATCTGAGATGTGTGTACGATCGATACATTGAAAACATTGGAAAGATGGAGCTTGAGGTGATGCAGAGATATACGGCATCTGGGTGAGTTTAAGGCTGCACTTTCTTGCAATGTCGAACATTTTCGTCCCAACTCAACTCCGTAATTCTTTCCAGGCTTTGACTGGATTTGCTCATAAGCTGGCAGGGCTTTGGCAATTATTTCTCAGGTGCAGTCGTTGCGGTGACAACACCGACTTGCTTCGACCCAACCCCACCAACCTGGACTCCTGCACCTTCATGCAACAACAACACCGACCTGCAACAGCAACACCATCGCGTCAACAAACATTCGACACCTTCCACTTGACCATCAAACCAAACCCATCTCACCTTTCTCATCATCATCCACAATGACTTCCGCCAAAAAGCCCAAGGCGACCCCCAACCCCAGCCCCTGCGGCCTCAGCGCGCGAGAGGTCGAGATCGCGGCCCTCGCGTGGAAGTGCCTCGACACGGACATCAATGACATCAAGGCAAGCGACGAAAACACCCCATCCACCCCCAAATCACAGGACACACAAATGCACAGACAAGAACGCGTCTCATCCGTCGAGCAAGGCGCGGATTATGGCAACGCGCCTCGCAAAAGAAACTATGTCACTGACAACAGCCTCGCGCCTCACCCCAAACAGGTCAACAACCAGAAGCTAGCCAAGCTCACAAACATCCCCCTTGCCGACTCGGCCGGCCGCGCGTGGCGTGCTGTCAGGGCCAAGATCATCGCCGCGACGGTGGCTTCCGACAGCGCCGGCCCCAGCACCCCTGCCACTCCTGCCGCCCCTGCCACCCCCGACGGCGGAGCCTCTGTGGTTGACCCTGCCTCCCCCTCCCTTGTTGCGTCCAAGAACAAAAAGGCTGCTTCTGCTTCTGGCAAGGTCGCCGGCCGCAAGCGGACCATGAAGGAAGCTGATGGTGGCGACGGCGACCAGGACGAGGATGAGGGAGGCGAGAGGCCCAAGAAGGCTGCGAAGCGTGTCAAGGCCGCCCGCATTGTCACGACGAAGGAGGAGCCTACTGCGGGTGCTGGTGAGATGGAGCCTGGTGAGGTCTGAGTGAATGGTGTGGGTGAGGCGGGGCTGATGATTTCTGACGGGGCTCTCTCGTGCCATTCTATCTGGGACAGTTTTGGAGAATCCGTTCCAGGAATACCTATGGAGCCTTGATCCAGGCTTTCAGTGGAAAGGGGGAAAAGACATGAATGTGGCTGGTGGACTTTTCATGGGCAGTCTGTTTATGAGCATGGACAATGCGAGTGTCCCTTTGCTTTATGGGAGGCAGTTTGAGGGAATTCTGAGCCTGACTGCCTTGAACATCACACAATGCCGTCCGAACTTTGAGACGGAACAGGTAGATGTGATCAGAAATTCCATTGAATGAAAACAGGCATGACATCTGGGGAGACACTGAATTTGCTTCATGAGCATTGGTAACAGCAGCCTGTGCCAATAATTGCATGTGGTGTAGGAGCACAACAGCAAAACCTGCCACTATGATTGCACATGGTAGTCCGTACGAGCTACACGACTTCAAGCTAGTGCAACGACTGTGAGATCTTGGCCCATGCCCTGATTTCTGCTTCCCTGATTCTAACAGCCAAGCTTCCTTCAAAACTAAGTTCTCTCCAAATACCGTACTGGCCATTTGCCCCTGACAGAAGTCCAACAGGCGTTTCTTGACACTCTGTCTAAGTGAGACCGATACATCAGAACTACCAGTGTCCTCGAAGTCAATCCATCGCATCACGCTGGAAACCGCAAATACCCCCTTACGGCCCAAATACTCTTTGAGTGACGAGGGCGGTGTCCAATATTCTTCATTGCTGTCACTGTCAGATGACAAGAGTAACTCGGACCTTTTTCGCTCCTTGCGCCGTAGCTTCCCGCGCTCGGGCATCTCCTTACGAATCCGCGCCGAGAATCTATCAATATCTTCTTTGGTGTCAAGACTAAGGAAAACCTGTGCTTCGATGCTCAGGTTGTCTAAGACCTCCGTGACGCGTTGTGCGGCGGCGGCACGGAAGCGGCGTTTGGGTCACAGCAGTCGCAATAAAAGTCGACCTGGACTGTGTCTGCCGACTGAACGAGACATGTGATACCCAGCTTTTCTATCTTCAGCACAACTAAAGACAGATCGCAACGACCTGAGTCATTTTCTGCTCCAGAGCAATAGGCTGGACGAGAGCGGTCTTCGGTTGGAGCTTTGATGGAAAGGGTATCCATGATGAGATGTTTCATGGTAGTTTTGCTCGGGTGGTCGGGCAAGTGAGCAGCACAGAGCCACCCCAAAGGAAGGGAGTTCTCGAGTCTCTCGGAAGAATCATTCTCGATGTAATGCCATGAGGTAAACCGCAGGCCTGCGTATGTAGACCAACCAAGACTTGTTTGCAGGCCAGGCACATTGTGGTCGTTGTCGCAGACATGTGTTGTCACCATATCCCATGCTTTTTGTAAGTGTTGTCGAGATCTAATTGTTGCATCACGCTCTCTGTGGGAGTAAAGAATACCCAGACCCAGGAACGCCTGTATCGAACTGGAATAAGCAGCCTCGGAGACCTGAGAGGCTATCTCGGCGTGGGCCCTTCGCTTGCTCGATCCCATCTCGAGCTCCAAGTGTTTATGAGGAGGGGGTAGCCTTTCGAACAGATTCTGCAAAGCCGCCAGATTATCTTTTATGCTGATTGTTGACTCTTGGTCTGAGATCATGAATATTATGTCCCACCACACGTCAATCAGGCTTTTGTGCTGAGAAACTTCAAGAGTGCGGGAGTCGAATGCAGAATCAAGCCGTCTCGCCAGTCCTAGCAAGCCATAGATCCTATCTCTGGATTTTGTAGCTTGGCAGAACGACGTCTTCTCTATCAATTCGAGGATCTTGATGGTCTTTCCTTGCTGGATGCTGGTCTTGAGGTCCGCGAGCGTTTCGATACGCTTCATTCTATGATCACGATCGGAGGAATCATCGAATCGTACAGATCTCTTCATCGCGATCTCCATCTTGTGCAAAAGGTCCTCAAATTTGACAGAAGTGTCGCCACTGGCCACGATGCAGTCTCTTGCACAGGCTACCTCCTGCAATACCCAGACTCGCTCCCAGTAAGGCTCTCGGAAGGCTAGTTGATCACAAGCTTTGTGGATCTGCTCAGACTGGGGTGAGCTCCACGCGAATTTAGGTACGCATTCTGGGTCAGTCTCATCGCAGATCTCGACTAGAATCCTGAGAGCCTCCACCGCTTTCTCATGGTTTCCCAGCCAAGAAATTACGTACGCAGCCTGCGCATAGATATCGCCCATGCGTGAGATCTGCTCATTCTTTTCGCTATGGTGTGCTTGATCAATGCAGAGCAAGTCGGTCCATAACCATGTGCGCTCCGTATCCCTCTCCGTCCGGCTGTGGCTCAGGAATTCCCAAAGACTCTGATGGACTCTGTATACCAGGCCATTGATGTAGATAGTTTGCGTAGGGGTAGAGTCACCCCATAATGCGGTATAGTCCGGGCAGGTTCGGGTGTCGCTCTCATAGTGTTGCAGCGTGCAGGATATGTCGCCGCGGAAGAGTTCGGCGTGAATCTGGATCAGGCGAATACAGCTGTTCGAATCAAGCTCTGCGTGGCGGAACTCTGGCAATGGCCCTTCCCAAGCGTTCTCCTCCATGATAGCTAGCCCAATCTTGAAGAACCAAACCGAACAGGCCAGGTAAGCGTCGCTCAGGACAGACGATGTGGACAGCTGCGGGCACGCTCGCGCGCCCGTTCAGACCAAGCCACTGTGAGGGGCGTAGGGAGGCACTGTCTGTGGAAAACAAAGTGCAGCCCCCCCCTGTCAATTTGACTCATGCTCCCCCTCTCCGCTCCAAAATCTCAAATCCTCCCAATGTAAGCTATTTCTTATATAGCTATTTTAATATAAATAGTTATACCATACATAAACATATCATTATAATCCTTATAATCTAAAGAGTAAATATATAATACTTTTAAAAATATACCTTTTATATTTCTTTATTTAATTTAATATTTAAATTTATTAAATTATTAAATTTTTAAATATTTATTTATTTAATAATTATATTTTAATATTTAATATTAAATTTTAATATATTTTATTATAATATTTAATATAATATTAATATAATATATAAAATTAAATATATATAAATATAAAAGTAATATATTAATTATAAATAAATAATATTTTAATTATATTAATTTATTAAAATTTTATAATAAAGAAATGTATTTATATATTATTAATAATATAATATTTATATTTATTAAAAGTATTAAATATAATTATTATATTATTAATATTATATTATTTAATAAAGTTTATATATTTTATTATATATTGCTTTTTAATTTATATAATAAATCTTATAAAATAATATAATTAATAAGTATTATAATGATATACGTTATATTATTATATATAAATGTACTGTAAAGATATTGTGGAATGTAGTTAGTTTTAAATTTAAGATTTTGGAGCCGAGGGGGGGGAGCATGAGTCGAATTGACAGGGGGGGGGGCTGCACTTTGTTTTCCACAGACAGCAGAAGGCAGGGCCCTTATCGATAAGCATCGTAGCCCCACGCTTCAGGTCTACGGCGAGAGCTTCTTTTTAGCTAGACAACATTCGTAAAAACATAATTCCTCAGTTGATTTTATGCCTGTGATCCATATAGATGTAGTACCAGGTAAAGAACTAGGCAGCAGGAAAGACTTTGAGATTCTTGTGACTTGCACATAGTGCATGGAATCTATATGGAGTCTATGCAAGCTGAATTTACCTCAGGAAATACTTGTTTCCAGATCTCTTAAAGTCCCATCAAAAGTCACCTAATACATTTGTAACAACAAGATAATACGCTAAGCAAAACTAATCAAGATAGCTAGGTAGTTAGGTAAGTAGAGACTGAGCTAAGCTGAAGAAGCCTTGCCATCAACATCACAAGACTATGGTAGCGTTGTGTTATCCATGTGAGAAGACATCGCATGTTTAGCCAGGTTCCTTCTGGAATAAGTCTAGGTCAACTAGTTCCACACTGGACTAAGACTACCTAGGTAGGCACAACCAAGGGAATTGGATGGATTCTATTTTGATCAACAAATATTTGGCTAGGCTCATGGCGAAGATGAAATTGGGAGAAATGAGGAATTCCTTCCCATATAATCCAGCCTATGGGAATCTGCCGGACTTACTTTCCCTTTCACTTCCTGTGCCAACATCAAAAGCCAAACGGAGAGATTTCGCAATCAGAATTTGCCCGCCAACACAACACAACCCAAGAGTTCATTCGTCCTCACAGCTGTTCCTCACCCCAAACAAGCAAGGAGCAAAAGCTATTTCGGAAAACAACTCCAAACAATACAACTATACACACAACTCCACCGCAAACTTAACAAGTAAATCGCCACACACCACGTCAGCAAGATGCCGAGACTACCAACAAGACAGCCGTTGGGCAGTATCTCAACATCCGCCCCACGACAGGCACCCATGCCCCTCGTTCCTGCCCCGGACCCAAGCCCCTCTAGCTGGGTCCGGCACCTCGAGCAAAATACCGGCTCCAGGGGCGAGCAGGTGCAACGTCTCTACCCGGGGATCAAGCCGCCCCAAGGAGCGAGCCAGGAGAATGACCCCTACAACCACCTCGAGACATTCCGCATCCACTGCGGCGGCAGCAGGCACGTGGCCACCCTGCACAGCGCCGTGGTGCTGCATCAGAGCCAGTGGCTGAGAGACCAGGTAGCGAGGCGGAGCGGCCCCGAGGTGCTGGTCCGCACGCCCGCCTACATCAGGTGGTGGCAGGTTGCTTGGATGCTGGAGTACATGTACACGGGCAGAGTCCCAGGTTTCTTTATTCTGGCCGGCGAGGAGATGCCGGCGAGGTACCCCGGGAGGCAGCCGCGGTCGATCACCTGGGGGCTGCTCGAGCTGTGGGATGCGGCTGACTTCTTCGGCCTGGAAGGACTGAAGAAGCGGGCCGAGGCAGCATTCATGGAATATTTGACCAGGGGAATCCGGCGATCCATCTCGATTCACCGCGGGGCCCTCACTCCTGAAACCGCAGACAGCGCAGTTGAACCTTTGGCCCGGCCGGAGAATCGCCTTGCGTACGAGTTTGACCAGGCTGCGTGGAGAACATTTGGATATCGGATCTGGTATTCTGACATTGACTATATCAACAGGTTCATTACAGATGACGGGTATCCCTATCCCGGCCTGATTGCTCAAGATGAGAATGCCCTTCTGACATGGGAGAGCACCATGTTTGACAAGGCAGGCGCACCTGATAACGACGACTCTGTCCTGGACGAGTTAGGCATGTTTGGCCGAACGCCCCAATCTTCCTTCGACTTCAGGCCTATAATGCTCAACATGTGCATGCATTTTGCACAATTAGGCCTGTTTGAGCTGGTGTGGTTTACGGAAATTGTATCAGCTGACTGGTGCCCGGTGGAATTGAGGCTTGCGCTGGCCGACAGGATGAGTGATCCGGATGCGAGGTGGCCGCGTGATGAGTACCCGATAGCGCCTTTCTCCTTCGAGAGGGTGAATCCATGGCGTTTGGTTGCGTCGAATGTGAGGGTGGTGCCTCCGCGGAATGCGCAACAGGATGGAACGGATTTATTCCAGGATTGAAGTCAAGGTATCCGTTTCATGGAATGAACCTGATGATTTCGCGGGTTTCGGGCCTCCAGGTTTGTGTTTAGGCGAACGGACTGAGGGTATAATACTCTGGTGATCCAGATGTCATGTGCGGATACAGGCTTGCAAATTGACTTGGTGGGACCGAGAACGCACTTGAAGGTGGCACGGATGTATGGCAATGAGTGCACAATGGTCTGGGAATTTGGACAGTTCAACGCCCGGGAAGGAAGAAGGAAGCGATTGGATCTGTCAGACTGCAGCGCGGGAGACTGTAGTGTCCCGTGGTGCACACAATATTGGCGATCGACGGCATGTAAGCTGAAATATACACTGCGAGTAAAATGGGGATAGAGGCACTGTCTCATAGACTATCTAGAGATTTCAATGAATAAGAATGTACCAGTTTGAAATAAGACCTCTTTTGATGCTAAATCAGTTCTTCTAACGTGTGACCTCGCTTGAGCATCTGGTGCGGCCTCTTTGGTGGCCGCTCGGCCACACGCACATTGCCTCCGATGTGAGGCAGGTCGGGCCGAGCCAGGGCGGCGACACTTGCCCCCCACGCAGTCGAACCGAGTCAACTGCACGAGTGTTTAAGTTCGAGGCTGCTTCGTGAACAAGTATACCGACAGCGTGGAAGGTTGACACGGACGCAGCCCTACGCAGCTTGAGTCGCGGCTGGTGCGTGCCCGCTCCCAAGCTGAGTCGGCATCTGGGGAGATAGACTTCGTGATCGTGGAGGGCTGTTCAGGGGCAGGAGGGAGGCTGATGTCATGTTCGATGCTGCGTGCATTCCTCGTGGTCTTGCCTAGTCTAGTTGAGAGCGTGTTTTCCGGAATTGGGTCCCCTTGTTCCCGGTGAAGGTGTCGAGGTCGTCGACGGGGGTCCACGTTAGGGCTCAAATGCAACTGTGTTGGTACACACCATCTAATAAAAGTGCATCTGCCCCTGAGGTGTGTGGCAATGAGGAACACGTGGGGACATTGGACGGCAGTGATTGACAGCGGCGCCGAACCTGACAGGCGAGTGGGATGGATGGACGGGTTTGGAGGTGGCATTCGGACGGATTTAGAGTTGCAGTGGTTGGGTCGGGCTGGCTGGCTGGCAGATTGGGTGGGAGCCACTTCCATCCCGATTTGGCTTGGCACCTTCTCCAGCTTGTTTCTCCAGACCTCCGGACCCCGACAAAAATGGAAGGAAGGTGGAATGCGGTGGAAGCTTGTGACGGGGGTGTCCGTTACGTCAGAGCCGCCTGCTGGCCCGAGCGACGGAGCGAGCTTCTGACTGCCCCTCGCCCGCCCTTTCCTTTAATTTTCTTGGCAGGGTTGCTATTAGCTGACCGAGCAGAGGGGGAAAAGGGGAAGAGCGGATGCGGTTGGAGCTTCTCCCGTTTCCTCTCTCGCCCCGTTGCTTGCAGATACCGTGGATTGTGTGCGTGTGACAGCCTCATCATCTCCCTGCTTTGCTCTGCGTGTCCGAGTCTCCCTCCTCCTCCTACGCACACGATCGACTATCTCACAACTCCAGTATTCCATTGTGTACAAGTACTGTAGGATCGCCCACCTGCCTGTTCCTGACCAACCTGGTACGTCATTGGCCCACCTTGTGCGACGAGTTGCTGTTCCTGGTACTGCTTCTACTGTGCGACCGTGGCTTTCTTGCAGCTGCTGCTTTTCCTGTGTTTTGTCCTGTGCTGTGCTGTATTGCCGTGGATTATATCATTGTATCGTTGTATCGCACTGTACACACACTGCATATCCTCTCTTGCGTGCATTTTGCATCCTGCCAGGCCTGCATCGGCGCCTGCCCCTCGCCTCGCCCTCGCCTCGCCAATAGAACCGGCTCGTTGGGAATCACCCCCGCCATTACTCGCTGCTGCGCTCACCTGTATGTCATCGCGACTGGCATCCACCCAACTCCATCTGCCCAGCCTCAATCCCGGGACAGGACAGGCCACCCTACCACCCTACCTGCCTACACGAAACGCTGCGTAGCCTACCGCCAGACTGCTGGCTGTATGGTACACGCCTGCTGGCCTGACTGCAAGCAAGGACCTGGGCGGCCAGCATCCTACCCGCTCTATTGCTCGCTGCTGGGATTTTCATAACTACCTAGTGTTGCTGCATTGCATAGCGTGACCATCGTTTTGGATCCGGATTCGTCCATACTGGCCCTATCGCCGTTGTCTTTCTCTCGTCGACTCGGACCTGCATTGGTTAGACATCGTCTCTCAAGACGCCTCGGCATCCTCCACCGCCTCTTCGTGGTGCCTCCTCCCTCCAGGCCTACAAGTCAAGCAAAGGCCGTGCATAAACCCGACCGTCCGCTTGTCAGGGGCATACTGCATAGGAAGTTGCCAACACGCTGTCAGGTGTGCCATTCAGCCAGCCGATTTGCCGCTGGTCAAGCATTCACGAGGGCAGAGCCCACACGAGCACGGGTACAGGCGCAGCAACTGTGGGCTTCGACAGGGGCCAGGGGATACAAGCAGGATCGACGAGTCTGACAAGGAGCAAAACGTCCTCTCAGCCAGTCCAAGTCCAGCCCCACGGGCACATCATACTACCGTCCAACACCCCACCACGGCCTGGAACAGTCTCTACATAGACGCGAGACTGCAACCGAAGGACTCGCACCTCCTTCCAAGGCCTTGGATCCCTCGGCTATACCCTCCTCGACCTGCCCATTATTCTGCAGCTTCTCGTCCCGACTGCTACTGCTCCTCCTCCGGGTCTCGCGACTATTCAGACACCTGATAAGCTCCACGGCCGACTCAGCTTGACTTTTTGCCGACTCGACGCCTCTGTGCCCGTCTCTCTACTCTCTATTGTTTTCAGCTTGCGCTCGGTTGCTTCACTTATTGCTCTGTTTGCTGTTCTGCGTCACATGACTTGGTGGAATTAGTGGCATTAATTCACTTGCTGGCTCTTGTCGAAATTGGTCCCAATTAACACGAGGTCACAATGGCAGACCAAAGAGGTCCGGGGAAAGGAGACGGCGCGGCCGATACGGGGCGCACCGTCAAATTCTCCACTCTACCAACGAGGCCCGACGACTCAAGAACCCCATCCTCCCACAGGCCAGCCGTCGACCGAGCAGTCACCCATTCCGACCTCCTTGCTCACCACCAAGAAGCAAACGTCAACATTCCAGTCACCCCGGGAATCGACCTTGAGACCTACGACTCCGGCACCAGCGCCGACTCCACCGAATCCGCTGGCAGCAACTATTTTTCCTCCAGACCTGTTCTAGCTCCCGGGGCGGTTGTCTCCCCCAACGCCATCGACGACACCATGGCGGCCCAGCCCTCGGACCCCATGTCCGGCCACGACATTCTCCGCCGCATGAGCAAAGCCAGTCGCGGCAGGCGGCAGACCCTGAGCGAGATCAAGTCCGCCTTCCCTGCCCTGTCGCTCAGCGGCAACGTCATATCTGCCACCTTCAATATGCCGCACTCGTTGCGCTATCGCAAAGGAAACGACTGGGTGAGTGCGCCACAACAACGGCTCCGGCACAGTCTCGCCGCGCTTGAGGAAAAGTTCCATCCATGCTAATTTTTCTCCTTGCAGGAACTGAAAACCCGTCGTGGTCAATCCGCCCTTTTCGATGCTTTTGCGCACCTTTCGTCCAACGATTCCTCATGGAACCACACCTGCGTCGCGTGGACAGGCGAGATCGAAGCACCATCCGATATCCCTTCTCCTCCCGACACCCCTCCCATGACCACCACGAACCTCCCAAGTCTGAACAAGCTCTCCGCCCCGGTCCCCGTCGATGTCGGCGCCGAGAAGTCGGTGCCCGCTCCTCCCTCAAAAGATGGGCTGTGGATCCCCAAGGAAGACATGGAGCGGCTCGAGTACCAGTTGTCACATGACAAGAAGATCAAGACCGTGCCTCTGTGGCTCGCAGACGATACGGATGGGCAAGAGGACGGCATCCTGCTTAAGGATCAGTCAAGATGGAGGCGCTACGCAGAGCATGATCTCTACACGCTCTTCCACTACAAGACCCAGATGCCGTCAGACGGGCGGAAGGAGCGCATCCACTGGGCCGACTACTACCGCATGAACCAGAAGTTCGCCAACAAGATCCTCGAGCTGTACAAGCCTGGCGACGTCGTGGTCATCCACGACTACTACCTCATGCTCCTGCCTAGCATGCTGAGGCAGCGGGTGCCGCACATGTACATCAGCTTCTTCCTGCACTGCCCTTTCCCATCCAGCGAGTTCCTGCGCTGCCTGCCAAGACGCAAGGACATCTTGGAGGGCATGCTCGGCTCGAACCTGGTTGGCTTCCAGAGCTACAGCTACAGCCGGCACTTCAGCTCCTGCTGTACGCGGATATTGTCATATCCCTCGGATACTGGCGGCGTCGAGACATATGGTTCCCGGGTCGAGGTTGGAGTCTTCCCGATCGGTATCGATGCTACCAAGGTGCAATCCCTGGCGTTTGCCCCTGAGGTCAACGACAAGGTCAAGGCGCTCAAGAAGATGTATGCGGGGAAGAAGATAATCGTTGGCCGGGACCGGCTGGACAGCGTTAGGGGCGTGGCGCAGAAGCTAATGGCTTTCGAGCGGTTCCTCGAGCTGTACCCCGATTGGCACGAGAAGGTGGTGCTTATTCAGGTCACCAGCCCGACCTCGATCGAGGAGAACGCGGAAGGAGACGAGAACAAGATTGCCAGCCGGGTGAACGAATTGGTCAGCAGCATCTCTGGCACATATGGTCACCTCGGGTATGAGCCTGTGCAGCACTTCCCCCAGTACCTGAGCCAGGACGAATACTTTGCGCTGCTGCGAGCTGCGGACATCGGATTGATAACCTCGGTTCGAGATGGCATGAACACAACCTCGTTGGAGTACATTGTCGCCCAGCGCGAGAACAACGGACCCCTGATCCTGTCAGAGTTCAGTGGTACCGCGGGCAGCCTCAAGGATGCAATTCACATCAACCCTTGGGACCTTTCCGGTGTCGCTGACGAGATCAACAACGCACTCACGATGAGCGACGAAAAGCGACAAGCCATGCAGAAATCTCTGTACCAACACGTCACTACCAAGAACGTGCAGAGCTGGATAGGCGCGTTCCTGGACAGACTGGTCGATGTCCTCGGCAGCTCCAAGAACACCGTCTCTACCCCGCTTCTCGACCGGGCCCTGATGCTACAGTCGTACAGGGATGCCGGGAAGCGCCTCTTCATGTTCGACTACGACGGCACACTCACCCCCATTGTGAAAGAGCCGTCCGCCGCCATCCCCAGTCTCCGTGTTATCAACACACTGAGGACACTGGCCTCGGATCACCGCAACGCCGTCTGGATCATCTCGGGCAGAGATCAGGCCTTCTTGACCCAGCACCTGGGACACATTGAAGAGCTTGGCTTCAGCGCCGAGCATGGAAGCTTCATGCGGCACCCTGGCTCCAAGGAATGGGAGAACCTGGCTGAGACGTTCGACATGGGCTGGCAGTCCGAGGTGATGGATGTGTTCCAGACATATACTGACAAGTGCCCTGGTGAGTCCATGCCCATCTACTCTCGCGCCGAGAACCGGACCGAAACTAACGAAACCCTGATAGGCTCCTTTATCGAACGCAAGCGCTGCGCACTTACCTGGCACTACCGGCTCGCGGACCCCGAACAAGGCCCGCACATGGCGCACGAGTGCCAAAAGGAGCTCGAGGCGACAGTCGCGCGCAGGTGGGACGTGGACGTGATGCCAGGCAAGGCCAACATCGAGGTCCGCCCTACATTTATCAACAAGGGCGAGATCTCCAAGCGCCTCGTGCTGCAGTACAACAACGACATGAGCCATGTCCCCGGCAGCGCCGTCTCAGCTGACAAGCCCGGCAGTGACAAGGTCGAATTCGTGCTGTGCCTGGGTGATGACTTCACGGACGAGGACATGTTCCGCGCCCTCAACGGCCTTAGTGCGCCGCCCACGGACAAGGGCGAGGAGGCCAAGGTCAAGGCGGAGAACGTGTACACCGTGACCGTCGGTGCGAGCACAAAGGTCACCCTGGCCCGATGGCACCTGCTTGAGCCCGAGGATGTCGTCGACTGTGTTGCTCTACTTGCCGGGGTCGGAGCACACGGTGCAGGCGCAGAGGGCGGCACGCTGAGCATGGGAGAGGTCAACCTGGCGGCGCTGAGTACCGTCGAGGGACACGTTCCTAACATCGAGTAGACGATACCGCTCGTGTCACCCAAAGAGAAGATGCATGGGACTATGTATTGGGGTTTTGAGGAGTTCTACAGGCGGCAAAGTTTGGGCATTGGTGTGTGGATTACGGCATCAAGCGTGGAAGAACACGGACGGCACTTTTGTTGGTGAACAGCATGGGCAAGCTTTTGTGTCTTTTTTTCGGCTTCCTACTTCCTTCAGTCTTGCTGGGTTTTGTTATTGAGGATAACTATGGTTAGAGTTTATTCGTACGAACCGGCCGAGGGAGCAAGCCATGCCATAGAGATAGAAAGACAGCAGGATAGAGAGAAACAAACAGAGTTATAATTATCAAGACTTGATCTTGTGTCACTTTTCCTGTCGTCCCCCTCATCCTGACTGACTCGCCCTCCTTGACGTATCCTTGATCCGTGGTACCAAAAGTGACTGGTCGGCGATGGGTCCACGTCTCAAAGCTTATGCGCAGCGCCGTGCTCCACCTCGCCGCCTTTGAGCAGGCCATCGATGTATTCGGTGATGGCCAGCACCTTCTCCTCCTGGAACCGCCGCCCGATCACCTGCACGTTGACTGGGAGGCCGTGGTAAAGGTCTGGGTCGTCTGTGGAGCAGATTGGACAAGTCAGCGCCACCTTAGCTTGCGGGGAGAACCATCGCCAGTCCACTGCTCAGTGCGAGACAAGAGCAGATCTTGGGTGGAGCAGACTTACAGGCCTGGTGAACCTTCTTATTGGCCGTGACGTAGTCCTCCCTGATCCCCTCGGGGACCTCGAGCGGGCGCACAACGTCGATGTCCTTGTCGGTCGTGATGACGGGGAGCACCGCGGCGGACTGGTCGTTGAGGACGACGGGGAGGGGATAGCCTAAGACAGAAAACCATGTGAGTTGTCAAAGTCCAACAACCAACCAACCAACCAACCAGGCAAGTCCCCAATAGGGCCGGGTATAAACACTCACCGATATACCTAATCTTTCCGATCCGCGCCGCGCTGTACGGCGCAATAGGCGTGATGATCACGTCCATAGGCCGCCCCGTGGTGTTTTCGGGGTGTCCCGCCGTCTCCCCCCACCGCCGAAGATACGCCTCCCTGTACTTCCTGACCCGCACGTTGAGGTTTTGGACTTGTCCCGTCCCCAGCGGCGCGGCCTCGGGCTTGTCCGGGTCGAAGGCGGGCGGCATCAGGCGGTCGACCGGCTCGCCCGACGCGCGGAACTGCGCGTGCGCAAAGGTGAGGTCCGCGTACGCCGCGGCGCTCCAGAGGTCGATGGCCTCCTCGGTGGGGCCGTGGGAGAAGGGGACCACGACGTGGCCCGCGTCCCGCAGGGCCTTTGCCACCGTCTCGACGGCGCGGAGGACGGGCGGCTGGGGCGTGACGAGGCCGTCCGTGGGCGCGAGGCCGATGACGAGCTGCTGCTTCTCCCCGGTGGCGCGCCTCGTGGCCTCGTACACGTCCTCGCGCCAGGGCATCTCGGCGACGAGCGGGTCGCGCAGCCACGGCTCGTCTGCGAGGACGGCCTTCACGAGGGTGCGCAGAGCGCGCACGTCGCCGACCGCCATGGGCCCCACGGCGAAGCGCACGTCGGTCAGGGCCTCGAGGCCGCCGACGACGCTGGCTATACCCGCGTAGGGGAGCCGGCCTGTGGAGGGGCGGAGGCCGTAGGCGCCCACGCCTGCTGCTGGCCAGCGGATGGAGCCGCCTGTTGATTTGAGGTGGTTAGCTATCGGTGCAATCGAAAAGATGCGAGTTCAGGGAGGGGGAAAGAAAGGGGGCCGGGGCTGGTTGAAGCAGGACAGCTTCTGCCGATATGTTTGTCTGGGGAAATGCAGCCATTCAAGGGAAGAGACAGCCCCACGAACATCACAGTTGCTCCTTCTCTCTGGATGGAATCGAAATGTAGCGGAAAGAACTTACCAATGTCAGTCCCCAGCCCGAGGACGCTACCACGCAGCGCCAGCAGCGCCGCCTCGCCGCCCGACGACCCTCCCGCGGAAAGAGCATCACGCCGCAGCGGATTCACCACATAGCCGCTCACAGCCCCGAACGTCTCGCCGGCAAAGGACGCCTGCGGGACGGCCGTCTTAGCGTGGAACATGGCGCCCTGACGACGAAGGCCCGCCGCGATGACCGCATCCTGGGTAGCGGGCGAGCCGTTTGCCCAGCTGGTGAAGCCGAGGGCCGTGCCCGCGCCCGCGACGTCGACCGAGTCCTTGAGGCTGATGGGGAGGCCGTGTAGGGCCCCCACGGGCTTTTTATGGGCGGCGAAGTGGGCGTCGAGCTGCCGGGCGTCGGCGAGGGCGGACTCGAAGAGGACCTCGGTCAGGCACGATGTCAGTTGGTGGGCGAGGGCCGCGCGGTGGCTGAAGGCCTCTGCGACGCTGAGGGCGGTCCATTGGCCTGTGGTAGTCTTTTCGAGGATCCCTGGGGCGGCCGTCTCGGTAATCTGGATCTCGGACGGGGTGAGGAATTGGTGGAGGAAAGGGCCTGTTAGGTCGGCGGGGGCGTTGTCGATGGTGGACTTGGGGATGCGCCATTCCTTGGGGATTGCTTCGAGGATGGCCTCTCTTTTTCGTTGGGCGAGGGCCCGCCAGTCTATTGTTGATGCCATCTTGGTGTTGATTTTTGGCTGGTGTCGTGTTTGGATGTTTCAATGTTCTAGAGTCCCGAGACTGCTGTTTCCCACAGCTTGTGACAAGTGCTGACGGCCATCTCGTAGTTCCAAGGTCGTCATCTTATATACCTCGGCGACCATCTCACATGGTCAAACGACAGTAGGGCGTGGGAATGCATTTGAGCTGAACCGATATGTCATCCTTCCCCTCATGCTGCAGCTTGATGCAAGGGTGTTTACTGCTCTGGCAGGGGCCAAGTCCTTTCCCGTGGTGTTTTCTTATCATGTCCAACAATGCGTGGAAACGGACTACCCCCAAAAAGAGACGCCGCTTGCTTACACACGCCTGCGTCTCAGGCCATCCGTTGGAGTTATCCCGCGCCGCCGTCTCTCCTGCCTCGGCGGACCCTCCCACTTATCCCCGCCCGGAACACCGCATTAGGTGCTTACATATGATAGAAATGGTGTACTCGCCTATCAAACAGGGTCAATTAATCCCCCGACAGCCAAGCCAGCGCGTCATACCTTACCTAAGCCAACCTTCACAATTCCAATACAAGTTATTCCAGGAGCCGCAACGTCTGATTCGAACTGAGGGATTGTTTAACAACAAGAATGATTGCCTCGAGTCTCAACAACCCAAAACAAGTCAACTGCCCCGGCACAGGTGCTGGGACATTCTAGTACGAATTAGGTATTGTTTGGTTTCACCAGCCCAATGAACCAATTTCTGGAAGATATGAGGCTCTTGCGGGCAATTACGGTACAGTATTAATCTTGACTTTATGAATATTTGGGAACTTGTCCTTCATGGAGCGATCTGTAGGAGAAACTGAGAGAATAGGTTGCTTCCATTTCACACATCTCACTTAACGTCGATAAATTCGCAGCCAACTCCCGGGCTGCCATTTCTCCCTGCGCCTTTCATGTCAGAGGTGATCGGAATAACCTGGACACTAACATAAGACTCAGAGAACGATTGTAATTTCATTATTGATCTTATTATATTTTGAGCAGTACTTTGAAACCCTCACGTCTATAGTTTGGTGGCCATCCAAACGAGATGTGAATGTCTAAGACCCACTCTGGATATCATGCTATTTACATCGGCCTATCCCTCGCAACACTTGTACGTGGCAGATTCTTATCTGCCTGCGCTGTCTGTACCGCAACTTCGGACTTTCCTCCAGCTGTAGCCTCGTCGATGCTGGCCTCTTCGGTGTTGGCCTCTTCCACTGGCTGTTTAGCACCCGCTTCCACAGGGACGTGGTCTCGCATGACAATGTAAGTAGGGTAGATGGCAAGCACTACAGTTTGGTTAGCGGACATATTCATTTGGTAAATCCAACTCAGGCAGACTTACCAAGTAAGACAGTATTAACAATCAACGGCACACGACCGCCGTGCCAGTTCCGGGTGTTAAGACCGAACGCGACCGCCTGCGAGAAACTCTCCTGGCCCCTCAAGATACCCGAGAAGCGGCTCAGCTCCGAGATGTTGTCCGTCTTGGTGGCGAGCAGGTAGTAAAGCCAGTTCTGCAGCGCCTGGCGGGCAAAGTCCCACAGCAGGAGGACGAAGAAGCCCTCGACGAAGCCGGAGTCGGCCCAGTCGAAGGCGGGCGGGTTGGCCGTGTACTTCTCCTGGATGACCCATCCATAGACCCACGCTACGATGTGCAGCGCCACAATGTAGTAGAACCCGACCGTGATGCGCTTCTTGACCGGGAAGCCCTTGTAATCCAGCAGCGTGCTGATGAGCTGCGACGACAGCAGCGTGCCGAAGTTGCTCACAAACCCGATGAGGGCGCGCGCCCGCACGCCAAAGTAGTACGTCTGGAAGTTGCCCGAGTACTGGTTGAAATAGGCGGCCCAGAAGACGGGGAGCAGCAGGATGATGTCCCTCCTCTTGCTGGCCTGCCACAGCGCGCGGAACTCAGCCTTAAACGACTTCTCCCCGCGGATGATGACCTTGCTGCCGTCAGCGCGCTGCACCTTCTCCGGCGGGGAGAGGAAGTAGGCCAGCGGCACGGCCAGGCACTGCAGCGCGATGAAGATGATGTACACCTGGTGGCCGACCTTCCCCTTCTTCTTGGCCGCCGCGTTGTTGTTGAGCGCCAGGACGATGGCGCCGCCCAGGAGGGGACCGCCGGTGCGGAACCACAGCCAGATGTTCATGTACCTGCCGCGCTTTCCCGGCTCCGGGTAGCCCAGCGCGATAGCGCCCTCGCTTGCCCAGAAGAGTCCCGCGGAGATGCCGCAGGCCACGGCGCCGACGAGGACGAACCACTCGTTTCCGTACCTGTTGTTGGTGTAAAGGCCGGCGGAGTAGACTGGGTATCCGACGGCACCGAGAAGGAGAGTCCAGGAGAGGCCGATGCGGTTGGCGATGGGGCCGCCGATCAGACAGAGGATTCCCATCAGGCCGAAGACCAGAGCATTTGCTGCATTTACTAGATAGGGGGACTGAGCTCCTCCAGCACCCTGTTCATTATCGCGTTAGCTAAGCTCATGTACGATATAAAAGGATCTCGGGCGAAGAATATTTAGGGTGCATACGAGAGCGCTCATGGCATTCCATAGGCCAGGGGCCATGAAGCCAACTCCCCCGATAATGAAGGCATTGAAGAGCGTGGTGTGATACCAGGTGCGACCCGTCACCCTGACAGAGCCAGAGGCACGCTCGACGTCCGCCATCTTGAGAGACAGGCGTGGGCGTAGGATTGTCTGGGCGTGGACAAGACAGAGCAATGGAAACCACCAAGCACTATCTATACAATCGACATCCAGACTTGAGCATTAAGTATTTACGTATAACCAACCGCAAGGAAAATTTCTGTGCACATACGACGTTGCATTACCTCCGAATCGCTCATTTTCACGCACGATGGCGAAATCGGCCAAGTGGGTACCTCCCGCAGTCGCTTTTTCTCTTGGCAGGAACATGTAGGCACCACGAGCGAATGGCTGCGCGGGAAAGGCGATAGGGAGGCCAGATAGGGCAAGTCGGTTAGCTTTTCCTATGTGCTAGGTATCCCGTAGAAGCATTTCTTGACACATCTGGTGGGGGCAACTCCAAACCATTTAAACCACTTTCAGTTGCCGGCACCGCGATGTCGAAGCACGTCTTTTTGGTGGCGAGAGGCCGGCCAGACCTCGGCTGCTGATTTGACCTGCGATATCGAGTTTGGGATGCTGTTGGTCTCGTGCTAATCATCGATGAAGATGGGCTGACGGGATCGCGGTAACAGCATTGCGCAGGCACATTTCGCTTGGAACAAAGCAAACAAAAGTGTGGCCTGGTCACACCACAAGCTCTCCAGCGCCACACATTTTCTCGCGTTTGTGAGACGTTGCCACTCGTATATTTATTGTGAGGCGTGCATTTACGCCCGGGAAGAACTCCTCGAGATCATGTACAGATGCACCTATCAACCCTCGATGGGTCGGTGATGATCCGTATTATGTCTTCCTACCAAACACTCTATCTAAGTCCCTAAGGATATTTCGTGTAGGCTCGACAACTGCACAATTTTCCGCGGCTCTGATGTATGCAAAGCCCATCAGCACGTGTAACCGCACTTCCCACTTACGATGACTGCTTCAAGCACTTCGGTCAGTACCTAGGTAGGTGCCGTTTGCCAAACACGATCGAGGACCTAAGCTCTTCGGAGCCACCTATCCCACCAGATCATATGGGTAGTCCTTCATGAGCCTCGCAACAGAAGTCCTACTAAAGAAGGCATGACAGACAGCGGCATTTGTAAGAGTCGGCTGTCCCTTGGCCACCAGCCACTTGTCACTTCACGCCTCCAGAAACCTGCACACCGTAAACCCTCCCCACGCTGCCACACGGGTGTTGCAGATGTGATGAACCAGTCTCCTCTTGATCCGCGGGGCCTCAGCCGTGGCGAAAGCCAGAGCCTCGCAGAGGACCCGGACCTCATTCTCGATCATCTCGCGCCTCTCGGGGTCAGGATGGGCCGGCGGAGGTGCCGGCGTGGGATACGGGGCCAGGCCAGTGCCTGGGTCCTCCTGTTGCGGCTGGTCAGGCTGCTGCGTGGACGGCGGCCGCCGGCTGGAGAAATCCCCCCGGCGGAGCTGGCAGGGGCCGCACATGCGGTCCAGGTGGGTGGGGCCCGGCTCGCACAGGTGGAAGACGCTGATCGGCCGCACGCAGCGGACGGCGCAGGCCCGGCGCTCTCGGACGGAGTGGCCGCAGGGGTCGTACACGACGGTGGTGGCCTCGCAGGCGTTGTCAGGCTGGGGATTGCTCTCCGGCTCCGGGTTGAAATTGAGGAAGTCGCGGGACGCCTTGAGTCGTCTGCCCATGGCGTCTTGGGCTTCGTGAGCAATGTCGTGTATCCCGAAGAAGTCCGCGGTTTTCCAGATCTCGATAATCTCAGTGGGAGTGGAGCAGAGGCGCTGTATTTCTAACCCTGTGTCAGCATACTCGGGCACATTGTTTGTCGTTGGGGGTCAGAATAGATTCCATTTTTAACAGGTTCACATGCAAGTGTAATTCAAATATGTAACGTAAATGTGAACTCACCTCCGAGGTAGATAAACTCAAGGATCATCTGAATCATTCCAGGGTCTGTGTCTTGGATTGTGACAACTCCAGTCGTGGCTTCCTGCAAAGATGTGTAAGGCTTGTCACTGAAGGTTCAACGCCGTGCTTTTGCATGGACTGAGCCTCACCTTGAAGCCACCCTGAAGGGCAACACGGAACCAGTTGCTTCGTCTGCATAGGACGGCCTTATGGGTGGCCCATTTGACGTCCCCACAGATGATTGTGCAGTCGGACATGTAACCGGAGTCGAGAAGGCTGGAAAGGGGTTATTAGCGAATTATGGATGAGCACATTTCATACTTATCGAATATACAATTTCGCCCATGTGTGGACTCGGTCAACCGGCCTTGTCCTGATCATTTCGGCGCCTGGGGGATCGCTTCGGGGAGTATCAGATTGTCGAGGCTGCTGCGGTCGAGAGTATGGGTGATACACCATGATGGTGATGTGAGAAGATGCACTGGACAGATTGCGAAGACTCTGCGATATTGAAGTCAGAGCGTTGCGTTACGTCAGATGAATCGAATGTGCCTGAAAGTAGGTCCCGAAGTTGCCGAGCAACAATGAGGCATGTGTCAACCTGCGGCTGCGGAACGGTTGTTCTGGTTCAATGGTGGCACTGTGTAGAGTCCTGGGGTTCGTGGTTAGATCCCTCAGGCTTTCAAAATGAGTCAAAGATGTCAACACAATGGCTTGGAGTGCCATGTCTCTGGGTCAACGGTCACCTGTCAACAGCTGGAGCTAGCTGACTTAACTACCTGAGTGGCACATGTTTGTCACTGATGGTCTACATAGTCCTTCTTGTGTGCTCCCCTGAGGCACCTAGGTGCCTACCTATATAAAGGACAACACGCTTAGGCATTTCGAAATTCTTTCAAATGACCCTGTCAGATGAGCATCCGGAGCTCTGCTTCCCCCTTCAGGGAAAAAGGAGGAGGGGAGATAGAAACAAGGAATACGTGTCTGGAAAAGGCGTCAGCAGAGTCTTCCCATTTTACGAAATTGTGTACTCTTGCTGCCTGGTCCATCGGTAGTCTTCAGGCCTTTTACAATGCAATCAACTTTGTTAGCAACTGGTGATACTCCATGTGTGGTATGACAACAAAATTCAGTAGGGCAGAAATTCCCTGATTAAATATTTCCCCTAGTAGTCACAGACCGAAAACCTTTTTTTCTGCCACTACTACACGCAGAACCGCGGAGCCGAAGTGAGACGGGCCTGGAGCCGCTCTCGAAGCTTGTTGGGTTGAGTTCTAAAACTGTACCACCTCGCATTCACTTGTTTTTCAAGTGTACATGATGTGTAACGCTGCCTGCTCAACGATGCAAGATATGATACGCTGACGAGAAGACCAGTTGTGATCTGCAGGAGCTGGATGAGTCGGCTTTGCCAGCTATTAGCTCAAAGACTAGTTCTGTAAAAAGTCCCGTACGTTGCATCCCCGGAGTATTCCTCGACTAGATTGGACAATGCTACCCATCCAGCGGCACTTTCATGTCTGGTGTGACCCGCATGTATGTGTAAGCTCATCTTGTGTACTAAGGCTCCGAGGGAGGAGAGGTGAGTGTCTCACCGCCACACGGTTCGGGCCAGCAGTCGCTGGGCGGCACAACGGCGTGAAATGCTACCACGGCCACCGTCAACCAGGCGGGCTTTCCTAGCTTCGGTTAGACTCGAATCTTGGTAGAGAAGGAGGGGGAGCCGGGCTGGATCCAACTGGACAGAGCCGACGCAGTCACACCTCCCACCTTGGGATGTTGGAGGGGCGGAACGGAAAGTTCGTCCGGGTTGACTAGAGTATGGGCATCATCGGGCACGTGGGATCGGCCCAGGGGCCAGCCCTGTTATGGTGGGGAAAGAAGAAACGCTCGGCTTTGTTGTTGAGTGCCGTGGGCGGAAGGAGTTCCGCGCCCGCCGCCGCCGTGGAGCTTGTCCCGAGGGTGTGGGCCGTGGGCCGAAGGGGGACGATCATCAGGAGATATAGCCACCGATGATGGCTGTCAGGATAGATGCTGCTGTTGACACAATGTTTTAACACAGTACGATACCAGGAGGTCGGAAGAAGGATCTGAAGAATTTTCTAGACGAGACCGTTGGCAGCGGAGGATGAATCGAAAAAGCAAGCACGGTCATCCCAGGCCGTTCGGCAGTACGGGATCATCATGCTAAGCACTTGATTAGCACGAACCTAGAATGAGTTGGTTCCAGGTCAGCCTCATAGGGCTAGACATTGAGAAACTCACCATTATTTTCTGTCTTTCTCAAAGCTCAATTTGTAGATAGAAAGGAGTTGAGCACCGTTTGACCATCACCAGAGGGATGCCGTGCCCGATCCCTAACCCTCTTCTGATTGCCAGATGCCCCTCCCCCCACCTCACCCAAATGAGTGACTCCTGGAGCTTCCCTTAATCGGCTGGCCGCATGCGCCTGGGCAGAGGGTCAATTGGCTAAATGCTTGAATCGGTCGACCAATTGCGTATTATACCCACCTCTCACGATCAAAACACATCAATTGAAGCCGAACTCGGCCGTCTGGTCACGATGGCGTCTCGTGAGGTGACGACGGCTCGGTCTTGCCTCGCGCCTTTGAGAACTTCTTTCTCCGGGTGACTGGGTCCACCCGCGCCGTAAGCAGATTTTTGCCGCTGCTACCCGCCAGAGCCTCCACGATAACAAGAAGACGTCCGTCTCCCGGCCCAGTCACACTCGCTCCGAAACTAACTAACGGTCTTTGTGCAGTTTCCAGCGACGTATCTATACACTTCATTCACTCACTCACACACTCGACACGAGTCATTCTTTCTACCATGGGATCCGCCAGCAATTACTCTGTCTTCGACGCCGCCGAGTACGTCGAGCCTGACGGAATTTTCGACGTCCTGCGGCGGTACGCAGCAGATCCATCCCCCGAGAAAGTCAACGTCTCGGCCGGCGCATACCGCGATGGCGAGGGCAAGCCGTGGTTCCTGCCCTCGGTGCAGATGGCCAAGAAGAAGATCGCCGGCTCAGACCACGAGTACTCGCCAATGATGGGCTTCAGGCCGTTCAGGGACGCCTGCTACGAGCTGCTGCTGCACGGCACGAGCGCCCTGGCAGAAGGACGGGTGAGTCATCAAACCCCCAGACGGACCCAATTGAGTGCACACGGACACGGGGCGCTGAGTTCCCACCCATAGGTCGCCGGCGTGCAGTCCCTCTCCGGGACGGGCGCGCTCCTCCTGGCCGGCATGGCCCTGCGCAAGGCAAACGCGGGCATCAAGACCGTCTACCTGACCACTCCCACCTGGCCCAACCACGAGCTGCTCTTCGAGACCATGGGCTTCGCCGTCAGGTGGCTGCCCTACTACAACACCAAGACCCGCGCCTTCGACCAGGACGCCTTCGTCGCGGGCCTCCACGCCGCCGAGCCCGGGTCGGCCGTCATCTTCCACGCCTGCGCCCACAACCCCACGGGCTGCGACCCCTCGCGCGAGGGCTGGCGCGCCATCGCAGACGCCGTGCGCGCCCGCTCCATCTTCCCCGTCTTCGACTCGGCCTACCTGGGCTTCAACTCGGGCAGCGTCGACGAGGACGCCTGGCCCATCCGGTACTTTGTCGACGAGCTGCGCCTCGAGGCCGCCGTGTGCACCTCCTTCTCCAAGAACATGGGCCTGTACGGCGAGCGCGTCGGCACCGTCACCTTTGTGTCCGCCTCCCGCGAGGCCGCCGCCACCGTCCAGAGCATCCTCGAGAACGCGCAGCGCGCCACCATCAGCACGCCGCCGCTGTACGGCGCCCGCATCGCGGAGGCGGTGCTGACCACCCCGGAGATCAGGGCCCAGTGGGCGCAGGATCTGGTTACTATGAGCGGGCGGATCCTGGCCATGCGCAGGAGGCTGTTTGAGGAGCTCGTCAAGCTCGGGGCGCCGGGGGACTGGAGCCATGTCGTCAAGCAGTCGGGCATGTTTGGCTTCCTTGGGCTGACGCCGTCGCAGGTTTCTCACCTGGAGAGTGAGTCTCACTTCGCTACACTGCAATCCCTTCTTTCCTCTTCCATCGTTTACTGTTAATATGTGGCTAACGAATTGTCTCAGCGGCACACCACGTCTACATGGCCAACACCTCGCGCATATCGATAGCCGGGCTGAACGACGGCAACGTCGAGTACTTTGCGAGGGCGCTGGACGCCACCGTGCGGGTCGTTGCATAATTAGCAAATTGATATCTCGTAGGCACCCTCAGTATTTGCATGGTCACTGGCGTTGGAAAATGGCATTTGCTTCATGATAGTTGTACATACTTCATCTCTGTAGATAAATGACAAAGCGAGCAATCAGCACTCATTTGAGATTACAGCTGCGTGACTCCTCAGTGGTGGCTAAGTGTAAGCACTGTTCAGTCATCTAGTTTCCCCTCTGTTTTGTCATGCTGGCATTATCCACGCCTTGTTTGGATACTGCTTCAACCCTTGGGCTCATTCTGGGGCGCCACCTGACCGCTAGAGACACTGAAAGCAAAAGATGTCAAGGGCTGAGGATTGTGGTCACGGTGTTTGGAGCGTTTGATCAAGCTCCCGATGACGCTTGCGCCAGCATGGTCTTGTTGCATCAACTTGCCCGGTATCATGGTTCCGGTGAGAAACAGCTTGATTGTTACGTGTCGTAGCTGACAATGCCTTAAGCCTGACCAGTGTGTTCCGGCCATTTAGAAACGGCGGCAACTTGTTTCTGGTGACTTTGACGCCCCTCCCTGTGCACCTTTGGCAGAGACTGTGGTGGACACTGCTTTCTCATAGTGAATCGGTCCAGCCTTGGTAACTCCTGTCAGATTTTCTTCACTCATCTTTGGTAACCCAGTCGTCCACTCCAGGTGGTGCTCCTCCTCAGGTGGATTCAGCTTTTGCAAAACAGCCTAGCCCCTGCTGCCGTATGTTCCTTCACACGTCGACCCCTTTTCGAGGAAAGCACCATCAGAAGGAGAAGTGACGCAGGCAAAGTCCAGATTCCTCAACACCGTCACTCACAACCTACCTTCAGGTCTTTCACTATCTTGTACCGCCTTTGTTTCTGCTGTCACATCAGAAATATCAACATCGCCATACAACACCTGCTTTTCTTGCTATCGTACCACACAGTCAACATTGACAGGCTAGCCTGCCGTTTTGTCTTTCACTTCAGTTCTCCTTGTTCCCAAGCCACAGTTTTGCTCGATACATGCCCAGGTGAACAGCAGCAGACAGCCAGCCATCATGGGATCGAGGTATGCCATCATGACCCAATGCGCCGTTGCACATCAACGATACTCACAATTCACCCCCAGCAGTCCGAGCAGCAGTCCGACCGCCGATGGTCGCTCAAGCGACAACAGCGACGACCAGAAGGCCCAGCCCCTTTCCGCAATCGCCCAGCAGGCCTACGACCGCTACGGCGTCCTCGACCCCATCAAGCTCGACCTCATGATCCGGGGCATCTTCATCACCCGCGAGGACGCCGCCGCCCTGCCTCACCGGATCACCACCGACGGCTGTGCCGAGGTCAAGACTGGAGGGAGTCATTACCAGCGGCCCTGCATGTCCCAGACAGCAGCGCCGCGCCTGGCCACTGTGACCCCTACGAAGGCTCGAGCGACCCACCAGGCGACTCGCGCGCCCTCGGTGGGTTCCTCGTCCGCCCGCACCGATATCAGCGCGATTCCTAGCGACCATGAGAAGTGGACGGAGAGCGAGATCAAGCTGCTTATCAAGCTGCGGTCGGAGAGGATCGGGTTTCGGGACATTGCGGTAAGGCTTGACCCATCTGCTGGAGTATCCTCCCTCCCTGCTCCTGAACAATCATTCCGTCCTTGAATCTGCACGCGGGAGGCGCAACACAAAAGAGATTGAGAAGGTCTGACAGGGTGGCGCGTGGATACTTACAACGTCTCAGCGGGACTACTACCCCAGAAAGAACCAGAAGGCCGTGCAGGAGAAGTTCTACAAGGCCATGAAGGACATGAGAGAGCCCCGCTGGAAGCAGCTGTACGATGACCTGCGCGCCCAGCACGACGGCATCATGCCTCACTGCGCTGTTAATGTCGAGAGGCCCATCGAGATCCTGAACGAGGATACCATCGTGGAGCCCACCGAGAATTCAAGCGAGACCTTCAGCGAGACTACCATCGCGGATGAGAACAGTGTCAAGAGTATCCAGTCCACCCTTGGAAGCACCCTGGACGGCATGGAGAACACTATCGAGGATACCAAGAACACACTCTAGAAGATTGGTGTCCACGGGTATGGGACGGCTGGATGCATCGCAATTCAGGACGATCAGTATGCTCTATATTTGTAAGCTCAGCCTGGTTATGGTGGCGAGATGAGCCTGGCATTGATTATTTCACCTCTACCGGCCGTCCTGGATATTATTGGCACGCCAGGCACAAATGTTCTACTGCAAACGGCTGGGCTGGTGTACCTTCTGTTGGTTCCTGATCACCAGGATCCATGCACATGTTTGGGAGGTGAGAAAGGAGGAGAGCAAGGGGTGATGGGGAACTACTTCAGGGAGTAGGACAGTATTGGTTCCTCTGCCGTGGACTGCTGTGAAATGGCAGAATTAGTCTCGTAGCACTGATGAAGTACGGAAGCAGCGCATTCAGCAGCATGCAAAATGCGCCAAGCAAGACTCTCGAAAATCTCCGCTTGCACATATGATACCTCGGTGTTTTGATACTTGACAGTCCAAACTCCAGTATGCCCTTGGACTCCGTCCCGACCAGATGATTTTCACATTGAGACCATCTAGACCATCAACTCAAGCAGAACATCTACCCAGGTATGTAATCAGAACAGCTTGAATCCTCCAGGCACGCCTTTCTGGAACACTCCATCACGATCATACTTCCTGCTGACCTCTTGCAAAAAGGCCTTATTCTTGTCTCCATATGAACCGATAGGATCCTGGAAGTGCCATGCATAATTCATATACTTGAAAGGCACAGCCGTGCCCCTCGACGCCGCGTCCCGGTCAATCGTCTCAATGACCTTCCGGAACGTCCCAACAATCTTCTCATCATCCACCTTATCCTTCCACCACGTCAGAGCCAAAATTGACACAAGCGGGCCGTCCCCGGCCGCAGCATCCAGCCCAAGAACATTCCCGCCCAACTCCGCGCTCTTCCGCAGCAGCGAGGCGGAGTACGGCTGCAGCGTAAGAGAGCACGTGATGCCCTCGCACCCCTTCAGCGGCTCAAGCGCAGCAAGGTACGCCTCAGCAGCCGCGTTCAGCGTGGCCGCGTCGGCCTTGACCGTCGTGTTCATGTACGCGCACCGCACCCCGTCCGCGGACTGGGCCGCCTGCTCTCCCGCCGCGTCCCTAAGCGTCAGGGAACGCATCGAGTTGAGCTGCTCCACCTGCGGGCTGACCTTGACGAACGGGTCCAGCACGGCAGGGGCGCCGTCATCCGCGGCCCTCGGGCCCGTGTGGTACACCGAATTCATGCACAGCGTCCCGCCCAGCTGCATGTACGAGGCGCTGTACCCGATGCTCAGCATAAGGTGCGTCTCATCGCTGGCATCAGTTTTGTTCAGCTCGCTCACGAGGGCCTCCACCTGGCCCGGGAAGCTGGGCGGGAAGTACAGCACCGCGCCGCCCCAGAAGGGGCCCTGCGGGAAGGTCCGCAGGTCGAAGCGCGTCACCACACCAAAGTTGTTGCCGCCGCCGCGCAGGGCGCGCCACAGGTCCGCGTTCTCGGAGGCGTTGGCGTTGACGATTTCGCCCGAGGCGAGGGCCACCTCGAAGTTGGTCACGTTGTCGCAGATGAAGCCCTCGCGTGACGAGAAGATGGAGAGCCCGCCTGCGAGAGCCAGACCGCCGATGCCACCCAGACCGGAGCGACTTCCTGTTACGCCTAATCCGCGTTCCTGGACTTTGTCGTAGACGTTGGCCCACCGCTCACCGGCTGCGATGGATACGTAGCCTTCCTTGACCTCCACCCCTGTCAAGTGGCGCAGATCGACCGTCACGCCGCCTTGGACGTTGGCGCAGCCAGGAAGAGGCTGCTGGCCAGCACCTCGGACTATGACACTCCGGGTCAGTCCTGAGAATTGACATTGAGCCAGTGCACGGGAAAAGCTTACTTGCGAATTTCGCTGAGCCATCGAGGGCAAAGCTCTTGATGGTGGTGATGAACTTGGCAACCTCGTCGGCGGTCCGGGGGAGGAAAATAGCTGCAGGCGCTATCTCGCTCTCAAGGGACGAGAGGTATGAAGAGTTCAGCTTCTCATACTCATCTGTCCCGGCGAGGGCCAGCTGCTCGACTGGGAACAACTTCTTAAGAGCGTGCACGGCAGGAGAGGACATGATCGCAATCGATAGTTCGCAGGTTCGTGGTGAACGGTGCCGAGAGGAACTGATGATGAGTAGAGAGAAACACAGGTCGACAAATCAATTTTCTGTGTTGTCTGGAACGGAATTTATCGTGACCTCATGCTGCACAAAAGGCTGCACCATGCGGATGTTGGTTCTTTGCCGTGTGGTATTCAACACCTAAACTAGTGCAAACCAGCCACCAACGTCCACAATTCTCAGACCAACGGGTGCATGAACACGTATCGTGATAGGTGTGATCTAGGTCGGCCCCACAACCAAGATGGAGTGTTGGTGATGGATACTATAGTGCTGAAAAGGAACTACCTAGGTACTAGTAAAATATGCCCAAGTAGGTACCTTGTATGAATTAAATATCCCCAGTCCCTTCTGAGCATAAATCAGCGACATGGAAAGCTGGCGCAACGAGTTTATCAAGTCTACCACCTGTTGCTTGTAGCCTATAACTAAACCACGTTGAAAGGTTGGCCTGCGCAGAGGTGGAGAGCAGGTCAAGCACCTCCATATGACCCCTTGTAGCTGTAAGTCTTCATGCCATGGGAATAGAATGATGAAAGATAAGTATAGACAGTAACCAGAGCTACATGAGACTGGGGAGTGAAGCTTTTGCGCATTATCTTCAGCTTCCTTGCCATTTCTCTGGAGGAGGGCTAAGATCCCTTAACTTGATGAGAATGCGAGAAGTGCAAATGAGAGACAATAGAATGGTCTCGTGATGCGCAACAGTGTTGCTCCGGAGTTGACTGTCGCGCTGCTGCACAACTCATGATTGTGCACTGGAAGAGAAATGCGCCCAGATGTGTCCAATAAGCGTCGTGGTGGTGTCTTTGGGCAGGGCATCAAGATGGCAACTGTGATAGCCACCGTCCAGAGAGAGCACTTGAGGCTTTGCACATGCATGTTCGAAGTACTTATCTACAATGACGATAACAACGGAGTGCTAGACGTTGGAAAGCTCGAACTTGACGGCAGAGAATCGGTACCAGTGAGCCTGTTCCGGCGAAGAGGACATGCTTGGGCGAATCAATTCACACCCATGGGGAGATAGACAAGCCACACGCCTCTGTTCCTGTCGATTCTACCCAGGTAGCAATGCGATTCGTCAGCCTTGTTTGTGGAGACAGTTGGGGTCGTATACCATCCGGGTGATAGATTGTGAGGGTCTGGACCTGAGCCTTCGTTTCATGATCTTCCACTTTACATTCTTTGAGTGCCATGTTATTTTCACTGGAGGAACTTGGCCTATGCCCGTCTGACCAAGTAACGGGTCGTACAGTGGTCAATCAGTTGCGACTTGTTTACCACGTCGGGATTGATGTTACGAAGCATGTCGTGCAACGTCTGCATGCGTGCATATGCCACGATGATACCACTATAGGCTAGGTCTAAAAGTACGGGCTGATTTGTAGTGTAGCAAACAACGTGCAGTCGATGCACTATTTTGATCTAAAACATTTGAATAAAGGTAAATCCATGTGGTAGAACCACACGTCAATCGTCTTCGCCGGACGAAGGTTCCCGTCCGAGTGACCATCCATTTATTCAGATGTTGTCATCACCGCTGCAAAAGACAAAGTTTCCTTGGAAACTCCCCGTAGCATTTTAAAGTTTCCTGCATCCTCCTTTGGATTGTGGTTCGGCCCTACGTCCAACCATGATCGGGCCTGTCAGGAAAGAGCTCCCGGAGGCTTGTGCCCGTGTGCGCGATGGGGGCTATGTTGCAGCGTCCGTGATGATCGCGGCGCCGGGGCGTGATAGGGCACGGAGCAACGCCCGGCTGGTCCTCCCCACGGGAACGACAGCGTCGTGCTGTTGCTGTGATGCGCTGTGCCCCGAAGGTGCTGAGAAGTAAAGTGCATGTTTGCATGTCTGCAGCCCGCCCCCGCGTGCATCCACCCGACATCGCGGCCGTGCCAAGAGATGCGATTGCATCGAGGCGCTTTGATTGATCTACGGGGTTGACAGGGGTAATCCCGACGGAGGTTAAAATCGTCTGATGTTCGGCTGATGCCTTCGAGATTGCCCATTGCTTTTTTCCCGAAGTTCCCGCCAGCACATGCTGGTTGGCAGTGTGTAGTTGTTGCGATGGCTATTTTATATTCGGGTCTACTATAGCCCATGTGTCAGTGGATAGCGTACTTTGTCAGTAATTTGGTCGACATGGGGCTGGTGCGCCGCGTCATGGCTTTATAAAGAGTGGCTGGCTTCACCGTGTATCAGGCGTTCATGCTCAGTTCGCACCTCGAGCATTGCAGCCCTGCTTGGAAGCTATCTAAAACACTGCTTGAGGCACGCTCACTGTCAGGAGGTGTGTGGTGAGTGTGGACATCCGACAAGCGATCTCTTCAGACTTCCCCGATCACGATGCATGATCGATGAACTGCCAACAGCAGGATGTCTTTCCCCAGGTCGCATCCATCAAGACGTCTCTGTAACCAACCATACATGTGACAGCTGCAGCACATACAGAGGTCGCATTCGCCAATGGCAGTGCCGGGTCTCGCTGTACGTGGGGTAAGAGAGACGACACCCTCACCGCGGGTGACAGAGGCAGCTTCCGGACCTGCAGCTGGCCGGGAAGGGCCTGCATCCGTGCGCACTGCTCGCAGGAACATATTCCTTCCGGCAATCAGCCACTATCGATCCGGTCCCGGGCTGCCTGCCATATCAATACTAGGTATCAAGCAGAGCAGGGAGGGAGGCTGAGGAGAGGAAGGAGAGTAGTCAGTCGCACAGACAGGCAGAGAACAAGGAAGCTGAACTCATCAACACCTTTCTTTCTTCCCTCCCGGCCCAGACCTAGAGCCGAGGTCTCTTGGCCATTGGGACAATAACGGCCAACAGGCGGCAACGTAGCAGGAGCAACGGCACCATTGACGACGGAATTGCCCAGACACACGTCGTGCAATTCGCTGCAATTCGCGGGGCGGGGTGCAAAGAATGCGGCCTAATCTAAATAGCCTCGCCGCCATGCGCAATCCGTGTAGGAGTCCTCTCTGCCCGCCAGGGAACTCCCAAGAACCCCCCAGGGGGAGCCTCACACCTGTCTGTCAGTTGGGCAGGGACGTTCAGACGTTGGCTGACAGTCCCTGGACGGTCCCTGGTGCAGGCCAGGCCACATGCTGGGATGGCGATGCGGGGGCCCACCGGAAGACGAGGCCTAGCATGCAACCGAGCGTACCCTTGGCGTGTGTGTGGGTGGGGGGTGGCGTGTTTAATGTGGGCTCTTCTGATGGCGGGCACGACTACTGCGGCTGTCACTTCTTGGAACAGAAAGGCACGCTCGATTGATGATCCTGCCTTCCAGGGTTGTTTGCGTGCTTGCCTGTGCTGGTGCCGGCGTGCTGTGCAGGGCAGGCAAGGGACCACAGGGAAGGACCGAACGAGGGGCACGAGCCATAGTGTACGAGTTGCTGGTAGCGGGCGCGAAAACTGACATCGGGAGCTTGTATCGGCACCGAAGGAAAGGGGGAACGGGGAGGGGGAGATCTTCCAAGGTTGTGTGCCCGCCCACTGACAGACTTCCCAAGTACCAGCAAACTGCTGAAGTAGATACGGGTGGCAGGTGGCTTTGACTCTTTTTTGTGCGAGATGACAAGGGAGGTCCCGTCCGTGCAATGTGTTGACCGTTAGGGGGCCAGGGAAAAAAAAACACAACATGCCAGGACAGGTAGCACCGAATGGTCGATTGGCTGGGCAATGGTCCCTCCCCGGCCGCCCCTGATGGGGACCTGGTCCTAGTCATGGTCCCTGAGCGCTGCGATGGCGGGCCAAGAAGCAGGCTTGGTCCAATGCATCTACTTCATTATTACAAAAGCAACGGCCCCGTTCTGGCGTGCCGGGGACAGGCGCAATCTCGCGTGCCCCAGAAGCTTGTGATCTCGGTCTTGATCTTGGTGTTCTCGATTTGTTGTTGATTATCGTCGGTTGATCTGTCACAAAACCCCATCGTGTGTGTTGCGTGACCTGTCAATTCGCGCCAGATAAACCCTCGATCTTGCATCTCGGATCTTGATCGCTACTGCCGCCGTCATCCCACGTACCACACCAGAAGTACCTACCCATACCATCTTTCCTCACCAAGCAGCCAACATGCCTTTCACCGAGATCAACGGCAAGACCATCTTCTACTCGTGGAAGCCAGCGAGCAGGGCCGGCCTGACCCTCTACTTCATCCACGGCCTGGGAAGCGCGCACTCGTTCTGGTCTCCCATCATCCCAGGCCTGGTCGAGGCTGGATTCTCGTGCCTCGCCATCGATGTACCCGGTTTGTCTAGCCCTGCCCCACGATCGAGAGCGCGCAGCACTGCACAGCATTGCACAGCTCCAGAGATGCGCCCGCCCGCTAACAGGTGACGCCCGCGCGTCCAGGTTTCGGACAATCGCCGTACCATGGCAAGCCCCACGACCTGCACGAGATCACCGTAGACTGCATCGCCCTCCTCGAGAGCCTGGGCAAGTCGCTCGACCGGACGATCATAATTGGGGCGTCAATGGCTGGCATCGTCTGCTGCGAGATCGCCGTGCGACACCAGGTTGCAGGCGTCGTGAGCGTCGGCCCCATCTGCCCAGGGCCCGAGACGAAAGAGGCATTCGAGCACCGAGTGGCGGTTATCAAGAAGGGTATGATAAAGACAAAAAGACACTTTCCAGGCCAGCTATGAGCTGGATTGGCGTGTCGAATGGTAGAATGGAGCAAGCAGTCGCTGACCTGATGATCTACGCAACAGATGGCCTCGAGGGGATCGTCAATTCGGTCGACATCCCCACCCGCGCAACCGGCTCCAAAGCCACCAAGACAGCCGAGGCGTTCGTGCGCTCGCTGATCCAGTCGTCCAACCCGGAGGCCTACATGTCCCTGGCCCAGGCCATCGCCGACGCCCCCGTGCCCGAGTACAACAAGATCAAGGTGCCGCTGCTCTGTGTGGCCGGCCAAGAGGACCAGGTCGCACAGCTCGAGGACTTGGCGCTGATAGGGGACGAGTACGTTCAAGACCCTCCACTCACACACACCATTCCCCACCGTTGCGCTTGTTCCCTTTCCCCACATGCCGGCACTTAACATGTGATGCATGCATGCCATGCCCATGCAACAACATAGCAAACAAGCAGCGTGCTAATTTTGGTCCCTGCAGATGGGGCGCGCCCTCTAAGACGGAGCTCGAGGTGCTGTTCGGTGTCGGCCACTGGCACAGCATCGAGGACGCGGACGGGACGGAGGGGTGCCTGAAGAGGTTTGCGAAAAAGGTAGAACTCAAGTCGCGTGCCTTTTAATATGATAATGCTGCTGTCTTTTCTGTTTTGTTTGGTCTTGTCCAGGGCGACACGTCTTGCACGCAACGTCATCTGGTCTCTTTTTCCCTGTTTTCATAGAATGCAACAGCACCACCGCATGAAGGGGTCTCTAATGTTAACCTGACGATAGGTCACGGCCATTGTCGCCAACGGCGGAGAGTAGACGCCGGCTACAGCCATTCCCCTACGACGACTACGGGAAGCGACGGCGAGACGCACTCGCGAGGGAAGTCACGGCACGACGGGCATTTCAACGAGCTTGCCAATTACGGCCTACGCGCACACCGAGTTCTCACTGCGCTGATTTCGCGGTGAGATACTCTACGGCCATCTCTCACCTACCATCCAGGGCCGCATGAGTTTTGTGGTTTCGGGCAGGATGGGAGAGTCTTCTCTGGCAAGACGAATGTGAAGGTGCGGCGTGTTGTATGATACTTGCGGAGTCTGGCAGGATATGTTCCAAGAATAATACCATAATAGAGTGCTCCTGATGAGACAGATGTCGCGTGACCGTGAGAACCCGAAGCTGAGGCTACCCCTGGAGCGACCACGGGCACAGACTGTCGAGCGACCACCTGTCAACGATTCCTCAGGCAAGATCATGAGAACAACAATGGAAAGTTGAAAGGGAGGAGGAAGAGAGAACACATCTGGAAGTGTAGAGAGGATTTGCTCTTGCCTTTATAAAATCCGCTTCGCAGGGGTGCGTGCAGTCTCCGCCTAATCAAGGTTCAAGAAATCGTACGATGGTCTGACGATTAAAAGTGGAACCGGCCACACCTCCCTACCCCAAGCGCAACCACATTTTTTTTTAGGCGGGTGGTCAATCCCGCGCACGGCAAGGATGGCTATCTAGTCATTGTCCCATACTGGAGCGGTTCCACGCTTCCGAATTGCGATCAAGCATTCTGTCCTCTTTTCTGTCACTTCGTCTGTCACCTCGCACTAAACTAGTTCGCACGTTTTTTTTTTCTTTTCTACTGGGCCCAGGGTCTCGGGCCTGTCACTAGGGAGGAGTGAAAGCCCCGGGGGCGGCACTAGATGGCGAGCCTCGAATTCGTATATTTTGGTCCAGATGACGCCCAGGTGCCAACAGTGCTTTCTTCAAGTGCCGATATTTTGCACCCTCACTGGTCTGCCAGGGTCTGCAAGTTAAGCGTTGAGATGCCTGAACATAATACCGGGACTTAGATGCCCAATGGCATTGGCTTCGTCGAAGAAGAAGGATGCGAGCAAGCAACCCAGGCAACTTGAAGTGCGTGCTGTGTGGCCGGCCACTTGGGTAATTTCATGCGCCCGTCGCATGACACAGGGCACCCCCATGCGCGCCACACGATTCTAGAACATATCATGAGAGCTGTCAATTATGGGCTAACGTTACGCTTTCACATGAAAGCCCACTCGTCCTCTCATGCCATTGCCGGCCACATATGATCGTCGCTCCGGGCGTGACGCAACTCTACCAGGAGCAATGCAGGCAACCTGACCTGGAGGTTTACCATTTCAATTCTGGTCCGGCACATGACTGAAGTCCAGTAAATTGTGCTGTATGACAGGTACTGTGTGACCGTTATGCAATTTTGTTTACACGAGTGGCGAGAATCAGTTGACTGTGAATCACTCAAGCCATAGCTCTAGAGACAAGTTGTACTTGCTGCAATTACTTTCAACCCGAATCACATTTTGAGGAGATGCAAGCGGACGGTGCTGCGAGGGTGGATGAAGGAGCAACTGGTGGCATTGAGGATCTGACATTGTGATTCAGACTAGTCATGCTTCTAATAGCTGTGCTTAGACACGATGATGAGAAAAGTTTACACCCCGCTGCCTCTTGGCTTCTTTCCTCGCCCTTCTCTGATTCGCTCGACCGACCGTCCTCGTAAGATCCAACACAATGTCGCCAGCCATGTCCTGATTTCGTACTTCCGAGCCACAATAGGTCATGATGACCTTGAGGATAGTCTGGCAGCCGCGGCCCGAAAGCAGTCGTGATAGTCTTTGAAGACACGCCCGGCACTGAGCTGCGGTGTCTAGGGCCATGGCTTCGCTATTGACGATGATGTAGACATGCCTAAGATGTTGGAGCAAGTCACCGAGCATGTTCAGGTAGTCGTCCTCAAAATTGGCGTCTGAGTATTTATTGAGCTGAAAGGACATGCTGCGTTCCGTGTATCGCGAATAGTTGAGGCTGAGTGCTTGATACACAAGACTTCTCAGTGTCTCAAGAAGTGGGTACTTCCGGTCACTGCTCATGAAGACCCAGAACACCGCGACTCCATCTTTGAGCAACTGCTTGACGATTTCCGTACAGCACCTTCGGATCTCAAGACTCTGACGATATGTTGAAGTGACCAGAATGGTTGACGATGTGGCCGCCTTACTCCAGTGCTGCAGCTTTGGTGAGGTCCAAAAGGCCGCGACGTTGTGCTTGGATTTCTGGCGGAAAGCAGCTCTGGTATCGACCACCTGCAAGGCTGACTGAAACAAGGACTTATGGTCAATGGTGCACTGTGATGCGATCATGCTCAGAGCCTGGGTCAACTGCACGTCTGACAGAGCGGTACGAGTCTCCAAGTGGTTGTCTCGAATCTGGGCTACCGAGTTCGCCAGAGTCTTCAACATGACTAGCATCTCCACTCGCTGAGCTCGAGCGTCAATCGTATCCTTCTCTATCCGGCTCCTAAGCTTAGCGATGTCGTCGTGAGTAGCTCGAAGCTCAGCTTGACTGCTCGTGGTGGCATGATATTTGACGATTTCCGCATCGCGGCGAATGAGGTTGATAAGGTCTTGGTATCTCAGCGCCACCGGTCTTGTGAACGCGTGAACAGCACGCATGAGCCTGCTTTCCTCATAGTAGTACAGTGCTCGAACGAGGAATCGCAGGATATGTGCATACAACATAGATGCTGCGTTCTTTAGAGTAGCAGTGGGGTAAAGCGCGAGCACAAGTTCCACCGGAGGGAGAGATTCACAAATGTCGCAAAGCGCCGTGACAATTGTGGTGAGCGTATGTTCGTGCTCAACGATGGCCTCCCTTTCAGTAAGTATATGTCTGTAGTACTGGCTACCCAGGTCTTTCCTTGCCGATGTACTCACCCCGAATATGAGCTTCATGGCCCCCCACGCGAGACTGACGTACTCAGGGTGGTGTTGTACCAGAACATCTATGATATGTCCGTGATACTTCAACCACTGAGAGAACGCGCTGAGTCGCTCTCGTATCTTGGACCTTGAGACCCCATCTTCGTAATGCTTCTTGGCATCCAAAACTGCCTTCAACACACCTTCCAATGTGGATGCTTTCAGAAGCTCGTCCGCTCGTTGCCGTTTCGCAGCATCTTTTGTTAAGGACTCCTTGAAAATCTCAAGAGCCCTATGAAGTGCTTCGTGCGCTGTTTTCAATGGATCCCTGATGGAGCACGTCAGCAGGTGGACTTGAGATGAGGATAGCAGCTTGCTGGCAGCCTTCGGCGTTTAGCTCACTCCGCATCGGACATATCGCCGCCGTAAGCACGAACTATCCAGCCTCGTGCGTCTACTGCGGCATCAGTGTCTACAGCGGCGTCCGAACTCGCCATGATGCCTCTGTTCAGTATTGTTTGAAAGAATGATGTTTATGGGAGAGCATGGCAAGTCACCTAACTTCACTTTCCCTTCTACACTGTGGCCTCCGTAAGCTCCAAGCCACTCGATGGCTGTGTAGACCTCGTGACGTGCTGTGTAACTCGTATCTGCACTCGTAGGTGCCACAAGAGAAGCATCCGAGCCCAATTGGATTACGCAGAGCCAACCGATTTGCTTGATTTTTGAAAAGAGGGGTAGTTGATCTTGGCAACGTCTTTGCTCATGGACGCCTTTTTTCAACCCTGCTTCCTGATGGGCATCTGACTCTGATGGTTGATTCTTTGTCCTCCAATACTCGTGTGGCCTCGTACTTACTCCCACATTCGCAGCTGGAGGCCCAGACTTCAGTACGGGTTTGCGCCCTCGACGGTATCCGAGATCCGCTCCCAGCCGAACAACTAGTCAGCAATTCAGGCCAGACCTCGCTGCAAGCGTTACAGAGGATATCACCTACTTTCTGCGGGAGGTGAAGGCTCTCATCACTTGAGCAACTTGAAGTCTAAGAATCCCGTTTCTGACCACAAACGCGAACCTCTTGATCCAGATAATAGTATAGATGACCAAGAAGGCCATGGAGCAAGAGGTACTCTGAATGATTAGACTCACTTGATGACTTAAATGTGGAGCAAGGAATCAATAGCGAGCAGACAGACTCCTATGAGGAGACTGACAACATCAACAAGGCTATGAGTAGAGTCTGACACGATTCTGTTGGCGTTGGGAAAAGGACAATTGCCTCCAAAGGTGAAAGGTAGGTACTCTGTTTCACCCCCGACTAGAACCCATAACGCTAATCAGTTGAAAGTGCCATGGACTTACAAGAGGTCGAATCTATTACTATCTCGGACGATCTCAGCCATATTTCCAAACTTGAAGATAGACAATTTCATGCCTTACACGCCACTAGAGACACATCAGTGATCTCGGAAGAGGAAGCGATACTAAAGAGGAAGCAAGAAGATACTGTGAGGATTGAAGAAGAAGCCCAGGGGAGGGAAAACGAAGCCCAGAGGAAAGAGCAAAACAAGATTAGGGAAGAAGACCAAAGGTTGCGGGAACTAGAGGCGAGGAAGGAAGTAAAAGCCCAGAGGATGGAACAAGAAGCCCAAGAAGCCCGAAGGATAAAAGAAGCCCGGAGGATGGAAGAAGAAGCCCGGAGGAGGATCAGAGCCGAAACCGAGAGGAACCAGAGCAGGGTAGAAGGAGAAGCTCAGAGAAGGGGGCAAGCACCTAATGTGAGGACACAAGAAGCTAATTTGAGGGACCAGGAAGCTCGGAGACAACTCCGGGCGACCACTGCTAACCTATATGCATTGGATAATCCCGTCGGGGCTGAGGGTGGGCCATGCAGAACAGGACGTGTTCAGTCCTCGCTCAAACGCCGGCTTCCCGACTCTGCTTCTGAAATCGAACTCGAGGATCAGGTATTGAGTCTTGATCTGCCTGAGCTGCAGGATTACATCGGTCGTTTGACAAAGCGGGCCACCCATCTCAAGTCCTCTGTTGCGAAGTCTCAACCAACTCATCGGCATCTTATATTATATCGGATCCAATCATTCCAAAACGTCCTCGAATCATGGCGCACCCGTCCGGATTCGCCTGAGTTAGTTCTTTCGGCTCCATTTCTCGATGCTCCTGAGTGGATTGGCCCCATTGACCAAGGCACGTTACATTGCAAAGTTCCAATCCAGAACTTCGACCTGTTTCTGGAGAAAAATAAGGACATTGCCTTCATAGTCTTCCAAACCTATTCCGTTCAAAATCATGAGCGGGATCGCACTGCGTCGGAGACAGATGATCCGCCCGAGATCATCATCAACGAATCCATCAAACCAATCACAAAAGAGCTGATTGCAGCTGTCAGGCTTCTCCTAGGGTCGCAAGATGAATATGCAGATCTATGGCACGACTTCAAGGCAACCTCAGAGCTGTCTGCGCCTTATCTCTTCGCTTTTCACCAGAGAGGGTACACAGACATTCTGAGCGACCCCGAACAATTGACTTTGCTCTGGAACTACATCATTCAGAATCACGGCGATGAGTACACTACTGCCGACGCTTTGTTGTCCAGTGGCAAGATCACCTCAGACTATATAGAATATCTATTCAAACCTGGCGATATCTTACTTCAACGGAAGACCGACTCCTGTTTAGGCTGGGTGGCGAAGTCGTGGGCAAAGCACGTCCAAACTTACCGGACTTCACGAGCGAATGCCAGGGCGATAATCTCCAGCACATCCCGAATTCCTCTCTATGGGTCAGAAATGGCGTCTAAGGAAATGGCCAATGAGAGGGTTTGGGTCCAAACTTGGACGATACCTGCATGGAACTGGGGTTTTGACGGCTGCTTTCAGCGAAATCATGACGAGCTATCGTTCTCTATAGTGACAGAAGATGATCCGGGCCCAGGCTCCAGCACCACATATGTCTCTAAAGCACAAGCTGAGGACGATACAACCACACCCGAGGGCATCCCAATCAGTGATCTCGAAGTCTTCCCGATCCGGTATGCCCCCCAGGAGGTCACCCAGCAGCTTCGCCGACGCGGCAAGGCATTTTGGAAATGTCGGAACCGAAAACTGGTGTCCTACGAGGAACACGCGAATGACAGCCAAGAGAGTATGGTGAGTAACACGTCCGAGGTCATGATAGCTTGTTTAGATCCCGTTAGTCTGGTGGCACTTCTAATTCCATACAGTTGGAAGAACGTTATATGGTTGACCTGAAGGCGTATCGTAGTATACACAAGAATGATCAGTGCGAACGCCCTGGGACGACCGCTCTACTGCGAGACGAGCTGGGACCAGAGGCCATGGCTAAAGAAGAGCCACCGGATGACAGGTTCGAGCTGCTGCTGCCTCCTACCATCAAAGGGTTCAACATGCGGAGGAAAAAATGGTTTGACCTGATTGCTGAGCGTATAACTGACGTGAAGTGGAACGAAGACGCATTCAGAAAGGTTGTCATGAACAGCAAGGCCAAAGATCTGATTCAAGCTCTTGTGAGCAATCAGTTGGCCTCAGAAGCAAGCACTGATCTCATCGAAAACAAAGGAAATGGGCTGATTCTGCTGTTACATGGAAGCCCAGGGACAGGGAAAACCTTGACAGCCGAAGGCGTGGCCGAGATTACCAAGAAGCCTCTTTATAGAGTCACTTGTGCTGACATCGGTACGAAGCCCGAGGAAGCAGAGAAGTACCTCGAGTCTATACTGCATCTTGGCAAGCTCTGGCGATGTGTTGTACTACTGGACGAGGCGGTAAGAAACCCTTACACGACGACATGCTTCCTCACTTGAACTTTGCAGCTCAAGCTAACCAAAATCTATTATAGGATGTGTTCCTCGAACAGCGTAGTCTTGAGGATCTCAAGCGGAATTCCCTCGTATCAGTCTTTCTGCGTGTACTCGAGTACTACGAGGGCATCCTCATCCTCACCAGCAATCGGGTCGGAACCTTTGACGAGGCATTCAAGTCGCGCATACAACTGGCACTTCATTACCCTGCGCTCGGCCCTTACGAGCGGTTGCGAATTTGGGAGAATTTCTTGGAGAGACTGGAGAAGCTCAAGGACCCCTCGATCGACGTGCCGGATCTGCGTGATCATTTGAAAGAGTTACAAGTCGAGGAAATGAACGGCCGACAGATTCGCAATGCAATCACGACAGCGAGGCAGTACGCCAAGTGGAAGAATGTTACATTGACGTACACTCACCTGAAGGACGTGATAGATGTAGCCGGGCGCTTCGACAAATATCTTGACCAACTCCATGGAGGCCGGACGCAGGACCAGTTGGCAGAGGAGGAGGGTGTACGTTAGGGCTGGATTGGGCCTATATTTACTTTCTCTCCGCAGAGTCGCTCATTTGATTTCTTACTCTGTTACGAAGCTCTATCAAACACTCTTTGCCCACCTCACATAGCATGGATACCCGTTCGCGGGATGCAACCCTCCCGAGTCCGTCTGATATGCCCGTTCCCCATGTACAGTTTTGACGGGCTGCCCGAAGAGCGTCCTCTTCATCTTCTCGACGGCGCCCAGTTCGCTCTCCCTCTTGGCATCGAAATCATCGTAGGCATCGCGTATCTCCAGATCCCTGCAGGTCAGAATCAGAGCCACACGAAGCTCGTTCCACACCAACGTCTGCCCGATGCAGTTTCGAGGACCTTGCTCGAAAGGCCGGAAGGCAGCCGGATCTGGGTGCAGCTCGTCTTCAGGCCCAACGAGAAACCGCTCCGGCAGAAACTCCTTGGCCCTCGGCCATACCCGAGGGTTCACGTGTAGTGCTTGGTGAAGTATATTCGCGCCGACGTAATCCATGGGTTGCTCGTTGCCTTGGAGGTCGGTGATGGTGACCCCCGGGCTTCCGGAGCGCACCGTCCCGGCAGGTGCATATATGCGGAGTGTCTCCTTTATGAATGCTACTGTGAGCCTGCAGTTGTTCAGTAGGCTGGGATTCTCCTTCAGAACTCTAGCCGCATCGTTAGGGTCTTTCCCGAAGATCTCATCGTGCTCATTCCTCAGTTTTTGGAGCCATTCGGGATGCTTTGCAAGCATGTGGTAGGCGTAGACCATCATCGAGGCTGTCGTATCAGTGCCTGCGAAAAGGAAAAGTCGAATTTGGCTTCCCGCGTATTGTGCAAACCTATCGTCCAGTTTCTCTTTGTGGAGACTATCCACCTTTGAATTCTCAGCCAAGTAAGCTTCGAGTGCAAGAGTGGTAACAGATTTGATTGATTTGGGCCTCCCTCCTTTTCCGTTCGCATCGACTGCATGTGCCGCCTTGATTTCCTGGAACCGAGTCTCCAGCACCTGGCGGATGTAGTTGTTCATGATACGCCCATGATACCATTGAACCAGGGGACGGAGGGGATGCATTAGTTTGCGAGGGTCCCAAAAGGAGTGCCAGTCTAGGATGTGGTCAAGTGCTGTTGCAAGAACATTAGGCGACTCCTGGTGATGCGAATCGTCATCCCTTGGCTCGTAAGCAAATGTCAACCAGATCATATGATATGCCGTGGGGAAGACACTTACAATGTGACTTTCAGAATGACCTCTTGGGTGAGTTTTGTCGTCAACTCGTCCAAAGAGAACATCCCTTTCCCAACCATCTGAATCAACTTCTCGCGAAATACCAGAACCGAGTCGACAATATGAGGAACATGGTTCAGCACGGCCCCAGTACTGAACCCGGGGTTGAACAGTGACCTCCAGTACTTCCACTCATCTCCATTCATAGAGACTATGTCCGGGCCACCAGCCACGGGTCGCATGGACGTGGCGGCAACAAGAGGCTTGGGCAGGTTGTACTTGTTGCAAACCTGACTGATGGGTTTAGGGCCAAAGATTGTGAATAGAGGAGGGTACATTGGCCAGAAGTCAATGAGAAAGAGCTCAGTGTCGGCGAACTCCCAACAGAGATCTCGCATTGCGAAAGCGACGGCTGCGTCGGGAGGGACTCCATCCAGGTACTTCTGGAGCACAAGAAGGTGACCCGTGATCCAACTCCAGCCTTTGGGCATGGGCTGTAAGTTATGTCAGCAAAACACTCACAGTCGCCGTCGACGGCTGATTTTGGACTACCTACCACCCCCTGCTTTCGAAGCTCATTGATCTTGCGACGATGGCTGAAGACCGTATGAACCGCGTATGCGAAACAGGTGCACAACAAGACGCTAGCAGTGGATAATATGATCAGCCACGCCATTTTTGGAAGTACCTGGCGGATGGGCCAAGTATTGGGGAAGAGAAGCCAAAGAGGAAAAGAAAAGAAGGAAGGAAGGGAGGAGACGGATTGGAAAGTAGCTTGTTGGATACGTGCCAGTTCAGGTTGGCGAGAAGTTTTGACCAATGGGCGCGGGCGTGTTGTCCCTGTTGGACATAAGTACAATACATGGTCAGCTCCAAGGGATTGGCTCCCCACAGGCAACAGTATTGTGGAGAGTGGCGCCATGGGATTGTTGGAGCCCACCCCCAAGCTCATCCTGCTTCTCCTGCACCACTAGCCTTTACGGGTTAATGCTGGAATCCTTTCATTACGGGACCCGTGGTACAGATGCGTTGTAAAAAGCGCGAAAATGAGAAAACAAGTCTCCTCAGCCCTTTCCGCTGTCTTTACCGACACTTCTGTGCTGTGATATCCGACGAAGGGACGTAGGAAATACAGCACGGTGTAAGAACCCAGCAATACGACAAGGTAGGCGCTGTGGCTTTTTCTCCACAAATAAATAACCATTTCTTTTGTACTGGGTGGGCAGCACCTGGAAGCTGGGTGGGCGGATCTTGGCTGATATTGGCTATTTGAAGATGGCGAATAAATGCATAGCTGTATTCGCTACGTGCATTTGACGCTTGGTAACCAAATATCAAATCTGACAACCACCAGCTGCAGGAGTTGTCTGCTTTCTGCATGTAATGCTTCAATTTTGGCGGTCAGGTGCTAAGGTCAGCTATCAACAAGACTCGTGACACCATACGAGGATCCGGAATCGACGTCTCAGCCATTATGGACAGTGCAACTGGAATACCTAACGTGCAGACCGGCCTGGTAAAGACTCAGGACGGAGTACACCTGAGCTACACGCAAGCCGGACCCATCGATGGCCAGAACCTGCTGTTCATACCGGGATGGCGACAAACGGCAGTAGAGTGGAAGAAGCAGGTCAAGTACTTCTCCGAGGCCGGATACCGAGTCACCGCATACGACATGCGCGGCCACGGCGAGTCTGAGAAGCCCGACTTTGGCTACCGATTGAGCCGCTTCGGCGCCGACCTCTACGACATTTTGACTACCCTCGACCTCCGGAACGTGAGCATCATCGCGCACTCGATGGGCTCCTCCGTGACCTGGGCATTCTGGGACCAGTATCCTGACGAGCGCAAGCGCATCGACCGCATTGCCATTGTCGACCAATCCTCGGTTCTCGTCGCCGATCCCACCTGGACCAAGGAAGAGGCCGAGACATGCTCTGCTGCCCTCTTCACACCCGCGCAGACATACAATTTTGCCAAGAATATCGCCCTCGAAACTCCTCCCTTTGTGAGGAAGATGTTTACTTCCAACGTCTCTGAAGCAGACTACCAGTGGGTGCTCGCCGAGAACGAAAAGATCAGCGATCAGCACGCTGCGACCCTGCTCATCAACCATGCATTTGCCGACTGGCGTGATGTGCTACCCCGCATCGACATTCCATGCCTGGTCATATCAGGAGATGACAGTGTGAATGATGCCTCGGGTATTGCATGGGCAGCTACGCAAATCCCTGGGGCTAAGAGCCGTACCTTTACCAGTGAAGAGGGAGGGAGCCACTTTATGTTCTGGGAGAACCCTGATCTGTTCAACAGTGTTATTGAGGACTTCGTGTCACCTCATAGACTATGATAAGTCAGCAAATAACTTTCTGGAGCGAATAAATTGAGAAGTTGACCAGAGTCTATTCAATCGCTTAAATTCAGAGAGGGGGCGAAACTAAACACATCCTAAACCTGCAAGTAATTGTCCCCGTGTCTGAGTAGCCAGGTTCGACTACTGAACATGTTTGTGTAGTGTAGGATTCGAGAGTGAAACTTGCCACTCAAAATTTAAGTACCAGAATGTAGTCTCGGAATTAGTGGAGCATATAGTGTATGATTTTGCACTCCTACCCAGATACTTAATGTCGTAATGGACAAACACTATGAGTAATCTATAGAAAGTCGATATATGCACATCCACCGATATTGAGTGCTCTAAAGCATAATCACAAATATCAGTGCAGTTGACCTTGGCGGGCTTGTAATAGATCCGGCTGCATGCAGCACGTCCTGACAGTGGACGGGTCAAGTAGGGGAGGGGAGTGCATAGCTGCAGACAGTTGCGTTACTGGGAAACGTCACTTGTGAAGTGGAGTCTCTTCGTATTCTATTCGATTCGTCGGGTGGAAGTGTGCTCCAGGGCTAACTGTCTGTTGTCTCTTATGGCCAGAGACCAGTCTTTTGAGGCAATAAGCCGAGTAGCGAGAGACCAATGGGAGGAAGGCCTCTCCTCAAGAACCGAAAGAATCACAGAATCAAGAAAATTAAGATTTGTGACGAATGTCTGTGGCCTTGGAGAATGAGTGTCATTCGCAAAGACTAGATCAGGCTCCACGGATGGGCCTCTTGATGGTTGATTTGTATTTTGGTCCCAAACGCTCCAGTCTCGTGGCCACCAACAACATTACCCACAATGCGCAAGGTGGAGGTCCAACTCTTGTTCTTTATCAAATCGCTTTCATTTCCTCTTCACGAGTCTTGCGGACCGCGAATACGACGCAGAATGTTACTCGCCAGGATATCTACTGAAAAGGTAACGTTATATCGTAAACATGGGTAATCCCCGCGCTAACCTAATATGACATCCGCTGGTTTGTTTCTTTATACCGAATATCCCGATTGAGGTTGCATCGTCAAATAATCTCTTGGCAATCTCTGGACCGCGGTGAATACGATGCGGGCGGGCATGCCACGGGCGATCACAGCTCGGTTTGGCACACGCCGACTCCTCATCCTCTGTACAAACAATGGAAACGCTGTTCTCACGAACCAGCACACCAAGTGGTCTCGAATCGCCAGAAGTCAGCTTTTGTTATAGATATCTGGGCCAAAAGCTGTCTTTGCAAATATGGTGAAATCATTGACTTGCCTGGCATCTGGCTGGTGCCATCGTTTCCTCCTCACCTTGGTCTGTTCATCTGTCTTGTTCGCTTCTCCGACTCATGCCCAAGATGGCCCGCCAACAGCATATCTCCGTGTGCCCACAGAGCGACAGGCCGCCTGGCATGAACTAGAATACTATGCCTTCATCCACTTTGGGCCAAATACCTTCACAGATGAGGAGTGGGGAAGAAGCCAGAGCCCGCCAGACGTCTTCAACCCCGTCGGCCTGGACACCGACCAATGGGCCAAGACATTCGCCGACGCGGGAATGACGGGCATGATCCTGACGGCAAAGCATCACGATGGCATGGCGCTCTGGAACACGTCCACGACAACCTACAAGATCGCCAACGGCGCGTGGGCCAAGAACCGCACCGCCCTGGGGCTCGAGACCAACGTGGTCCGCCTGGCCGCCGCCTCAGCCAAGAAGTACGGCATCAAGTTCGGCGTGTACCTGTCCCCGTGGGACATCCACCGCGACCCGGCGATGCCCAAGCCCGGCCTCGCGGGCACCATCTACGACGAGCCGCAGATCTTCGGCGACGCGACGGACGGCGACTACAACGCGCTGTACGCGGCGCAGCTCACCGAGCTCGTGACGATGACGCTGGTTGACGGCTCCCCCGTCGAGCTGTTCGAGATCTGGCTCGACGGCGCCAGCGGCTCGGACACGGTGCAGACGTTCAACTGGACGTGGTTCCGCGACATCATCCGCGAGCACCAGCCGGGCGCCGTCATGTGGGGCCACCAGGGCGTCGACGCGCGCTGGGTCGGCAACGAGGACGGCGTGACGGTCGCGACCAACTGGCACACCATCAGCCGCACGCAGGACGACGCGCGCTACGGCGGGGACGAGCTGCAGGCGGGCGTGCGCGACGGGCTGTACTGGACGCCCGCCGAGGCCGACGCGCGCATCCGCGACGGCTGGTTCTGGCACGCCAGCGAGGCGCCCAAGACGGGCCAGGCGCTGATGGACATGTACATGCAGTCTGTGGCTAGGAGCGTCAACCTGCTGCTTGATGTGCCGCCTGACACGGATGGTGTCATCCAGCAGCGGGATGTTGACTCGCTCGTGGCTTTCAAGGGATTGCGCGATGCCTTCTTTGACCGGGAGATCCTGGCACCCGGGCTCAACGCGACTGCGAGCAGCATCCGGGACGGGGACGCGACGCTGTATGGGCCGGCCAACGTGATCAACAACGACACCGCTGCGTACTGGGCCGTCGATGCTAACGAGACCACGGGGTGGATGGAGATCGATCTCGGTGGTGCGTACTCGGTGGATGCCTTCATAGTTCAAGAGCACATTACTTTGGGTCAGCGTATTGGTGGTTATACCATTGAGGTTGCCTTGAATGGAACGTATGAGACGGTCGTCAATGGCACTTCGCTCGGGTACAAACGAATCGATAGGTTGGGCGCAGCTGTACCGGCCACGCAGATTCGATTTACTGTCACTCAGGCCAACGCCACACCTCTCCTCCAGAGCGTACAGGTCTTGGGTGAAAAGTCTACCTAGGTACATAGCTAATTCATCCTATACAACCGGCCAGCTCGAATGTGGGCGCAGTCCTGGATGCGCAAGCCTTTGAGATTCGATCCTCGCAGGTGCTCTATGAGCACAAGGCGGACTGGCCTCATCCGCTGTACACCCCCCCTTGTAAAGGTAGGTTGAACGTCCATGATCCGTAGTATACCGGAGTGACCTGGCTTGCCCTACCAGCGCCAGTTAGCTGTTTGTACGCAGCAACCTCCGCCGCGTAGTCCTTGTCCGCCTCAGCCGTGACGTCTCGCGGCAGCATTGCTACGCTGTGGTTGAAGCGATAGTAGAGCGCGTCATAAATCTTAGCGACGGCCTCGAAAGGTGGCTCGCCGTCCTTCGCGACGGTGCAGACGACAATCTGGGGACCACCCTCGCAGCCGACCCTGATCTGCGAGGTTATCGTAAGCTGGGCCGTCTCTGACGGGACCTCCGTGTCGGAAGGCGCCGCCGCTGCCTCTACCGGTGGGTGTGACACGACGAGAGCGTTCTGCGTCAAGGTCTCCAGCTCCTCGTGTGGCACCATTTTCCGCGGCCAAGAGTCGTACAGAATTCCGTGGCGGAAGGGGGCAGGGGCGACATGGGATTGGATTTGTGCCTTGAAGCCAGGCAAGTAGGGCAGCGAGGGCCTGTCAGGGTCTGGTGGTGGAGACCACACACGTAGTGGCCCCCTTGTTGGACGGTTGGGTAAAAAGCGTCGGAAAAGCTCCTCTCGGTAGCATGAAGCCATTGTTCGTGAGTTGGATGATGTAGAGCACGAAACCCCCTCACACTGGTTGTGGGCACACTGGTATCCAGGATATACGTCAAAATTGAAGCAGGCAGCAGTGACAGCATCTAGGGCGCTGACAGTATGAAGAACAGTATATAGTTGACCAAACTTGTTGGAGAAGCACATACGACCATACGTACCAGAAAATTCGGGATCCCGTCCGCTCTCCCATAGACAAGCTGGTAACGGCTGGATTAGTAGTTGGGTCGGTGACGACCAGCGAATACCCGGTGTTGTATGTTTTTGCTTTTTGACACTTAAAGTGTCAAAAAGCGTTACATTTCTTTTAACCTCGGGCAAGATATTTCAGCAAAACTTGAACGTGCATATGATCTCACGCTGGACTCATGCAGAGCCGAAGCCTATACCAAACTCACCGTCCTACTGCGAGATTACTTGGGTCTTGTGGAACGGCATTCTCGCCCCACTGACACCTACGACGACTCAGTCCTGGTCAACAACGATTCCTAGTATTGGTTTCAAATCAATTCGTTCTCACTCATCTGATTGAGTTCGCCCCATTGCGTGAAAATTACAAAACCTTTACTATTCTCTGAATCTCACACGAATTTCTGCGCTTTGCCAGGGTGAAAGCCGGCGGTCTTGCCTTCACGCCACTCCCGATTATCTTCGAGCCATTTATCTCTGCAATGATCTCCGAATCTAGGGTTTTAGCATTAGCATTCAAGCCTCCTGCTACTCGCTCGACATCGACACCCTCATCTTTCTCGTCCGTGACGCCCATGACTTTCATTTTTTCCTGTGTCGTGTTGCTCTTTCTCTTGTTGCAGCATATAGATACTAGAGGCGTGTTTCCAAGCGAGGCTGAGGGGTAGAGACCGGGTCCTGAAAATGGGTGGGATATGGCCTACCAGACCAAACTGTGCTAGATATTTACACAGCAAAACGGAGAGTATGATCAGAATTTTCCAAGTGCACTGCGAAAAAAGAAAACCTTTAAATATTCCGACATGCTTCAAGAGGAAGAAAGCAAAAGATCCAGTAACATTGTACGAGCACGAGCCTTGGGATCAGAACCACGAACAGCTTGCCAGGAAACACTGCGGCCTGATAGCGCTTATTATTTCCTTGAAGACCTTATCCAATACTCTGCGATATACCAGTTGCGCTGCAGCCTTTCTTCGGGCTCGAATGTGAACAGTGCGGATCGAGTGAACAAGAGGGATGCTGTCCGTTGCTAATAATGTCTTGCATAATCCCACAGTATTTAGCATTCCAGAGAAACACATATAGGCTATGGGGAGAATTGTATTAGGTAAATAGGTCCCAACATACACTCAAACTACCGCTAATGACGTGAGCATCCTCATGAGCTTGATAGCCAGCCTGATGGCTATTAGCTCTACTCGAGAATGATATCATGGGCAGGTAGATACTCTTTCGTCCACGCTTTGTAAGGTGAATCTGAACGCAGAGCATAGAAAAGGCCATCGCCTTGTACCTCCGTTTTAAGAACAAGAAACCCATTTCCAACAAGGATGTAGTGATCAGGTTTTCCAGATATGGGGCGGAGGATGAGTGGGCTGCATAACCCACTTATCAGAGCGCACAAATCGCCTTGACGAGCACCAGCTGAAGTGACTCCAATGAGACCTTGTTCTAGGACGAAAACACGTCGATTCTGTGAACTTTCGACAGCGGAAACCGAGACCCGATAAGCGTTGCCATAAATTAGAGGTTCTTGAGTGATTTGCCGCAATTGGTCTTTGTCCTTGTTGAGATCCAGGCACCGCGCAAATTCACTCTTCGCCTCAACCCACAGCGCATCTTCACCCGTACTTTGCCCAAGAGACATTGCATCCAGAAGCGCAAAGCCCAGTCTTTCCCTGAACGGTCCTAGGAGCTTCTTTATCTCTCCCACGACCTCCCACCACAGCGTAAGCACTTCATCAATTGGATCTTTGAGGTTGTTTACAATTTTTCTGGATGCATAGTGAATACGGCCTACAAACACCCCTCGTAGTCGAAGTTCAGATTCGTGAATAATATCCGTGACCCTCAGTTGCTGGTCGCTCAGAGAAAATGGTTCGCAAGCGGGATGGTGATCGTGAATTGGGTGGCATTTTGTCTCGGCATCCCATTGTGGGACCCAGGAAGGCACGCCAAGATAACCAACAAGGCCCTCTTCATCATGATCCACGTGGGTCAGAATCTCCAAGTCTGAACTCTCTTGAAGGTATCTCCTGGCAAATTCGTAGAAGACGTCGTGGTGCGGCCGCATATAATCTGGCTGGAGTTCCAACTTCGCCATTACTCCGTCTTTTGTCTCCAGAGCCATGAACGCATAAATTCGGTCTCTTGGATCTGTGAGGTTTAAGAACCGGGCAGATTCTAGAATTGAGAGTGTGGTCATGGCTCGAATGTTGGAATCCAAATAACGTGGCACGAAAGCCCCTGCTTCTTTACCTCGACGAAGATGGAAACTGTCCGAGTGGAGCGTGTTGACGGTCTTGGGCTGTTCTAGTCCTGGTCGCCACATAGGAAGTGCTCGGTAGTACAGCCAATATTCAACTTTCAAAAGACTCATCCATCCTATGTGAGCACCCGCCCAATGAATGAGAGCATCATCCCCCAATGCTGCTTCCTGAACCACCCATCCACGCTTAAACCACGCATGACCGACCAGAGTATTCCACGCTGACAGCCATCTGGTATCAACCAACAATGGATCGTTTTCTGAGGGCCAGGGAAAGGAATTAAATCCGCATAAAAAAGCTGGATCTCCCATAACGGCCTTGATCATGGCCTCGACATCATTTATTAGCGCGGCAGCGTCGCGAGCCTCATGTTCATCATCCGGTTGGCGTCCGAGACAGATGAGTGTCCGGCTAGACGTCTTGTAAATACGGCCCATAGCGAAAACTTGATGGCCTTTTTCAATGATGTCACCCTGATTAATGCAGATGGAGTCGGCCCATAGAATGCGAGGTCTTTGTGAGAGCCTCGTTTGAAGAAGCGCCTCTCTCAAGCTTGTCGTGATCGGCAAAGACCTCCCGTCGATGAGGATAGACTTATCCTTTTCGTGCGAGCTCCACACATAGGATATAGCTTCAAAGGGCTCCAGATCTGAGGCGTTGAGGTCGACCATCTTGATGCTGCCGACAAGAATATCCTCGCCCATGCCAGGGTTGAGGATTAGGAGGCGAATGTGGGTCTTGCGCAGAAGCGGCTCATATTTGTACTGATCATCTAGGGAGACTTTGGAATCGACCATCGTAGGCCCGCAAAATGACAAGTCTGCCGTCTGAGACATTTTCTCTGAAGGCAGATCATATAAGAATCGGGGGAGGTGCGACGACTCGGGGGAGGGGGGCGACTTCGGCCAGCCGTAAGCTTCCAGAAGCAATAGTCGGGAACAGGCGAAGCGTCCACAGAGGAACACAAAACTTGAGCAAAGTAACTGTGAGCATCGAAATCGATCTCCAAAGACTGCAGCGATGTTGAAATTGGGAAGATAAACGTGATACTTGACGGTGAGATGGGGGCCAGCTCGACCCCTCTTTAAAAAAAACGGACATTCGTACCCGCGGAAACGGTTGGCGCACCTATGGGTCTGCTAACTAAGCAACTGCAGCCGATTAGAGCACAATGCCTAGTAGTCGCACACCTGATTCGCACGCCTAATTCGTTAATTCGCACGCTGAATTTGCATACTTAATTTGCACACCTAATTTGCATACCTAGGGTCAATTCATATGTTTAATTCACATACTTCATTAGCCCTAAGCGTATTGACTTTGGGCATGTGAATTAGGCATGCAAATCGAGTGTGCGAATTGAGTGTGCGAATTGCGTGTGCAAAGGGGGCGTGTGTAGGGCATTGAATTGAGCAATTAGGTGTCCTAATAGATGTAGTAATTATTGCAGCATGATTATAGCAATGAGATGTGGTGGCACCTGCGAAACGTTATCAAGGTTGCTGACAAGTTCGACAATTATCTAAAGGAGTCAATGAGATGTCTGATGATGTGATTGCAAGAGGACGAACCCGGTGACCATGTGGTGGTGCATCAATATCACTGGACTTATAAATGACGATGACAGGGGTGAGATGGGAATATCTTCAGGCAAAGATAGGGCAGGAGATTCAGAGGTATTCAAGCATCAATGGCCGTCAGACTCAAACTTGGTGACAAAAACAGGCTATCTGATGGTGTGTATTACCAGCGGCATAACCAAACATGGCAAAATGGTCTCTATCGCACTAATTCTGTGATCTACGGCTGAGCCTTAACGGCAGAAAAGAGATATTTTAGATTAGTGCGCACGATGTTTAACCGTACTCAACCATTGTTTTAGTAGTCGGACAGGAATTGTTCGAGCTCGACTCTTAATTTAAACTTAAATAGCTGTGGGAATAGTATGTACGTGCATAGATGGGTACATGCAGTGCCCCAGCGCCAACCACGTGACCCCTATTCGATAGCACATAGGCAGACACGTAGGCTGCAGCACACGCTGCATTCCTTGCAATACGTGACCCAGCCATCAAGAAGAATCACGTCTTTATCTACCCTAAGACCTCGGAATCTATTCGTCGCCGCCACATTGCCAGACGCCGCAGCCAAGCCGAAAACTACAATCAAGACAGGAAAAATCGAAAACTTGCAAAAAACACCATCTCATCAATCCCTACAAACTATTCAAATGGCTTCAAACCCAGAAGACTCTAGAAAGTCCAGCCAGACAACAGCCAAGGGAGCTACAACCACTACATCCATGGCAGGAGCTGGTGCTTCCGACGCTGCCAAAACTGCTGCGAAACCCGCAGCCGGAGTTGGTACTCCTGCTGGCCCTTGCAAAGCCAGAGCTGCTACTACACCTCCGAACAAAAATGATCCTCAGACCGATGCCCCACCTGACTGGGACGCTCTCAGAGCGGAGGTGATAAAAAACAGTCCAAAGGTTAAGGGTGTACAGATCACTGGGCCTATAGATATGTTGAAAGTTTTGATTGCAAACCGAGATGAGCAGGCATCAACGACCTACGCAGCGCATCCGAGGAAGAGTGCCAGTCAAGATAACAACAAGACCAGCCGCACTCTGCCGGTGCCGAAGTTATGAGTACTTGTTGGGGCATCGTCATCTGTAACGTTGTCTATCTGTTCTATGACGCATAAATTAGGCATATAGCTCGAAACATTCATCACTCTCTACAACAGCGATCTTTTTCACTCATGACATCTGATTGAAGGATTTCTAACGATTGATATCACTACACCAATCTTCGAGCCTTGCGACGGCGTCGCAGTAATCAAGCTAATCAACGACACCCGCCGGCAACAACGCCACGTAGTCGAGCGGCGCGGGTTCCGTGCCATCCGGCTGGCCGACGATCTTGAGCACGTCACCCTGTTCGACCCTGACGTCCCGGAACGTGACACGCGTCGCCGAGTGGCCGTCGGGCGCAAACGCCGGCCACTGCTGGTGGCCCAGCTTCCACTCCAGGTCGCCCACCCACTGGCCCAACGAGTCATCGTTCAGGAAGACCTCGTACCGCGACCGGCCGCCGACGCCGTCGTAGTAGTTGACCGCGATGTCATATGTCCCGGAGGGGTAGTCGACCGTGGCGGACGCCGTGCCGGCCGTGGTGTTGCTCGTCGTCATGACAGCCATGTAACCCGACGCGGCCTCGAACGGGACGATGGCAATGGGCTTGTACCCGTCCAGCTGCATGTCCTCCGCCTCGATGCGCCAGGGGTGGCTGCCGACGCGCCCGGCCTCGTCGGCGATGCCGGACTTGTTGAAGTAGAACTCGCTGATGGCGTCGCGCCAGACGATCGAGTGGCCGGCCTGGTACTCGAGCTTGAAGGCGACGTCGCCGAAGCGCTCGTCGTCGATCAGGCCCTTGAGGGCTGCCCACTGCTCCGGGAACGTCTGCGCCGTCTCGGCGCCCGCGTAGTGCGCGTCGTAGAAGTGCTGGATGACGGTCTTGCCAGATTTTAGCGTCTGGGTGTACGGAACGTGGTGGAACCATAGCAGTAAGTCGTCGGGGGTGGTCTCGATGTCTTCGTACATCGCTGCGATTTCTGGCGGGTACTGCCCAGAGAAGCCGGTGCCGTTCTTGACTGTTCGGTCCATCCCGATCGAGTCCGCGTCCGCACGTGTCCACTGGCCCCAGCCGTTGTCGTCTTGAGAGGCTGGATTTGGACCGTAGTGCGGGCCGGTGATATCCGTCAGTGTCTGGATCCCTAAATTGCCCGTGTAGTTCTCATAGGCTGGCCATGACTCTAGTGACATCTTGGTGATGGTTTCAATGACGGTGTCATCAAGTTCAAAAGTGAGACGAGTCCAATCCTCCAGCACAGCCACCTCGTCATCTTGAGGATTCCAGGCCAGGCGACCATAGGCATACAGATTCGACATTGCCAAGTGACTTCCGAGCCACGTCGTGTTCGTGCCGACATTGACAACAGCCGCATAACCGCTCAGTGACTTATCGAAGCGCTGTCCAGACAGAATGTCACGGATGACCGATGGCTCGCCATCAACTCTGAGGTCGTAATCGAGGATAGTTTTCCAGAGCGGAGGAAGATACACAAGGTGGTCCTGCTCGCCGAGATATTCTTGGGTGACCTGAAGCTCGATGGCCATAGCGGTGTTCGGCAGATTTGCGAATAATGGCGACGGCGGCTCGCGGACTTGGAAGTCGATCGGGCCGTACTTGATCTGAATGACGACATTATCATCGAACTGGCCATCCAGCTCTTTAAAGAAGTCCACTGCAGCATTGGCCCGATCGTTCTTCCAGTTCGACTCGTTGATGTGATGGTCGTACACGAAGGCCCTGAACATTACGACGCCATCCCCGTGAGGCTTCAAAGCTCTGGCGAAGATATTGGCACCGTCCGCAAGTGTGCGGTTGTACGTCAGCGGGCCGGGTTGATCCTCCGAATTGGCCTTTATGAGGAACCCGGCCAGGTCCGGCACTTGCTCATGCAATTCGCCTACTTTTTCATCCCACCATTGTATCACCGTAGGATTCAGCGGGTCTGACGTATTCAGCCCGCCGAGTGTCTTTGGGGAGTCAAAGTTGAGCGATATTCCCACTCGGACACCGTATGGCCGCATTGCGTCCGCGATACGGCCGAGGCCCGCGAGATTTGCTGGGTTCAAGAGGGTCGCATTGGCGTTGACGTTGTTGACAATGATGCCGTTCACGCGGATCGATGCGAGTAGTCGAGCATACTGAGAGACCCGGCTTAGATCGTCGGCAATGGCCCACGAGGGCGTGAAAAATATGGATGGGCCTCCATAGCCTCTTTCGATATTGCCATTCAAGTTATCCCATTCGTTAACCCAGCGGATTGGCGCGCTGGGGTTACTGGCGTATGCCACTTCCGAGAAATTTCCCTGCGCGAGCATCGAAAGGTACTCAAATGCACCGTACAGGGCGCCTCGTTCATTTTGTCCGACTATCTGGACGCTGCCGTCTTTGGTGTCGAGCCAGAACCCATCGTTTTCGAGGTCAGGAATGTCCTCCACTGCGCTATTGTTGATCGAGGAGAATGACTCGATGGTTCCGACAGTGATCGTCGACCTACTCCCAACTGCTTGAGAGGATATATTGACACTCTGGCCCAGAATTCCATGTATGCCCTTTTGCAATTCCTGTCCAGCCACGTACACGGGACTGGTCTTAGTGTTGTTCAGGGCAACGATAGAATTTGGGGCGGCATTGTCACCGCGGACGTCGGTTGGTAACGCAGCATATCTCAGCCAGCCGTCGATTCCGTTCTCAGCGGCAGCGAAGCCAAAAGAGACAAACCACAGTAGCGTGCGCATCTTTTCGTGCCGGTTTGACCTGAGACCGTGTCTCCCAGCTCATGATGTGAGCTGGCAGACGAAATTATATACAGCCGTTCTCCTCATTGCGGGGTGTATTTGGAGAAAGAATTATTGGGACCTCCAGCAGCGACGTACTTGGCTTGGCTTCACTTTAGGCTAAAGACTGTTAGCATGGCAGATCTTGACATGACTTATGGAAAAGCCCTCCTCGGCCCTAATTCCCCCAGAGGCCTGCCCGGTCTCGACGATGAGTGTAACTTCCCCGCATGGTTTTCTGTGGGAACGCACGCGGGGTGAGGTTCGGCGCGCTTTCCATGCAAGGGCAGCCGGCCGCAGGCCCACTCAAATCAATTTAACCACCGTCCACTACTCTTATGTACGTCCTTTCGGTTACCGTATGAGGTGCCGGTGGCTTCAACACGAGATCTCGACTACGGTCGTCGTCCGTGGTGATATTGTGATCTCGGGCAAGCTGTCGAGAGCAACGTATATACACCCATCAGCTGCGCGTTTGGATCTCCCTTTGTCTACCTGAAGGAGGTCTTCGAGCAGTAACATTATTTCTCCGAGACGATGGGTATTCGCCGATCTTACCAGGTAGCCAGCCTCATGTTACAATAAGACGACCGCCGGGTTACTAGGCAGTAATCCTTTCTTTTAAGGCACCTGCAAGGGGCGTTAAAAATCCAAAAATACGCCAACAGGTGACGGGGTTCGCAGACATTGGGTGGAAATGTGGAAATTTATTCGAATTGAGAGTGTTGAAGCTGTCATCCTTAGGGTCGACTTAGGCAGACATACTCAGCGACCGAGCGAAGATATCGGCAGCTGCCGACAGAAGCAAGGAACTGTATGAGGCATGCTGGGTGTATTTAGAAGCGCAGGGGACGATCTCTGCCGTAAAATTTGAATTCAAATATTTTTTTGGGGACATTTGACGGGCTCAGCGGGCAATCGTAATTTTCTGTCACTTGTATAGTAACCTGGCAGACGTATCCCTATTCCCGTGGAAACGCTCCACTTGACGTCCGACATAACAAAAGCTTACCACTTTACAAGTTACTTACAAGCCTAAAGGAACCGCAAGTATGTAGATTGCAAAGAATTTTGGCGTACCAGATTTCAGGGATAATACGCACGGTACTACAAATAGCAGGTCTTGGTCTCCGTATCCCGCCCCCAGAATATAATCGAAATAGGCTAGACTCAAGTTGTACCTGCAGGTTTAGGCAACACTCTATCGAAAGTGGTGTGACTACTTCACCTTATTTAAGCTGACGCCCCACCACGGTCGACATTCATATCACACCTCGCGTCTGACAGGGCCGCTAACGATGCACGTGTTGGTACTTACTTGGTCGTCCACATTCTAGGAAGAAAAAAGGTGAACAAAAAGACACTACGTGTTCATCACTAACTTTTGATCACATTGATCACAAAGGTATTTCCTTGACTAGTCAACGTATCGCCCACATCATGGTCTCCTGGATACAATGCCTTTTCTGGCTGGTTATAGCCAACATCTGCTTCCTCGTGACCTATTACCTTTTCTCGCGCTGGGTCAGAACGCGATCCTTGGATGGGATATGGGCCAATGTCTCCATGGTCGGTGTCACACACCGGACCCGGGTCTCGTTCCGCATTCCCACTCAGTCGGCCATCTTTTCAATGCAACAGCTTGCAGATAATGGTTATCAAGATTTCAACAAGGCACTAGACCAGCCATTCGCGCTGCCCACGCCGTGGGTGCAAAGCGGTGCTGTGCTGATTCTGCCACCCTCGCTACTGCCTCTGCTCGAACGCCCGGACAAGACGAGCGACGGCGAGTGGACCAACTTGCCCGGCATGGTCGAGAGCATCCAGCTACCATGTGTCATCAAGAAGCCTGTCTACCAGAAAGTGCCACAATTTAACGTCGTACGCCGCAAGATGGCTCGCGAGGACGTGGGTCGTCTGGTTCCTACAATGGCCGACGAGATTACCTCCGCCTTTGACGATATATGGGGCACCGATGCGGAGTGGACGACGAAGGATGTCTTCGAAATATGTGGTCGAGTTGTGTCCCGCAATTTGCTGTATATCCTTACCGGCCTACCTGTCAGCTGTGATGAGATACTTGTGGAACTATTCCGCCAGTACGCCAACTCACTGCTGACCGGCGGCACTTTTATAAACTGCTTCCCGACCGCTCTAAGGTGGCTTATCGCACCGCTGGTGGCACTCCGGCCTGTGTATCTTCAAGCACGCATCATGGACATACTAGCCCCCGTGGTTCAGGAGCGCATAAGGAGATGGGACGAAGACAATGACAACGGCCCGGTACGTGCACCGCTCACATTTTACGTCAGGGCCTCAAGCTACCCACCTTGTACTAAACACTATATTGACTTTCTGCTCCGGTGCCTAGGACGATTTCCTTCAATGGATGATCCATACATGTGCCAACGAAGGCCCCAGCCAGCTGGACGCTGGACGCATAGCCCTACGCTTGATAAACTCACTTGTGCCTGTGATCATGGCCGTCTCCCACGCCTTCACATCCTGCATAGTCGACATACATAATAGCGCCGCCCGTGAGGACATCCTCGCCGGCCTAGAGGAGGAATGCGCACGCGTGTCGAATCAACACCCCGGCCTCACCACTAGTGAGTCCCTCGACGCCCTATACCGCCTCGACTCGGCCCTGCGCGAGTCGATGCGTGTGTCGGACGCGGTGGTCACCGGCCTATTTCGAGACGTCGCGGTAGGGAAAATCGACATCGGCAACGGGCTCCGCGTCGGGCCGGGAGTGCGCATGGCATTCCCCACGCAGAATGTGCATCTTGACCCGGGCTACTACGATGACCCGCAGCTCTTCGATGCGTTCCGCTTCTCGAGGCCTTTTGAGGGTATCGCTAGGACGGATGGCGGGGAGCGTGAGCTCGTCACGACGACTACGGTCTCGTTCCTGCCTTTTGGGTTTGGGACCCACGCTTGTCCTGGGAGGTGGTTTGGCCCAGCTAATGAAGCAGGCACTGGCATATATGATATTGAACTATGAGGCTGAGCTGGTTGGGAAGCCGATGGAGAGGAGGTCTTTTCTAAACATGATGGTGCCTCCGGGGAAGACGCAGATCAGGATCCGGCGAAGGGTGTCATCACTTTAGATGTGACGAGGTATAGGCTTCTAGATTAAGCTTTTGAAAATGTGGGGCTTCCTGTCTGCTGACTAAGAAGGTACTTGATTTTATCAGAAAGTTGCTAAGGGAAATTTGTACTGGGTGGGCACCAGCTCCGAGCTGGGCAGGTCCACGTTGGTTGCTACAAAGACTGAGAGAATGCCTGTCACAGACCACTCCCTTTTGTTGGACTCTTCTCTTTTCTTTTACAAAATCCCGCTGTGATTATTACCAATCGGGGAGACCAAGATTACACAGCATTACACGAACCCAAGATCAGCCGCCATCATGTTGACATGTAAGTTATGAACCCCTACCGCCTCCCCCTCGTGCGGCCCCCCCCCCCCAGGCCGTTTGACGCGTTTCGCTTATTGGGCCGTTTGAAGTCGAGGACAAGGAATACTTGAGCAAATTCACCTTTCCATACATTCCGTACGCCGTCTACATCCATGAGGACTACCTCCTCCTCGTCCCCCGTGAGGTCAACCAGAAGCACCCCAAATTTCCCGCCGTTCCGGACCAGAACAAACGCTACACGCTGCGCGTCTCGGACTGGGCCTTCCGGGCCTATACCGAGAAATATGGAAAGCCGCCCAAGTTCACGCAAAAGCACGTCACCTTCGGACTAGAGGAGGACGAGGGCGTCGTCGTTGCCGCTTTGCTCCCGGGCAGCAATATGATCCCTTACTGGGACTTCAACACCATCCTGGCTAGCACCGAGACCGAAATCAAGACGCACTTCACCGATGAGTCCACGAGCCCCCTGGACTCCTTCGGCATGATGGAATTCGATTTGAAATCAAGTGCCTAGCTATAGCTTGCGCACCAGGGTAGCCTCTCCGGTGGGGCCAAGGTTCTCCATATATTGGCGGGAACCAGAATCGGACAAGCATGCAGAACCTGTTCGTTCCGAGGCGGCCACAGGCCGATGTATTTTTGTCTCTCTACGCTATGTAGATGTTTCTCGCATCAGCGCTTGCATCACTGGGGTTCCAAGGATCCTTTTAGCAGGCAACTCCCGAGGCGGAGATGCACTCTGCTACAGAAAGTCTTCGCAAAAGAACTCTCTCAAAGTCATCAGGGCTCCGAAAATGCGTGTACATATATGGAACACCAGTATGGAGATAGCTCCATAGCCATTGGATAGTATCAACATCCAGCTGCTGGGGTACTCGTCTTGCACGGTGTGGTCTGACATTGGAAGCCCTCCCTGAAGACTGGTATTCAGACAAAACTCTGAGTTTGATCTTTGCCACATAAGACGAGTCAGATTTAGCTAATATCTATCTATCAGTGCAGCCACTGGCACACCCGAGTACGAGTATTCGCACTGCAAGTGAGTATTCGTACTTCAAGCCCCTAGTACTTACCGAACCCATTACCTGAATAAATCGCAAACAGACGGGGGCGCTGTCTCCCATTGACACCCCTTGTATAAATTGGGCTGCGCTGCACTTCCCAGTGGACGTCGTAAACCATTCTTTCCATCCGTCTCAATCTATCTATTACATGATGCTTATTGTCCGGTGGTGCAACATGGAGACCATTCACCATCTTCGTCCCGGCAATTGGCCCGTCTCAGTGCAGACGGCTGTTCTAACAGTTGTTCTCGTTGTCACGATGTATTGGTTCAGCAAACGCGATGCATCTTCCGAGTTTCCCATAATCACGCTGGACGGGAAGTCTGCAAAAGAAACCTGGCTGTACAATGGCAGGAAAGCCATTTCAGAAGGTGTAAAGCTGGTGCGACTCCCCCATCGTCATACACTCATGCAAGCACACTGATACCGTGCACAGTTCCCTGGGCCTTTTCAGGTCATGACTGGAACGGGACCTAAGATTGTCCTGCCCAATAGGTATGCAAACGAGATTCGGGACCACCCTTCCTTAGATTTCAAGACTGCGTTAGCAAATGTAAGCATTTCTTCAGCCTGATTTCACGTACCCGCGCACTAATTAATCAAGGACTTTTTCGTCAACTACCCTGGTTTCGACGCACATCGAATGGCGTTGACCAACGACGCACTCGTCCAGAACACAGTCAGAGTCAAGCTTACGCAGTTTCTTGGCCTGGTGACCGAGGAACTTGTCGATGAAACGGTTGCGACGGTCTCTGATCTGTTCGGAGACGGACTGGAGTGGAAAACCAGCCCTATCGGAGATGTAATCGCCACGGCGGTAGCGCGTATCTCTTCGAGGGTGTTCCTCGGCAAAGATTTGTGTCGCAACAAGAGGTGGCTCGAGATCTCAAAAACCTATGCCATCGACCTGTTTATCGTATCTTTCATGATGCGGACTTGTCCTCCATTCCTCCGACCTATTGCCTACTGGCTGATACCGCAAGGTCGAAGCATCCGCAAGGCCGTTCGAGATGCCCACCATATCATCGACCCTGAAATGCAGCGTCGAAAGGGTGCCATTGATGAAGCGCTAAAGGACGGCCGGAAGCTCCCGAACACTGCAGACTCCCTGGGTTGGATGTACGAAGGCTCAAAGGGGGACCCAAATGTCAACTACGCCGCGGGCCAACTTGCAATGAACTTGGCCGCTATTCATACGACTACGGAAACCACTTGCACCGCCCTCCTTGACATCTGCGAGTACCCGGGCCTTGCCGACCGCCTTCGACAAGAGATCGTCCAGGTTATAAGCGAGTTTGGTTGGACGAAGACATCGCTGTACAAGCTCAGGTTGATGGATTCTTTCCTCAAAGAAACCCAGAGGCTCAACCCATTTGCAGTGGCCTCTATGAATCGCGCTGTCGTTGAGGACTTGAGGCTTTCGGACGGGACTGTGTTGCCAAAAGGAAGCTCAGTCATAGTCGCGTCCAACTATATGGACCCAGACATCTACGAGAACCCGGAAAGGTTTGACGCGGCCCGGTTCTTGGACTTGCGCCAGCAAACAGGACAGGAAAGTACGTGGCAATTCGTGTCGCCTACCCCAGCGCACTTATTGTTCGGCTTTGGAAAACACGCCTGCCCTGGTCGTTTCTTTGCCGCCAACGAGATCAAAATACTGTTGAGTCACTTGCTGCTCTTATACGACTGGCAGTTTCTCCCCGGACAAGGCAGGCCCGTGCCTGTGCAGTTCGAAGCTGGGATCAGCGTTGATGCCAATACCAAGCTGCAATGTCGGCTACGGAAGCTCGAACCAAATGTTAAGAAGATTATGCGCAATTCAACCAGCCAAACATGATTTGGCTTCTTGTTCGGATCCAAGATTACTACATGAGCAAAAGACTGCACAGTCGCAGGATAAAAGCAAGTGTGGGTGCGGCCAATATTCCTGATATGCTGGAGATTTGTCGCAGACGACTTAGATTTTTGATGAGAAAAACAAGAAGCAGCTCTATTAGTGGAGAAATGTCATCTGGCATCCTGAATAAGATGAGAGGCCCGAAACGGGGTTACAATCCAAATTTTCCTAGTCACGTTTGTCTGTTTCCATGCGACTCAAGGAAAATCTGCAAGATATGAGAGTCTCCATCGCAACGGTATTACCCCTTGCACAACCGCAAGACACGAATAAACTTGGCTAATTCCAGTAATCATAATAATACATAGCCATTGAGAAGTTCGCCCACGCGAGGTTCTTGTTTTCACCGGTGGGACCGTTCTTGGCCCCGGCAATCAGAGACCCATCAATGTTGGTGTGTCGTTGTCCCGGACATGGGCCGGCGCGCCTCCCGAGCACAGATCACATGCATGCAAACGGGGGGCTGGCTACTGTGTAGACTAAAATGGACCAAGAAAGAGAGCTAAACCTAAATGGGTCGAAATACGAGTATTCGCTCCTCGCATATCGCTCATCGAAACTCATCCTTTTATGCCTGCCACCACCTTCATTCATTGTCAAAGTAGCTCTGTATTGCTCAACACTTGCGAATTCTCACCCCCCACAGTGTATCGTCCCTCACCCGTCTCTATCACGTGTCTGTTCGAAGGATTCGCGCCTCTGATCTTCCCCATGGTCGGCACTAGTCGCCGCCCTCACACAAAGTCCCGGAAGGGATGCAGGGAGTGCAAGCGCCGCAAGGTCAAGGTATGTATGAGTGTAGCACCTAGCCCGCTGAGTATCCAGCGCTGACATGCGTGCAGTGTGACGAGATACAACCATCATGCTTCAATTGCACCCGTTATGGAGTCACCTGTAACTATGGACGCGACAGCCCCAACCCGGACCAAGTTTGGAACCCTCCCACAGGAACCCCATCCGCCGGCACAGCTGATTCTCCGGCAGTAGAGGGCAGGCCGGTGGACCATCCCAGTGCGAGCTCATGTTGTCATAATGGATCGGCAATATTCGACCTGGGCCATTCCTGGGGACGTGACATTGAATTAATGCACCATTACTGCACTGTCACAAGCAACAGCATGGCCCAACAGGAAGCCGCACGACACGTGTGGAGGGTGCTATTTCCGCAAGAAGGCTATGCTAATGAGTTTGTGCTGCACGGCGTCTTGTCACTCGCTGCACTTCACAAGGCATTCCTGATCCCGGATCGGCGCGATATCTATCTTACCCGCTCGGCTTTCCATCACTCGACCGGCCAGCAGCACTTTACGGCTCTTCTCTCGGACGTAAACGCTGCTAATTGGCGACCCATCTTCTGTTTCGCTACAATAGTCATCGCATATGTGCTATCCATGTCTATGCAACCCGATGACGAGACGGAGGGCGAAGCGGCTGCTATTTCGAGGACATTAGAATTAATCTCTGTCACGAAAGGGGTGAAGGCAGTTCTGTTGCCATTCATACCCCAGCTCAACAGCACTAATCTGGCGCCGCTTGTGACCAGTGTCTGGCTGACCCCAGTTGACCCTCAACCAGATCCGTGGGTTCTTTCCTCTGAAATTCGAGAAATTATTTAGGCTAAATATTCATCCAGGAAACCGTCCCTGGAATATTCTCTGCTTCCAAAGGATGTATACAGCGCACTTTCTGATCTTCGTCGCTTCCTGACTGAACACGTCTCCCTCAAAGATAAAGGCGACTATGAAAAGGCAGTCACGATCCTCGAAGTCTCGGCTGTGCAGATAGGTCATGCCGGTGTCAATGTAGAGGTTGGGGCAATACTGCTATGGCCATTTTTTCTCCCCGACAGCGTTGTCATTGACATCAAGGATTACAAGCCCCAGGCTCTATTGATATTAGCATATTACGCTGTATTCGTACATGCCCTGGACAAAATTTACTGGTTTCTCAGGGGATGGGGTCGGGAGTTGTTAAAGGACATCAACGATAAGATTGCAGAGCAGGAACCATGCAGAAAGTTCTTAGGTTGGCCGCGCAAGCACATTTTCGAGTGACCATAATCTCAAGACAAGTTCCAAAAAGATGATTTTTCTCTCAAAATATTGTGAAGTCTGGACGAGGTGAAGAATGATTCTGCAACAGATGTGGCGGATTTGATCTGTACTTGTAGCGGGACAATGCGAAATACGACGAGCTAGCTTAAGCGAAGAGCGAATCCGAGGACAATTCGCATACACAATTCGGTACGGCCCGAGATCTCAAGTCGCCCCAAGGTTTCGCCGAAGCATTTCATTCTCTGTACTCTTTCTCCCCAGGGGGTGTCGTTCTGTTCGTCTACTATCGATATTCTTGAACATGCTGTTTACCGGGTCCAAAGTCTTGCGCCCATCCCAAGGCTTCTCTGTTCTTCGCAGCAGAACTATTCGATCATTCCACGCCAGTCAATATCAATCGGTAGATTTGAGCAATCCCACGAATGAGCGTCGTCGAGGTGGTCAAGGCCTAGTCGAGGCCAAGGCGACACGGCAATCGGGCACCGCCCGCAAAGAGTTGGCTCTACCGAGCCAGGAAGGGCACACCGGATTGGTGTCTCACGTTCTGTATGTGTGTAAATCCACAAATACAAGCTACATTGGTTTAAGACTGACAAGACGACGACACACAGAACGACTCTAGACCAGATCGCAAATTGGTCGCGCGAGAGCTCCCTATGGCCCATGACCTTCGGCCTCGCCTGCTGCGCTATCGAAATGATGCACCTATCCGCCCCGCGATATGACCAGGACAGGCTGGGCACATTCTTCCGAGCCTCGCCGCGCCAATCCGACGTCTTGATCGTCGCGGGCACGGTGACGAACAAGATGGGGCCCGCGCTGCGGCAGATCTACGACCAGATGCCTGAGCCGCGATGGGTCATCAGCATGGGCAGCTGCGCCAACGGCGGCGGGTACTATCACTACAGCTACAGCGTCGTGCGTGGCTGCGACCGCATCATGCCCGTCGATGTGTACGTGCCTGGTTGCCCCCCGACGGCGGAGGCGTTGATGTATGCGATGCTGCAGCTGAAGCGCAAGATTCGCAAGACGAGGACGTCTCGGATTTGGTACCGCAAGTAATTTGGGTGTTGAGTTTCAGCAATCAGCAGGACTAGGATATTTCGAATGACAGTCTGAAATAATTCCACGTCACCTTTTTAGTGATATTTCTAACATTGTCAATCAAAATTAGTTCCACCACAAGCTTCCTAGACAAACCATCGAGATAGTTCGCCTTGGGACACATTGGAAAGCAACGCCTTCTAAGAAGCGCAACGGCTCAATCATTATTTCCTAAAATCTCCATACAAAATTCTACGGCTCCAGATCTGTGAACTTGATTGTAATTCTTCAACACGATAATACTCAGGTGGCTCTGTCCGTCCGTCTCCGCCCTTCATGACACGCACCTCGGCAAGCATGAAGAAAAGATGGTGACAACAGTGCAGCAGCACTCTTGCATGTCCAGTGGAGGCCAGTCGGAATTCATCGGATTGTACCTCATGGCAGCCTCCTCGCTACGCTTAATAATCGGAATATTTTGACCGACACATACGACCATGTATGGAATGTCTCGTAATCCTTCTGGGTATGTGGTCTTGGCGGCCATCAGGGTTCTCAGTTGTAATGCACGCAGTTCAATTTCTTCAAGATTCAGCCCCATTGAATACCCCCTCACTTTCACATCATCGGATAGACGACAGTTTAGAATTAAAGTCCCTCAGTTTCCGTGGCTGTGACATCTCTGCAAAGCTCCTGCGTTTGGTCATCGTTTCTCAAGAGCTTCGGTTTTCTGAACAACCAACTCACGTCCACTACCGTCTTCGAGAGTGATCATGAGAGCGTACCACTCGGTGTCATGGCTCCTCACGTGTTTAGCTTGTGGTGTTGTCTGTGCCGATGGCGAGACCCAGTTCGGATGCGGCGTGATCGATAAGGTGGAAGACGTGGTCGGAGGCAATGTCGCACAGGCAGGTGACTTGGGCTCAGTGAGTCTCCCGCCACATTTTCTCAGTGTGCCTCAGAGTGAGGGATGTGAGACCCTGAAACAGGCAAAAAAAAAAAAAAAGGGTTAACATCATAATAGATACCTATCAACTCACTAATCAAGGTTCACGAGGTCATCGTCACGCTCGAAGACGTCTCGCTCGAAGACGTCTTGGATGAGCCAAGCCCTCGTCACGAACACGAGAAGAAAAGCCTCTTGAAGCGATTGAGCAAGTCCCACGGAAAGTGGGATACGAATCACCCCCACCACCGTCTCATGGAGGCCCTCTTTGGATTCAGTCGTTACAAGGTCAGGCAGATGGCGGAACTAGATCGATGGAAAGACTTGTACAATCATGTGTCCAAGGCCCAGAAAAAGGTGTGTCCTTTGCAGCTTTCAACGATTCACTAACACTGTTACTGACTGGTCGGCTGGGGTAGGTATTAGAGAAGGCGATCGGATACTCGAAAAAGTTTGAGACGGCTGAAAATCTACATGATCTTAATCAGAACCTTTGCGACGAAATCGTCGAGACCGCACTTGATTACTACGGCATCTCACACGAGGAGCTCGCCGCACACAGCAAGGCTAAGGACGCGGCAAATCAGCCTGCAGAAGGAGTCAGCGTCTCTCAAGCAATGAAGCACTTTGTGAGAGACTGGTCTGCCTCGGGCCGAGGAGAACGCGAAGACGCGTTCCCTTGCATCCTGGGCACGATGGAGTCACTGTTCCCCGAGGAATCTAGAAACGACGTGAAGGTGCTGCTCCCAGGCTCCGGACTTGGCCGTTTGGGACACGAGGTTGCCTCCCTAGGGGCCTTCGAGGTCACCGTGAACGAGTGGTCGATGTACATGAACCTCGCTTATCGATTCCTCGAGGCGCACCCGAGACCTGGTCTCCAATCAGTCCACCCGTTCATAGACAGCTGGTCTCACCATGCGACCAGCGCCGACATGTTCCGCGGTGTCTCGTTTCCTGACGCGCGGGTGAATGCTAGCTCTATTCTGCTGGTCGAGGGCGACTTTGTTTCAGAGTTTAAAGGACGCAGAGGGGAATATGATGCCGTTATCACCCACTTCTTTATCGACACAGCAAGGAACGTCATGAGCTACTTCGACACCATTCACGCAGCACTCAAACCGGGAGGGTATTGGATTAACTTCGGGCCGCTGCTATGGGGTACTGCTCCATTTGTGCAACTCTCGTTGGATGAAATTGTTACAGTTGTTGAGAGCATGGGCTTCGAGTTTGTGGATACATCCGACACTTGCGGCGAGGCCACTTTTGACGGCAAGAACATCAGGGGCAAACAGGCGGTTTATGGTTTCAATGAGAGGGCCCTGACCCGGAACGCGTACTCGGCACAATTTTGGGTGGCAAGAAAGGTCAAATAAAAAGGACGTAAAGTCTTCTCGGCCCAGATGTCAGTATGTTAGGTTAGAAATATCAATCAGCGAATATCTGGTATTACACTTTTGCGCTTTGTGTACTCGCTCTCATCAGATTTTACAAGTTTATCAATCTCAACTGGAACTCTTAACGAAACTCTAGGCTTATATCTAAGCGCAGCGTACGGATGGTGTCTTACCCTGACGGAGGCGACAAAATGTGGTGGGAGAGAGGTATGGCCAAGGTACAGAAACCCTATTTTAAACTACACTAATGGTAAAGACTGGTTTTTATCTCTAACTCATCCTAAATCCGTGCGCCCCAGACTAGGATGCCTCCACAGTGACAGTGTGATTGAGCTCCAAGGCATCCATCTGCTCGGAATCCATGAACAAACCCTTGCCCGTCTTCGGCTTCATCTCGCCGCCAATCTTATCCACAAGACCCAAGTTGCCGCGCACCAGTTCAATCGAGAGACCGTCAATGACATCGTTGGCGATATTATTGAGGTTCTTCTCGTTGTTGGTCAACCGGATATTGCGGTGGACGATGGCGCTGAGGGTGGCGAGCTCCTCCTCGGTGAGTTTTTCCATCTCCTCAGCACGGTTCCGCGCTCCTTGAACCTTGTCGAGGATGGCCCTTTCCGTAGCCTTTCTGTCATTCTTCATGGTTCCGAGGGCAAATTCAACGCCCTCTGCGGCTTTCTGTTGGATGTTTTGGTTCTCAACATCTGTGTCGGCAGTACCTTGAATGACTAAATTCGACGATGTTAGAAGTTTGGTAGTTCTGCGTGGTTCCGGAGTCATCGTCACTTACCAGGTTGAATGAAACTGAATGCCTTATCGTAATTCTCGTCCTTGGATCCTGCGATAATGGCAGCTCCCTTTGCTCTCAGCTCCCTCAGGACAGTCATGACGACTAGCAAGAAACGAGTGTAACCCTCGTTGACCTTGGTGGTATGCCACTTGGCGGCGGTGAGCTCACTGCACTGGCCCCGTATGGAAGCCTGGATGGTAGCAGCTGCTGAAAGTCCGGATGTAAGGGCAAGGTGGACACCGGATGAGAAGTAGGGGTCGATGAAGCAACCTGCGTCTCCGGCCAGACGGAAATGGGGACCTGCATAAGCCCCGGCACTGTAAGACCAGTCACTGGCCTGCTTGACATCTGACAGCATCTCAGCACCCTGGACCATCTCGTATATCTGAGGAGCCATCTTAAGGTACTCCTTGTAAAAGGCAGAGCCACTAAGTCCGGTCTCCTTCTTCTTGGCGAAGAAAATGTCCTGTCGTGCGACGATACCGCACGAGAGCGTCCCGTTGTGCAGGGGAATGGCCCAGACCCAGCCGCTGCCATCGGACAGCGCCTCGAAGAATGGGGAGTTTTCGTTCTTCTCGCCGGGGTTGAATCGCTTGGCGCCCTTCCAGTAGGTCCAATTGGCAATGTTCTTCAGAGCCTCGTTGAGCCTCCGGTTCTTGAGGTACTTGGTGGAGATGATTCCGTTGCGCCCGCTGGCGTCTATGATGTAGTCAAAGTTAATGGAACCGGTGGTACCGTCCTTGCGTGACCATTTGGCGGAGACAGGACGACCTGGGTTGGCCAGGCGGATCTTCCTGTCGAAGCCTTCTTGGTCATAGGGCTCGAATGTGATTTCATCAACCTTTGTCCCATCAAAGACTTTGGCGCCGCATTTCTCGGCATATCGAAAAATCATTTCGTCCGACTCCGAGCGAATGACATTCCACGAGTAGCCACCTTGGCCGAGGGAAACAGAGAAGTCCGTGACTGGCGAGGGAACTATGCATTAGCCCCGTGGTCTCATGACACAGGAAAGGGTCTGAGAACTTACACGCCGGCTGCTTATCAGTGATTTTGAATGTAGCCCCGAACTGAACGTCAGTCGGTGGTCAGTAAAATGTGCGACCTCTTGTCCGCGTGAGGCAAGAACATGGTGCCAGGACAGACCGACCTTCTTCTCAAACCCATGCTTATCGAAAGCTTCCTCAAGCTCAATGAAGCGTAGGAAGTAGCGCATTGATGCAAGCATGCTCTCTCCAATATGGTATCTTGAGGTTTTGCAGGTTAGTGCCTTGCAGCTCTCGGGGTGGTCGCAGATACGTGCCTTGGGAAGACATCGGCCTCGAGGACCACAACGTCAACACCCTCCCTGGCCAACACACAAGCTGCGTATGAGCCTGCTGGACCACCGCCGATGACAAGCACGCTAGCCTTTTGAGGAACAGACATGGCTAGTTCTGTAAAATTGAGCGTGAATAATTGGTGGGTAATGATAAGGACGCTGAGTCGGATGCTGTTGGTTGTTGTGTTGATGATGTCTCTGGAGCGACTCTCTGCAGAACTTCATTCTTGTTTATATATACTTGTAGCCATCATCGCCGTCAGGCTATCACAACTTCACACTTCTTTCGGTAATCGACGTTCGTCTGTTTGTTTACTTTAGCTTCCGGGTCGGGAGAATTCTCATGCCTAGATGCGGCAACAGAAACACAACAACATAGGACATCGAGCGCCAGTGAAGCATTGTTAGAGTGGCCATTTTGGGCGATGAGCTGCAACTATGGCTATGGCTCACTGAGATTGCCGTTGACCACATAGTATCTCATGCGAGCATTAAGGTTGGCCTTGGGTACTTTTAGATGCTGGTCAGATGTCCGCGTTTTGCCTCAACGACATCCAATCACTCGGGAAGTCAAAAACATGTTGTTCTGCAGCTCTGTGCTCTCCTCACCGTCGTCTCTCGGCTGTGCGTAGATGGCGAAATATGGTTGGCAAGGTGCACGGATTTGCCCCTGTCCTAGAGCATATGATTGATCAAGCTATTCCTCCGGCATTAGTCATCCTTGGTTGCTGGTGCAATCACATTACAGGGTAACAACTAGCGTTCGACGAGAAGATTTGCATCTCTGTAATTTTCCCAACTAATGATCATATGACAGTTATTTGCTACTACATGGGTAACACGAATATGTAGCAATTCGGACAAAAAAGGGTAACCATGCGAGTTGCAGCAAACTCCGAAGTGTGTCGCCCCATTTTCATTCGCCTCCTTTTTTTCCCTCCGTTTCAACGGCACCGATGCTGCTGGAGGATGGCGCGATGATAGCCTCGAGAAAATGAACTGAGATCAATTCTTCCAGATGCCTTTCAATTGGTGCGAAGTCTGTGCCACAACGTTCGATCATGTTTCATGTCATGGAGTAACTCGGCTCTGTGGAGGCGGTCAGAGGTGGTGGCTAAACGCTCTGCCGTGATCCCAGCCACCAGCAGTGGTCAGAGTGTACAGGAGGCAGGCCCCATATCGGTGAGAACGGCAGTCGCCACGCGAAACACAAAATGGATGGAATTGTGTAACGAAGTACAGCCGAAGGGAAGTACCGGCATCTCCATGATACGATCTCCAGCTTTTTTGCTTTAGTTCTTGCTTCAGATCCAGAGGAATTGCAGTTCATACAAAGCACCGGGCAGTGCCCCAGGGCAGGTCTGGTTATCTGTTTGCTTACTTCATGTCTGGTTTACTTCATTGGAGAGGAGCCCGGCTGGCATTGCGGTTACATTAATGCAGCGTAGCCCTCCCTTAATTGGTCGGGGCGCACTGATACTCCCCAAAGCTTGTGAGGAGCCGTAGAGATCCGATCTTGATGTGGCGAAACCGGCTATTCTAGAATGATGCAATGCAAATCGGATCGTACTTAAATGTGCGGTTCTCAATTGTTTAGAGTCAAAGCAGCTCACGGTCCTTTGCCACGCCTCGCCAGGGCCGAGGTCCGCCTCACAATTGGCCGGTCTTCTGCCGTCCCTGGACACCCGTGATATGTCCACAGACGCTTAAATATTTACACCGAGAGACCTAGGGTCCAAACCTTGTCCCACTGCGAAACTAACTTAGATTTTATCCTCAGCGAGGCAGTCATCGCTGAGACTCGCATCACACTGAGGGCACCATCCGTAGCAGTTCTCCTGTGCATTCTGCGTTAGCAAAAGTTTCTGTCCGTGCACGGTGTCGCGGGTGGTCCCGAAGGTGTAACGGTGGAGTTCGAGAAGAAGGGACGACATCTAACTTACATTCGCAGTTCCGTCTGCTTTACAGCCCTCGACACAAGACTTCTCGAAGCCAGGCACGTATGCGCCTTGGGTCTCGGGCAGCGCCGCGGAGGCGACCATAGCGATAAAAGATGCAGCGGCGAGCAAGTTGCGGATATACATGTTGAAGAGCTGTGCGAGTGTCTTTGGGTATTTGAAAATAGTTCAGAGTGGTATTTTGTATGATGATCGATGAAGTCTAGCCGGTAAGATGGTCTGGCAGATACGATTGGCAACATTCCTTTCTTGAAGAAGACGTTGCTCATTTATATCTAATGTCAATGAAGACACGTGAGCTCCTTATTGTGGAGTACAAACCTGACTGACTCGCATGGCCGCGCGCAGATCTCACCACGAATTAAGGCTCAACCCTCTGAAACGAACCGCATTCAATAAACGTGGAACGTCAGCGCATGAGTAAGGCTGAGCAGTTAATCTCGCGCCGTCCTCAGCCTAGATTTGAAAGGGGTAAGGTGCCGACTTCCGCTCGCCGAGCAAGCTTCAACTAGTCAGGGCGCCCAAACGACCGCTCGGAATTGGGTTCTAGCTAACAGTTGTAAATGCGTATATAGCCGCGCGCGTCGCACATTTGGGTGTACGGTATTTCGTCACGAATGGCAAATCACGGCCGAGGCATGAGATGAGTTGATGCAATTCACAATCGGGTTGCCGAGGACGTCCTGCTCTCCTGTCTGCCGACACGAGGAAGAATCGGCTTTGAAATATGAATAATTGAGTGAATGACGTGAGTTCTCTCTGATATCTTGCACAAGAATTCATGAATATCTGACGTGCAAAAAGAGTGGATGCAAGCGCCAGCTCTGCTTTAAACATCGACGGGAGGTTTGGTATCTGCTATTGGCAATGAATTTTCCCAGTTTTCTGTCAACGTTTTCTTAGCCACAAGCTATAATTATGTTCAAAACCTATTGTATCTGCATTGCATTTGTTTTTAACGCTGGGTGTCTAAGCGTTTATCACTGTATGAAGGAAGTGGATGTATATTGCTTAAGAAGCATATGTGTACAGATTAAAAACGAGACCACACCAATGTTCCTAGTTTTGCAGAAAGCTTTCTGGCGCAAATGACTTCGCCGCACTACTTTCCTGATTTCCTGAATTTGATTGTTTCGCATCCATTAATCTTTCCGAGCTTTACCAACACATCCTCTCGACTCGGCTCTTTCGTCCGCATACCCTCCCCCACGGCTTTATCGCCGGCATTGTTTCCCAACTCCAATGTCTCTTCCAGCTCCTCCGATGCCACAAGCTGCGAAATAACGTGCCAGACGTTCGCGTACCGCGAGTATCGCGTATGTCGGACGTACAACATCGTGGTAACTGTCACCAAAACAAGATAAACCACTAGCAGACTCGCAACGGCGATAAAGCCAGCGCACTCGGCTCTTGAAGGCGGCCAGGAACCCGGCACTGTGACCATGCGCGTCGCCACGATCCGCACCTGTTCGGCGACGTCCATCGTGTTGGCCAGGAACTGGTCGTAGGCGTTAATCCCCGTCATACTTAAGAATTCATGCAGAGCGTCTGCAGCTCGGCCAGACCTGGGGAATTCCCCGACCAGAATGCTCGAGAACAGGATGCCATAGCCCAAGTGCGTCATTCTTCCCCTGATGGTGCAACGTTGGCAGAGGTCGAATGTAATATTTTTCGCGCCCGCGTCGCTGATGGCGAAGGATACCTCCTTCTCAAGCGTGTCTACCGTTAGGGCGCTGGGACTGACCTCGTCTGCAGGTAGACTGAGGAGAATGCCAAGTGGCGGTGGGTGGGTGTAGGGCGTACCGCTGCTGTTGTCGGGTTTCAGTTGCAGGTCGAGAATACCTCTTTCTCCAACTGCCTGGCGTGAGGGCTCGAGGCCGAGGTACGTCTTCATGTCGTCCATGTTGAAATCGTTTTTCAGTACCAACGACAAGGGCATCGATCGGTCTCTGGTGGCTCCGTGGGCTGTCATGTGGATGTCTCGATATGCAAAATTGAAGTCCGAGAAGCAGACTGCGAGCTTGATGAAGTAGCCCGGAACCAACTCGTAGATGGTCCATTCGGTGTCCGTCAGTGGCTTCCCTGAGGGCATAGATTGACTCGCCGATAGTGACTCCCACTGCTCTACTTTCATGTTTGTAGAGTATACCAGCCATACCGATGAGTTCTCCGACCATGGCCCGGTTTCCGGGTCCCAGGATGGTTCGAATGGGCCTCTGATGTTTCCTCCCACACCGTCGACCATGCAGCCCGAGGCCGCCCATGATCCTGTGGCGTTGTCTACCACCGGAACAATGCACTCGAAGCCCAATTTCTGGCATCTTTCAGACGAATGGCACAAGCTTTCTGTACCAGGCCGTGCTTCTTCCAGGCTTTGGCCGAAGTCCAGGACGCCTTGCATCCACCCGACCTCTTCGCTCAGCTCCACTGTCGCATTCGTGATGACGGGCCGCATACAAGCCACCCTCGAGCTCATCACCATTCCCATCCCATCGTACTCGCGGACTGATGTCCTAGTATCGCTATCCGACATGGGAAGCAGGCCTCGTTGCCTGAGGCCCGTGTCACTGAAGCCACGACTATCGGGACTTGAGTCTCGGGCCGTGGGAACCTCTCCAAAAACAGGAAAAACAGGTGTGTTTGCCATGAGATTCCCCTGATACAACGAGAATTTGCCCTCTCCGGGATAGGCGAACAGGCTTTTTAATGTGGTGGTGTTATGATCCCCAATCATGACAAACGAATGCATATCCGAAAGCAGGATGGTGGATGTGAACTGAAGAGCTAGACAAAGTAAAGCAATTAAAAAAATCAACCACGTCTCCAGTTTCCAGAGAATATATGATGCTTTGCCCTTGTAAGAGAGCACAAGCATCACGAGCTTCAATGGTCCGTCATTAATACCTCGCATAACGGAGGCGCAGGCTGCCTGCGAGCGGGGGACAGCAAGGCGCTCAAGTAGCAATGCTGCAATCATCGATGTGCAAATTGTCGCCTGTGTCGAAATGATAAATCGTAGTATTACCGATGCCAGTGTGACAGCCCGGGGCATCCATTCTCGGATCGCCAGTTGCCGCCAAACCCATGTGGCTTTGGCGGCTTCTGGAGAAGAACCAACTTGAGAATACTCAGCACATACACGATCAGGGACAAGAAATGAAGGAGATTACAGCATACCGCCGAACCAGAGGAAAGTAAGGAATCCCAACACCCCTAGTATTCCAACGAAGCCACCAATGATGCCAGCGCACCCTTCAAGTCCTAAGGATTCGGATATTTTCAGCGGAGGCGGGTACTGCAGTGTTTCGTTCGACGGGGCTAGGTCTGGGATTGAAGGCGCAGGCGTAAGGTTAGCCGGTACGTCGCTATGATCCGATTGTACGTGGACCAATGGCGTAAAGGAAGTAATTTGGTGACCCAGTTCACTAGTTGTGACGTGCTGAGGTTGATCGGAGGAACTCGGCGCTGGCCCGGAAAGGTTGCTTCCAGATCTCTGTGCATGAAAGTCTTGAAGTTGGCCATCAGCTTGATCAGAAGGGACCGAATATGTGTCAACCCGATCTGTGTCAGTAAAATCTGTATCATCCCCGCCATCTTCGATCTGGCGGGAACGCAACGAGGGAGCTTGCTCGCCCGCATCTTGCACAGAGCTGAGTTCATGTTCTTGAGTTTCTCTTGCAAGGAAAGGCGTGTGAGGTGCTTCCTCATCCGTTGGGCTTCTGTCCATTCTCTGTGGGGTAACTTCGAAACAGCGGATAAAGAGACAGACAATTGTGTAAGTATAACCTACACAGCCTAGCTGATGTTGTGAGGTAATTTAACTCGGTCAGATCACTGACTTTGAAGACAGGAGAACTGGAAGACTGTGGTTTATGTAGCAAGACTGCTTGACATGTTCGAATGCTTTAGATTGTACAATACGACCTGGGGCGGAAAATCCAGGGGCTTGATCGTCGATATGCCTTGCCAAGCAGGGGCGAAATGACATTCAGCCGTGTTTGAGAGTTGCAGAAGGGGTAGAGAGGCAACTAAACATTTTCGGAAGAAGCCCTGCTTGTCCAATCATCCATTTTGGCCGCCAAATGGGGGCCAAATTGAGAACATCTTGTCATGCGAATGGTAGTACGACTGCGACTACAAGCCAGTTAAACCATCTGTTGCGTAATACACATCCACAGCCTGCTTCAAGTAATTACTGCTGATCAGCCCTCGGCAAGATCAGCCCTCGTATTTCATTCAGCTTACCCTCACCCGTGCTTTGGCCCGCCGCAAACCTGCATGTACATAACCCTTAATTATGGTATCAACATATACTTATGGAAGTTGCACGTTTATTTGCAGACCCCAAGTATATGTAACCCGCTGTCTCCGCCTTTGAGTACGTTGATGAGATTCCGTAGAGTGTGTTGTACCTGGATGACAGGAACATCTTCCATTCATGAGAATGTCCTAAGGAAGTACTTGATATTACGATCGCACCAGAATTCATAGAAGCCCTGAAATTCTTATTCATTCTTAGCAGAATTCTGAGACCCTTCAAGCGCCATGGTTCTGACATGGGCAAGCTTGTCTTCACGACTAGAGATGTATATGTGCTGCCAGCCGGGTGATGTGTCTTGGGAAGGCGGGTCCAACTGAAGACACGTGAGGGCCATAATAGCTTATATTTCAAATGTTGTCACTTAAATTGACAAGTCTTAGTCGGTTCAATCAATCTGGACAAGATGAGATACTCCTACCACAAGAAGACATAAGCGTTTCTATAGCAGGCCTTGTCTTAAGCACGCACTTTGGCGGTTCCGTAACAAAAGACAATTGTTGTTAAGTTTCTCTGATTCTACCTCTGAAGGCGGCACAGGCACATGCTCTCTATGAAGATTAGAGTGGAGGCTTTGTGATTCTCCATCCGATTATCAGGAGCCCAGCACCAAACTCGTATCTGCAGCAGAAAGGACGACTTGGTATACCAGCAGGGCTGGGATTGATTTATGGTGTGCACGGCCTTATTAAACTATAAGGATGGATATTCGCATCGGTAAAAATGGATAATTCACTAGGCACGGATTACCTATACGGACCACTTCTGGCTATATAACCTATACTTAATATTATTCCAATACCCTATAATACCTATTATAGTTATAATTATTAATGCTTTATATAGCTATTATTATTACTAAATTTAATATAACTACCTTATATTAATATTATATTAAATTAATTAAATATTTATTAATATTAATTAATTTAATATTAAAAATAATATATAATCGCTTAAATTTTAATTTTTTAATATTATAATAATAATATAAATACTTAATTATTTTAATTTTAAAATATAATAATAAATTAATTATCTTAATTAAAATATAAATATTATTATAATAAATTATCATTAATTAATACTTTTTAACCTTCTTTTTTTCCTTAAATTTTTTTATAATAAATATAATATTTATAAAGATTTTAAGATTAATTTAAATATAGCTATAAAATCTATTAAATTTTTTATTATTATTAAAAAGTTAGAGCTTAATTATATAATATTAATATATAATTACGGTATTTAATAATCCTTTATTATAATAAAAAATAATACTTTAATAATTAAAATAAACTATTAATAATAAGCGTTTATTTATATAATTAAATAAATATTTAATAAATAGATTTTAGTAATTTAGGAGGAGAAATATATTTATTATAATTTTTAAAAAATCCTTAAAGCTTAATATAGCTAAATATAGCTATTAGCTAAATATTATAATTTTCTTATTTATATTATTAATAACTTATTCTTTATAAAGTTAAAGAAACTTAAAGTAGCTTTTTATTAAGAATATTTAAAAATTTAGCTAAGAGGTAACATAATAAAGAATTAATTATAAGATTTTTAAAAAAAATAATAAGGTATTTATATACTTATTTAAGTAGCTTTAGATTAGCTTAAAAAAGAGGGTTATTAATATAAATAGGTTATTAATAAGGAAAATAATATTATAGATATTTTTTAATATAATAAGTAATAAATTAAGTAGATTTAAAAATAATATTTTTTTTATAATATTTTATTTAATTATATATATTTAATAAATAATAAAAAGATATTTTATTTTTAAAAGATAATAATAATTTATATAAAGAAGATTTTATTATTATTTTAAGGCATTATTAATAATAAGAAGGAAAAGGGCTTTTAATAGCTTTTTAAGTAAATTTATAAGCTCTTTAAATAATATAGAAATAATCCTTTATCTCTTTTTATTATTAATTATAATATTATTTTAATTAATACTTTAAAATATAAATTCCCTTAATTATATTATTAATTATATATCTTTTATATAAATATAAATATTATATTATATATTAAGAAGAAATAAAGGAAGCTAATGGTAATAATATTAATAATAATGGGAGATATTATAGAAATTAATAAGGTTAAAGATTTTAAAGAGGGCAATAAGGACTTTACTTTTCTTAATATATTAATAAAAAAGGTAATAATAATATCCTTAAGAATCCTTAATAATATCTTATATATTTAAATAGCTTTCTTTAACCTTTTTAAGATTATAAAATATTTTATAAATTATAAGATTTATAATATAGCTTAGTAATAACTTTAAGAAACCTTTTTAAATTAAATAATAATTTTTAATTATTTTAAGATATATTATATTAATAAGAAAGAAAAGATTATTATTAAATAAGCTATTTATATTATTTATAAAATATTTAACTTTAGCTTATATATAATTTTTTTTATAAAGAATATATATTACTATTTTAAGCTTTAATTAAGCTATAATATAGGGAATCTTCTTTATTTAATAAAAGTTATTTATAAGGCCTTTAAGAATATTGCTTATAACTTTTATTTAAAGGAAATATTTTAAAAGATAGTAGCTTTTTAGAAGTTTAATAGTTAAAAGTAATTAAAAAAGTTTTTTTTATAGATTATAAGGAATACCTTAAAGCTTTTTAAAGTAATTTATAAATAAATAAAATAAATATTTTAAAGAGAAATTTAATAAAGGTATTATATAATAGCTTTTAATTATTATTACTTTATTTATATTTAATATAATATTATTTATATTAATTATTTAATTAATTAAAAAAAAATAGCGCTTTTTTTAAGAAAATTAATATTTATAAAGATTATTAGCTTAATTATAATCTTTCCCTTAAAAACCCTTTTTTTATTATATTTTTATTAAAGAAAATTATTGTTATTAAAACAGGGCATGGCGGGCATTTTATGCCTTATTTATAGGCCTAGGGATTCGCTTATGCCAAGGGTTTAAGGGGTGCTAGAAGGGACCCCTTAGGCAAAAGGGAGAATATCTCTTTAAAAGCAATTTATTTAAATAAAGGCATAAAGAAAGGTTAATTCTTTTTAAATAAAAGGAAGGGAAGGGCTATAAACCTATATATATTTATTTATTGCTAGCTATAAGGTATATATTATTATATACCTCCCCTAGCACTATTTACTTTTTTAAAAGAAGGTATGCTCTTTTAAATTTATTGGAAACGATTGATTAATTTAAAAGGGATAATAAAAATAAAGTAATGTAAATATATATCATTTTATAAAGAGTAGGGAGTTATTATTATAAAATAAATATATTAGGCTGCAATTAATTATATAATCACCTAAAAAATAAAACTTTTAATTTAATTAAACGCCTCTAATTAGCTATTAATATCACTCTTATTATTATAGCCTTCCCTTCTTTTAATTCTCCTTCTTTATCTTATATTTCTATTTATTAAAATTATTATTAATATTTATTTATAAATTTAATTTATATTTTTTATATTAAAAATATTTAAGGTTTAGCTGAGTAGGGGGAAGTATAATAAAAGGATTTATCTTATTATGAAATGAATATTATTTATTGAGGCTAAATTATTGCTAAAGCTTTAATTATTATTATTAAATATATTATTATTTTCATGTAGCTATTTATTCCTTTTTTAACTTTTTAGCTGCTTACCTTATAGCTTACTACGCCTTATCCTCTTTATTATTATTATTATTAAAGCTAGATAATACTAAGTCTTCTTCATTATTATATTAATTTTATATAAAAGGTAATAATATACTTTTAGGTTTATTATAATAAGACCCGGCTTATATAAAGGGATCTATTTAATTAGATATATATTTAGGTAGATTAAGAGATTATAGCCTGGAAGGCTTTTTATAGCGGCGATTACTTGAATTAATTATATTGCTATTAATATAATGGAAATTAGCTATTGTAAGCTATGAAAAGTTTGGTAATAATATAATTAGCTGCCTTAAAGCCTTGTAAGGCTTTTTAAATGCTCGTAGTGAATTTATTAAAGTGCCTTTTCATGATATAATATTAACGGCCTTGATAGGTATATGGCTTTCTATATAAATATAAAGGGCTAATATTAAAGAGCTATGAATTCAATAGCTACTTATATCCTTAAATAATTATTCCTAAGATATTTGAATAAAATTAAAGCTATAGGGGGTATATATAGCATTAATTTTATATTTATATTTAAATGGTAAATTTATATTTTTTTATATATAATTGCTATAATTATTAGAAACTATAGGCTATTTAGGCTAGCATAGTTAGGTTTAGTTACTGCCTATTTTAATTTTAAAGGTAATGATTATTATATCTTTTATTATCTTTTTTTAAATAATCTTTATATTAATAAATCTATTGAGGAGAAATAGGCTGTTAGGCTAATTAATATAATTAGATTAGTTGTTTAGTTAAATAGCTTTATTTAATTTAAAAAGGTATATTTAAAGGTTATTAATTATATATAAAGCTCCCTTTATATTAATGAATATTTATAAGTGTATATAAAGGGGAATGATGTTTTCTCTTAGTGGTATTAAGCAGTTAGATATAGCTAGGAGCTTTTGGATAAGTAGGTTAAGCCGCCTTATATATTTTATATATATCTTATTGTAATTATTATTATGAGAATTTATTAAAAAGATAAATTGATATTTTTAATTATATTAAGCGAGGTAATAATAATTTCATTTTATATTATATATAAAAAAGATAATGAATTGCTTTTTATTTAAGTATAAAGTTATTTAAGTAATGCTTTAGGTATCCTTAATGCTAATTTTTAATATTTTAATTAGTTATTAAATAATTTCCATTATATTTATTATAATTTATGCGAAATAATTCATTCCTGCTAGGATATAAATAATGTATAATATTTTTTCCCTTTAAAGGTATTTTTTAAGTTTATAAATAAGTAATAAATATTTATAAGGGTTACCTTAATATATATTATTTTTATAGCTTAATTAAAGTTTAAGGTTTAGGAAGTATTTTGTAATAATATTAAGTATAATATTACTTAATAAGATTAATATATTAAAAAAAGGTGGTTATGATTTAATTACTTTATAGGTATAAGGGGGGTTAATTGATTAAAATTAAAGGGCTTATATAATTCTTAATTAATTTAAGTTATTATATTATAGGTATTTAAAAGTATAATATATTATATTCTTTAGGGATTTAGCTATTTTAAATAGCTACTTTTTATTATAATAAAAATAATTAGGTAGGTATAAAGTTAAAGGTATAAAATAAAATAAAATTAAATAATAAAAAGGGAAAATAAAAATATAAAGGACTTATATCCTTAAGGATTATTATATAGGTAATTAGATAAAGGTTTATTAAAAAATATAAATAATAAAAAGAAGAGATTATTAAGTATAATTAATAATATAAGTTAAGTAGATATAAGTTAGTAATAAATAAAAAAGGTTTTATATAAAGTTTTTTATTAATTAATAAGGTAGATTTAAAAAAGAAGGAATTTAATTAAATTAAGAAAGGTATTATTTTTATATTTTAAGGTTGAAAATAAATTTAATAAGAGGTTAATTTAATAATTAAAAAGGTAGATAATAAATAATATTTATAAATTAAACCTCCCTTATTCCTTATTATAAGGAAAAAGATAATTATATTATTTATAAGTTTCTTTAATTAAATAAGAAAAGGAAGGCCTATTATTAAATAAATATTAATTAAGAAGTTATTACTTCTAGGAGTATATTAATATATATATATAAGGAAGTTTATAGGGTTACTAAAAGAGAAGTTAATTAAATATTTTTATAATTAAATAAATATTATAAGAAAGATTATTACTTAATTTTCTATTAAATAATAACTAACGGTTAATAAATTATTCTAAGTTTTACATACCTCTTTCTCTATAAAATTTAACTATTACTTCCAACTTCTTTCTTCTTCCTCTCTCTTTCTTCTTTTATTAACCCTTTAACCTTAAGTTAATTAATTAAAATATCCTTTATTATATTTATTAAGTTATTAAAATATTATTATATTAATATATTTTAATTTAATTTTAATAGGGTTATCCTTTAGGAATTTTTTAATAAGCCTTTTATTTTAATTAAATCTTTTAGCTATACCTTCTTTTATTAATTTAATTATATCCCCCTTAACTTTACTTTATTCTCTTCCCTCTAATATCTTGCGGTTAAATTAATTAAAGTTTATATTATTAAAAACCTTTATATTCTATACCTTATTTAAACTTTTAATAATTATTAAAAATTCTTCTACCTCTTAGGTAATACCTTCACTCTTACTTTAAAATTTATACCTATACTTATATCTTATAAGCCTTATTATATCCTTATATATAATGCTAATAGTTAACCTTTTAATAACTACCTCTAATATATAGCTTTTCATCCTATATAATATATAATACTTTTAATTATATTCTTTAAATATTAAAATACCGCTCCTTATAATTATTATAATAAGCGATATATTAATATTTACGCTATTAATATTCTAATTAATAACTTAAGTTTTATTTATATCAATTACCCCTTTTATTATTATATCTCACATCTTTTAATTAATTATAATAAATATACAAATTACATTTATTATATTTATATTAATTATAAATATAATACTAATAATCTTATATTTAATAAATATAAGTGCATTTCTTTTTGTATTATTAAGGTAAGTTTAAGGAAATAATATATAAATTAAAAGATATAATTATTAATTATTTAATTAGGCTGATAAGTTTTTAAAGAAGCCTTTAAATTATCCTAAAGATATTATAATTCTCTTTAAACTTATAGATTAAAGGGCTTTTTAAAAGGTTAATTAGAAGTTTTAAAAGGAGAAATATAATATTAGTAATAATATAGAGATATTTTAAGTTAATTAGATATAATTAAAAGGGATAGAATAAATAAGTGATTAAGAGGGTAGTAAAATATTATATAAAAAAATAGTAAATATAAGGGAAAAGAAAAAGATTAAAAGTAAAGCTAGATCTAGAATTTAAATAAAATTTATATTATATTATTATAATTAGGTTGTTAAGTATATAAATTAAAACTAAGGCCTTCCTCTATTAGGCTAAAGGATTAAAGTTATAAGGTTAATAATTATTTTTATTAAAGCTAAGATTTTATTAAGATTTTAATATATTAGCTTTATTTTTTAGCCTTTTGTTATTTAGCTTTTTCCTTTTATTAAGCTTTGGTTTAGGGATATATAGGTATTAGGATTATATTTATGAAGTTAGGGCTTAATATTACTTATTAATTTTATATTTAATCGTTATATTTAAATATATCATCTTAAATATTAAGGTATTTAGAATCTTATTATCGGCTTATTTTAAAGCTTATATATTAAAATTTCTTAATAAATAATAAATTAAATATCTTTATTATATTATTTTCTTAAGGCATTAATATTATAAGTTCTTAGATATTTAAGCCTTTATTTTTTAAAAATAGCTTTAGATTTTTAATAATAAATATTCCTTAAAGGATCGCGTTATTTAAAGTTTATAGTTAATATATATTTTTATTAAGGGCTTTATAAATAATAAAAGGTTCTTTTTAGTAATATTATATTTTAATTAAAGTTAAATAATTCATTCTTTATATATAATTATAAATGAGAATAATATTATTGGGTTATAGGTTTCTTTATTAGATATAACTTGTATCCTTAGTTTTTTAGGTTTATTTTTTTCTAAATAAGGTTATAGTTTTAATTGCTTATTTAATGTATTTAGCTTTGGAGTTAATTATATTAAAATGGAATTAAAGAGTTTCTTATAATATATAGTTTGGGTTTTATAATAGTACCTTTTAAGTTGGAATTTCTATTTTAATTAGAATTATTAGCTTTTATTTATAAATTAAATAAAAAGGTATATAGCTATAAGATCGCTAAATTATCATCTTATTAGTGAAGAGAATGAGTTTAAGGTATTTAACTTAATTAATCTCTTAATTTAAGAGTTTAATTAGGGATTATATAATTAAGAAATAGTTAGCCTTTATTAAGCCTTAAATTCTTAGGTTATAGGGAGAGACCTGAATATATTAAACTCCTAGAGATTTTAAATGCTAAATGAAATTCGCTTTATTTTCTAAGCCTTTATCCATAGATACCTTAAATAGATACCTATATTATAAAAAGATTTCCTTTATAAAGAACTTCTTAAGATTCCTTATATTCATAACCCTTAATAATTTAATAATAATAAATTCTATTAAATTATATCTCACCTTTATTAAGTAGTTATATTTATAATATAGCTATATATATTAAATATCAATTTTAATTATCTTAAAAGGTAGATCTAAATAAGTTAATATAATTTTCTAATTATAGGTTTTTAAATTATATTACATATATATTAAATATTATATAATGGCTTGCTTAATTTTATAATAAAGGCTATATTAATAATATTTTAATTTTATTTATACTATCATTATATTACATTCTTTATAGCTAAACTTAATATAATATTCTTAAAATATTTATTATTTTAAATTAAGATTATTAATAACTCTGCGCTTAAATAAATATCACTCTTCCCTATATTATAAAAAGCTATTAATAACTTAATAATAAAGAGCTTTAAATTTAAATCATTATATTTAAATAGGGTTAAGGTAATATAAAGTTATATTATATAATAAATAATTCGTATATTAATTTAAAGAATATAATTATTTAAATTCTAGGTTAAATAAAGGTTTTCTAGGCTAACTAGATATTATTATATTAATTTAAGCATTATATTAATTATTTAGGTCTCCATTAAGGTCCTTATTATAAATCTTAGGGGCTGATAGTTATAATAATATATTTATAATAGGATTCTTTAATCTAGGTATATAATATATTTAAAAGTTAAATAGCTTAATTATTCCAATTTAATAGGTAATTAAGACACTAAATATATTAAATATTCCCCTATTAATTTAATTAATTAATATATAAGCGTTTATTTTTAATATAAATTAATAACTAAATAAATAATTCCTTATCCTTCTTATAACTATAAGGATAACTTAATATTCCCTCTTTATAGCATTATATTTACTTTCTGCGATTATCTAAATATCACTATTAAATTTAATTAATTTCCAATGCTTAAATACCTCTTATATAAGTATTGCTCCCTAGCTAATAAAATTTATATTAATTATAAGAATAATTTCTCTAGCTATAAGGCTATAATCAACTTTAATAAAGATTAGTTTTATTAATAAGAGTTTAATTAATTCCTTTATAGCACCTTATTTATATTTTATTTATTAAAAAACAGCTTCTTTCTTTTAAAAATTATAAAGTGATTAAGTAATAATTATAAATTTAAATATTTAATAATTATAATAATTAGTTATTTTTAAAAAGGATTTTATATTTTTTAAATTTAAATAATAGATTTACCTTTAAATTTTATTAATTTTATTATTTTAAGGAGATTAGTTATTAATTCTATAAATATAATTAATAATATTAATATGCTTTTAGTATTATTTAGATTTAATTGTTAATATTATGGCCCTAATAAGCTTTATATTTAAGAGGACTTAATTAAGATTCTTAATATACTTAGCTATAAATTTCTTAATTCTAAGTAAATTTAATACTTTTAAATTATTATAAATAATCATAAGGCTTTTTATTATAATATTATTAAGGAAGGCTTAATAGATATATAATATAAGATTAAATAATAATTATATTATAATATATATAAATTATATAATTAAATTTATTATTCTTATAAATAAGGTGCTTAATTAATATAAGCTAATAAATATTATAAAAGTTATTATATTATGGCTTTTTTTTTATAATTTAACTTAATTATATTTTAAGAAAAAGTTAAATAGGGATAATATTTAATATATAATAAATTCTTTTAAGAATTAATTAATTAAAGGTAAAATAAATATATCTTTAATTATAAACTTATTATATTCTTATATATTATTAATAAATTAAAGGCTATTATTTTTTTTCATTATTAAGAATTATTTATTATAATATAATAAATTTAATTTTTTTAAAATTCCCTTATTAATTTACTCCTTAAATATTTAAATTACCCTATCTTATAATATATATAGGATTGAAATACTCTTTAATTAATAGGGCTTATATGGTATAATCTATATCTTTTAAAATAATATAACTTTTAAAATAATAATACTTAAATAGCTTTATTTTCATATAAATGCTGCTTTGTGATTTATAAATAAATATTAAAATATATCCTTTTTTTAATTTAAAAAGCCTTTATAATTATTATTAAGTATAATTTACTATTTATCCTTAATAAGTTATAATCTGGATAATATTATTAAAAACCTAAGTTTTATTTATTCATTATATTTATTAGGTAATATCTATTCTTAAGTAATCTTAGCTTCTTATAATTATAATACTTTTTAATTAATTATTCCTTTAGGTATTATATTATTAAGATTTAAATTATTAATTAATTTAACTTTCTTCTTAATGGGTTTATATATAATATTAATTAGCTAAGTAACTTTTTAAATTCTGCGGCTAAGTAATCTTTCTTAAGCCCTCTTTATTTACTTATATATTAATTAATAGTAACTATATTTATACTTACTCCTATTATTATTAAATTCCTAATTATATAACTCTACTAATTCCTTTTTTATAATTTAAGATAATAAAGAAATAAATAAAGGGAGTTTAAAATTAATAATTAATAAAATAGGAATATCCCTTAGCTTTAATTTATTTAATACCTATTTAGGAATATATTCTCTATTAATCGCTAGCTATTCCTTCTTAGCGTTAACCTTTATTTTTTTAATTAATCAAATCCCTAGAATAAGCGGCTAAAGCTAACTTTAGCTATAAATCTCGCTTCTCTAAATTTAAAGCTTGCTTAAATAAATTGATTAAAAGTATATATAAAAGATATTTTAATTTAATTAAAGAATAATATACCTAGAAGGACTTTATAATTAATATCCTCCTAATTAATAATAAAGAATATAATTTTATCTTAATATCCTATAATATATACATTAATTTCCATTATACCCACTATATTAATCTTAATACTATTATATATATTAAAAAAAGCTAAAATATTTATATAAAGAAGAGAAAATTTATTATAAATAGAAATATTAATAATATTTATTATAATGCTTATATTAATAAGCATTAAAAGGAGTTGATTTTTTATTCCTTCAAAATAAATTAATAAGAGGTTTATATTAATTATATATTTATTTAGCATTTAATTAACCATAGAATTCAACTCTATTATTATTACCTTTTTTAAATTAAGCTGCCTAACTATATTAATCTTAAGGGTATAATATAAGTAAGAATTAAATTCATCTTTCCTTTAGGATAATCTCTATATTTTAAAGAAATCCAATACCGCTTAAATATTTATTATATTAACAAAGGTTATACTTTAATTTAAAGGAAAGATAATTAAAGATATATTTTAATCTTAATAGTAATTATTAATAATAACTTCTTTATCTATTTAAATAATTTTATCTATACCATCTTATAATATATAAATATAATCCATAAGGTGATTACCTAATTTAGGTTTTATAATAATAATCTTATCTTATATAAACCCTTTAAGTATATTAAAAAACCTTATAATTAATAGCTTAGAAATAATAATAGGGTTTAAGAGGTTTACCTTTTACTTCGCCTTATAAGGGCTAAAAAATTAGAGTTATTTAGTAAAAAGGATAGGTTTTAAGGTTTATATTACTATATTTATATCATTAGATTCCTTTATATATATGCGTTTTAAATCAGGTTATCTAAGCATATCGTTAATATTCTTATAAGATTTATCCATTAATATTATTATTTAACTATATTACTTTATTTTATACCTATTAACTTTAATCTAATTAATTATATTTGGCTTTAAAAGGATTAATGCTATTTTATCTTCTGAATAGGAATAGCTGATTGAAAAGTTAAGCTATTCCCTTTTAATTTTAAAGATAAATATGTTAAAGGTAAATATTAGAAAAGAATGTATAGGACTAATCTTCTTAATATAATTAAATAAGACCTTATTAACTATTATAAAAAGGTTGCCTTTAAAGCTATTATTCTTTTTAAAGAGGGTTATATATTTTAATAATTAACCGTGGTTTATTATAGTGCTTGTATTGTGATAATGCATGAGCAGTCCATAAATATAATAAGCAATGCCTTTTATATCTTTATAATAGTTAATTATTATAGCCTTAAGAGGTATTTTAATTCCTTTTATAATATTATTTTTTAAATTAAAGAAGAATTTTATCTTTATAGGATCCTTATAATATAAAATATCGTTTTATAAGAATATTTTTAATATTAAATATTTATAAGCATTGTAATTAGCTTAATAATAATTATAATAAATAGCTAGTATTTCATCTCTCCTTTATATCTTATTAACCTTATTAACCTTTACCTATTTATTATTAATATTTATTTCTTTAATAATTACTTTATTATTAAAGATATTTTTTTTAAATTAAATAAAAATCTTATTAATATATTTATTTAAGATAGTGATATTATTAATAGCTAATTAAATAGATTATTTTACTTTAATTGCTTTATTACTAAGTTAATTTAGATACTACTTATAAAGATTATATATCTATTATTTAAACTTAAAATAAACCTTATTACTCCTTATATTATTTAAATATTAATTTTTTAGTTCTTATATTAATTTTTTAAATTTATTTTCCTTAAGCTTAAGATTATTATTACTGCTTATCTCCTTACTAGGAGTTATTAATTCTTCCTTAGTTATAGATAGCTATATATTTTAATTTAATTAAGAGATTAACTTTTAATTAATAGAAGAAGGTTGGAATTAATAAGCCTCATTATTATAAATCCCGCTATAATTAAATAGGGCGCTTTAATTATTATCCTTAAGTTCTTATAATATTATATAGTATATAAATAGTATAATGTATTTATAATTATTTAATTTTTATATAAATTCTAAACCGCTATTAAATTTATAGCTAATAGCTTTTCAATTTTATTTATCCTCCTTTTATATATCCTTATAAACTTATAAGAGAATATTTATTAACTATAGCTACTTCTTCTTATAAATTAAATTTTATTAAATTTTATAATCCTAAGTAAGTCGTTATATAATTAAGGCTAAAAGTTTATCCTAGAAATTAATAGCTAATTCTTTCTTTTTATATTAAAATTTCCACAGGATCTTATTATAGCTATAAATTATATCTTGCATTAAATAGATATCTTTAATAAATTTATTTTATAATAACTCCCTAAGCTATTAATTAACTATATACTATTAATCTATATTAAAATTACGAAAGGTTTATAAAAGCCTAGCTTATTAAATATCCTATATTTTAATATTAAATATATATAAGCTAATTTATTATAATAGCTTTATATTAATAATAAGCCCTTTTAAAATAAATAAAGCAATATTATTTAAAATATTAAGGAATACTTATATTTCTCTAAAATAAATAAAATAATTAATAATATAAAGACTAATAAAAGGACTAAATCTTATATTAATAAAATTAGCTTTTATTAATAATAATTCTTTAAATTTAAAGCTAATTTAATTAATTAATTTTAAATTTAAATATATAGATTCATTATCATTAAAGTCGTCTTCACTTAGAATCAATTTTATTAATTAGCTGCCTAGGTTATTACTACTATTAATAATTAATACCCTTAATATATTAATAGCTTATATTTATTTAGCTTTTAATTATTTTAAGGAAGAAGCTATATTATTATAAATTAAGAGGGATTATTAATCTACTATTTAGCTAAAAATTCCTTATCTTATTTAATTATTTTTATAATAACTTAAATAATTATTAAGATTAAGAGATATTAAATTAATTAAATTAAATTTCTTAGGTATTATTTTAATTAACTTATAATAACTATTATTTATTTATTTTTTTTTATTAAATAAAAAAAAAAGTAAATATCTTTTAAAAGTTAATTAATATTTAGCTTTTAAATATAATTATTTATATTTAATTACCTTAATTTAAGACCCTTTTAAAAGTTACCTTTAATATTTAAATAAATTTTAAAAATTTCTTTTTTATTAATTATCTTAAAGATAAGGGGATATTAAAGTTTTTAAGTAATTTAATAACTCTTATCTTTAGTACTTTATATATAATTAAAAAGCATTAAGATATATTTTAGCCTTATCTCTTAAGTTTAAATCCTTAAAATTAATAAATTATTTTTTTTTATATTAAAATTATAATTATTATCCTTAATTAATAAAGTTGCTTTTAATTTATAAATATTAATTAAGATTTTTAAATACTTAAGGATAATCTCCTTTTTATATAATTAAGTATTTATCTTAATTTAATTTATTTAATAATATAAAAGATCTATATATTAAGAAACCTCCTATTTTATAATTTAAGTATTTAATAATGGATTTAATGGCCTTAAGTATAATTATTATATAGATATTTTAGCTGCTTAGAGAGATTTCCTATGATTATTTATTAATAAAATAGGGTATAGTGAGTATTTCATGCTTTATTTATAGGCCTAGGGATTCGCCTGCGCTAAGGGTTTAAGGGGCGTTAGAAGGGACCCCTTGGGCAAGAGGGAAAATATCTTTCTAAAAGCAATCTACTTAGATAAAGGTATAAAGAAAGGTTAATTCTTTTTAAATGAAAGGAAGGGAGGGGCTATGGACCTATATATACCCGTCTGCTGCCAGCTATAAGGTATGCATTGCTATATTATAAAGAATAAATCTTATAATATATTTATATTTAAGGGTAATAAAGAAAATATCTTTAAGGCTTATAAGAAAGTTATAATAAATAAAAAAATAACCTTAAATATTATAAGTTTAAGTAATAAGGTTAATAATAAAATAAGGGTAATGATAGTTTTTATATAATATATTAATTTAATATTTAAATAAAATAATTAAATCCTTAAGTTTTTAAATAAAGAAGATATTAAAAATAATAAAGTTTAATAGAATATTATTTATTAGGATTAATAATTAATAATAAGGCTTATAAAGTAATTAATTTAATAACTTTTAAAATAAAAGATATCTTTAAATATTATAATATCTTTAAGTATAATTTTATTAATATTTATATTTTTAAGCGTAAGGTTAATAGCTAAAAAGTAATATATAAGGGTTATAAAAAGTATTAATTAATTATTATAAGTAATTATAATTATTAAGGATATTATTAATAATAATGATAATAAGGAGGGTATTTAAGAGGAGATTATAATTTATTTAAATTAAATATAAAGTAATATATTATATAATTATATTAAATTAAGTATTAATTATTTAATTAAGTAATATAATTAATTAATTTATAACCTCTTTTAATAAGGGTAATAGTGAAATTATTATTAAAGTTAATTTAATATTACTTTATATTAATTTAGTGGTAGGGCGTTAATTAGGGATTAGCGTTAAAATGGGCATTATATTGGTATATTATCCGTTTTTACTGGTGTGAATATCCATCCTCTAAACTATTAGTGGGTGCCGCATTCGCACCAAGTCCGCTGTGCCAAGAGTGAAATATAATTTGACTTCAACTCGTGTCTACGGTAATGAACTCATTTCATTAACAGCTACGAGGGTCAATGGTTAACAGAGCGAGGGACAGGTTCGCAAATAGGCGGGAAAAACAAGAAGTATAGAGCGTTTAATTGACGCTGAACGTCGAGTTGTTACTTTTTATCCAAGTTATGCAAGCCGAGGCCCCCAGAGTGCGAGTGCTGCGGTTTGCTCTCGCTTGCTTTGCAGGTGACCAAAATGTGCCGAGCATGATGCACCTCGGCATAGGGTCATTGTCATACGTCAACACGATACGTGCTACTCGGGATGCGAAATATATGGGCCGTTGCGGTGTTACCAGGCAGACTTCTCAGCCTTATGTCCCGGTTCTCAGGTGCACCATGCCCGCAAATGCAACTGCCGTCTGGTACCGGTTATTCATAGAGTGGCCGTGCAGACCGCAAGGCCGTCCGCGCACAGAAATTGGGGCCAAGCCAGTCTTGTGCCAGACCCATCTATCGTGGATGGCCGTAGTCCACTCGGTTGGTTTCGAGCCCCGGCTCGTAATCCACTGTGGCGCTCCACCGGGTACGCTAAGATGAGGCATCGATGTGTTGCAAGGGTTAACAATTGCGAGACCAAACGCAACATGAAGAGGTAGGCGGGTTTGAAGGGTGGTATTCGAGGCAGGCGTTGAAGCAGAGGCCCCGTCCGGAGTTGAGGGCATCGTCGTGATGCCGAATCAGGCCTCCAAATGGCCGTTTGACTCGTACGAGTGGTGCTAAGCGTGATTGGGATTCACTGACCCCTCAATGCATGGGTCTTCGCCAATGCTGATCATGACGAATGTGAAGGCTTGCTGTACATTTTATACCCATGTTGTCTGGGCAGTCTGAGTCTTGAATAAACGAAAATGTGACCATGTCACGCCTGGATCCCGACAAGCTCCAGATGTCACTCATTGGATTGGTCTGAAAGCCAGCAAGTTCCCCTGACGGAGCAATTGCGTAGTCTTACTTGAAATGCTTCCAGCTTCTAAGATTTGCTTGCAGGGTTGAATTTACATAAGCCGTTTTGCTTGTTTATTCGCGGGCAGTTCGACGAGGGTATTAGGTGGAGCATCTCCGAACCAAAATTGATAGCGACCATGTGGCACACCGTATCTGGAGTTGGCTTGACAAGCTTGCAGGGCCGCCCTGGCAAGGAAGCGAGAGTGGCCTGCGGATCCCTGAACTCAGCCTGCCAGTTGCGCGCAGATCACTCCACTGTGCCGGCGACAGTTGGCATATTCCTGGCAGCCATGGGGACCCACTATTTCGATTTCGAATTTTTTCACTCCCCCGGGTGAAATTTCGTTTCCCCAGGCTGGGTGGGTCTGACACGCTTTCCTGATAAGGCCTGATAAGACCCCGATAAGGCCTGATAAAACTCGATAAGACCTGATAAGCCTGGATAAGGCCTATCTTATCTTGATAAGATTGAAGCTTATCTAATCTCCGGGATCTAACTGTTTTAAGGTAAGAGTACTTCCAGATTAGGTTAGCGTTGCATTTCACTGCATTGCAGTCGGACCCTGTGAAATTGCAGATTTCTTTCGCTGACCCCGGTGGGTCTGCAATTTCACCATGGCTGATTCCTGCCCAAAATACCGGTTCACCATTTCTGCCACGTTCTTGTCATCCGAACACCGCTCTTCCCACAATTGTTGGCGTGCGAGACCGTTCCGCGCCAGACTCGCTGGTTTTTCGCTACCCAGATAGCCTATCGGTCCGTCGCGCCACTCGCAGTCCGCCGTTGCTCCCTTGCCAAGAGGCCGTGGAGCCCGTCCGGCGACTCTGGACCAACAGATGGCCGCCGTTGTTGCAGGGGAGCTAGGACGGAGTGCCGACCTACTGGATCTCCCTGTCCCTGGCCAACATGGGCCCGGTGGTCCACCAATGCAAGATTTGAGTGACGCCGGGTCCAGAAAGGGGAGGGCGTCTAAAAGCCCGGCGGCAGCCAGCTTCTGGGCCCTGCTGCTGTCGGGTTCCTCTCTCCCATGTTTTGCTGCTTTCCCGGGGTCATTTTCAGTGTGAATGTTCAGTTGAGTATTTTCGCTCTTTTTTCCACGACGTATCCATCGTCACAGAACACTCTCTTTCATTCTGCATACAGATCTTTTAGCATTTCCTTTCCTTAATCTCACATTCGTTTCTTCGCCATCGACATGGCTCCATCTTCACTCAAAAAGCTCGGGGCAGCTATCGCCTTCGCTTCCGCGGGGAGGGTCGCCGCCCACTCTCCTGACCTCCTGGGGAGCGTTGTTGATGCCATATTCGGCGAGGCACCAACACCCACACATACTCACACGACGAGCTACGTGACCGGAACCTCGACGAGCATCAACGAAGCCGGCGAGACCACCGTCGTTGTCGTAGTCGGCACGACCATCTGCCCCGTCACCGCCTCCGAAGCCTCCGAGAGCTCTGTACTGCCAACCGCGACGAATCCCGTCCCAGTCCTGACCACAGCGACGTCTGAGACGGCCGCTGTGGCCGAGACACCCTCGCACTCAGCCTCAGGGTCTGGCGTTGGCAGCACTTCGCTTCTGCAGAACTCGACTGTGCCGATGACCACCAGCACAATCTTTGCGACCCACTCTTCGACGATCACTGCTTGCGCTACTGCTAAATCCGATTGCACCGTTGGAGATGTCACCACTGTCGTTGTCGCCCTCTCAACGACTGTCTGCCCTGTCACCGCCACCGAGGGCCTGGGCAACTCTACCGTCCGGCCTACCGCATCCGGAAATGTCCCGGGCCTCGGCACCTCGAGGACCGGCGCACAAGGCGCCACCACCCTGACAGCGTCTGCATCCCGCTCGTCCTCAGTGTTCATCTCATCCAAGTCCGCATCGGGCTCCGGATCCTCATCCGTCCGCGCCCAGTCCACCATCACCAGCCCCAGCGTGGTGCTCACCACCGTCTCGGCCTCGTCCACCACATCCAAGTCGGACGAGTCCTCCATCCTCGAGATGGCCACGGGCTCGCCGTCCGACTACTCGGCGGTCTACACGGACGCCACCGAGACGGTGGCCGTCCCCACGGATTCCGCCACCGCCACGCCGACCACGACCAACTACAACGACGCGCTCATGAGCCTCGCCAGCTCGGTGGAGGCCTCGTCGGCCGCGCAGACCAGCGGCAGCTGCCAGGGCATGGACTGCATCGTCGTGCAGTCCAACTCCGGGGTCAAGAGCAAGATGAACGCCAGCGGGTTTGCGCTGGTCGCACTTGCTGGCGCTGTGTTCTTGCTTTAGAGGCTTCCACAGCAGTATTCCGGTCCAGTTATATTGTGACCTTCTGCTGGAAGTCCTCGGTGGTTCGGTGCGGTTGTAGATAGAACGGGGTGCATATATCTCTAGCGACAAACTTTCTTTGTATATATACCATAATATAGCTACGCAGTAGCACGGAATAAAATATCAAAATACATGACAGCAACTTGCTTCGCAAGGAACCCACAAGGTGACCAAGCACACGGCTTAGAACGCGCTTCATCCCCGTTCAACTGAAGAAAGGCGACATTGTGCTGCCGCTCAGCGATACTTAAAACGCCTTCATGGGCGTGGTGCTCAGGTACTGTGCCTAACAAATGAAAACACAATCGAAAACCTGCTGTGTGGCAACGACTACGTCAGGAGGTATAGTGAAATTGGGTTGCACATTGAGTACGCACATGAAAATGCTGTCCTCTACGCCATTCTGCAATTAAGAGCTCTGTTCTGGCCATGCGCCACTTCGAACACAAGCCTTGTCTCCCTATGTACTATATCGCCTCCGTCGCGCGAATGTCTGACATGACCACCCGCTGTCAAAATACCTTGAAGAATCGAGTGTTTTCATAACTAGGGCAGGGATTGCTGCTAGATTCTGTACCCCATTTCAAGCCAGGGTCAAAATAAGTCAAAATTCGTTGACCGATTGAGTCCCAGATTCAGTGTTGATTGTTCTTTGTCACTATTGACCACTTATCTGACCGCATCCGACGTATTATGCAGACAAAGGCGGTATCCAATTATAATCTTTCCGGAAATACTTTCACTCTCGATCCTACGCAGTCGTGAGACAAAGCCACTCGACCTGGTCACTACTACTCCGTCAGATCACCAAGTCACCCCGGCACCGAATCTACGACAGCGGAAGACTGGATCCCAGGTAATATCTATGACAAAGGGGCACACCATGGCACAGCAGGAACCAACACCAACTGCTCGAGAAGTGCGACAGTTCTTCGGGCAGCTCTACGACCAAGCGGCCGAGCTCGCAGGGTCGCTTCGGCCATGCGTCTGCGGCGAGCGTAACCGCGCGGAAGACGGGCGGGACCTGAACGCGATGGTCCAGCAGCTGCTGGCTGTCCGGCAACGAGTGGGGGGTTGCATCTGCGGACCGCCGTGTGATGGGACATCCGTTGATCATGCGAGCGACGAGTTCCTGGACGGGATGCTGGCCAAACTCCGGTGGGACTGGGCTAAAATTGATGACAACCTCGTACCGTGCGGCTGTGCTGCTGATAGGCCCGAAGTTGTCGAAGAGCCCGAAGTTGTCGAGGAGCCCGAAGTTGTCGAGGAAAATCCCTCGCTCTTGCTGCGCCTTCCGGTGGAGATTCGCAGCATGATATGGTGGAGGGTGCTGCAGCCGCCACCGCGAGTGGATTACAATGGCGGCCGGGGGTTCGTCAGAGTCGTCCAGAGAATCGTCGATCCAGCCGAGCATGTCACGGACCTCGCGCAGCAGCGCCCGCGCTCCTCGATAGACATGGGTGGGGAGCCGCCTCATGCCTTGACTTTCGAGCGCCAGGACGAGCGCCGCGAAAGGTGGAACCCCCGGGGTCGTTGGGCCCTTCTCTTTGTCAACAGGCAGATCCAGACCGAGGCCGAGAATGAATTTTGGCGTCGGACCTTTGCCGATGGCATGGTGTTATCTTTTACGCCTGATGTTCGAGTGCCTGGAGATGATTATTATGGCATACTTGCTGCTTGGACTTGGTTCCATAACTACCGTGCGCTCTACTCCCAGCAGATACGGCGACTGCAGCTCAACCTGGCCCTGCCCCCGAGGGATCATTATATAGCCCCGGATGTAGCATCTGCAGCCCTGCGACAAGTCACAAGACCACCGTATGGGAGCCCAACGGCACCCACATACCCGCGGGGAAGCTCAAACGGGGCGCGGATGGTGCGCCCACTGCTAGACACGGTGGCGCGTGAACTCCCCAACCTGCAGGAGTTGGCAGTGACGATTGGCGGTTTTGTACCCGGCTCCCCGGTGAGTGGTCCTTTATGTGGCTCTATGTTTCTCTGCTGGTATTGACAGTCATCCTCAGTGGTTAGAAGGCAGCCAAGATGCGTCCGAGTTGCGGAGCTCAAGGCGCTGGGTGACGCGCCTGCAAAACATACGCGGGTTGACGCGCTTGAGGCTGAGGGTGATCGTCATGCCACCGGACCTGGAGCTATACCTCGACAGCCCTGCGGCCATAGATACTGATGACGATATACAACATACCGTGCATTTCGTAAGCACGCTGAGGGGTTCGATGCTGGCCAATGGACAGGCACTTGGTGATGAGCACATTATAATTCGTGTTGCGAGGCGCGAGGACGGCTCACAGGTGCCAGTAGTTGAATGCGACGACAGTTGGGATGAGGAACTCCGGCAACACACACAACATCGCGATGGTGATGACCTCGACGACGGGAGTTGGGATGATGGTGACTTGGTGCTCTACAACGGGATTTGGCGACCCTTGCCCCCCGATCGCAGGAGCTCAGATGATGATGATGGAGACTCGATCCCCTACGACGACAGTGAGGATGATGGTGATGGCGACTCGGTCTAGCGGCCGCCGAAATCGAGTGTACTCAGGTAACGTTAGACTTACCGTTCTCTCGGCATGCTCAAGACGATTAGACAAGAGCTTCGTTGTGGCGCGCCAGACCAGATGACATCGGGCTGTAAAAGTCATTGGCAGAGGGAGACTCAACGACCATTCCGGCTTAGTGCTCTGGATGGACCCGACACGGTCCGCGTGGCGACATTTCTGCCTCCCGGCAGTAAGCCTTGCACCAAGTTGTCCCGAACCTGAGAACACCATGTCGCGGAGAGTCCGAGGCCCCCCAACATTCCGTGCAACTCCATCCAAAGCGCATCCTAAACGGCCACGCCCAATAGTAAAGCATCCAAGACACCATCCCAGCGCACTTCCCAAGCCCCGTCGAACAGGGCCTCCGCCTCCCCGCCATCTCCCCCTTCGCAACACCCCGCACGCAGTAGTCATGGCCGGCCAGGCGCCGCCCTTCACCCTCACGCGCGCCACCGAGGCCGACATGCCAGAGGTGATCAGGCTCTGCTGGCTGTCATTCCCGCAGATCGTGCGCGACCTCCTGATGGGCTGCCCGACCGAGAACGACCTGCCGCACACGGTGGCCCGCTACCAGGAGGAGATGCGCGCCGACCCGCACGCCCTATGGATCAAGGTCGTCGACGACGCCACGGGCAGGGTCGCCGCCGCCAGCCACTGGAGGATCTTCCCCGGCGCGTCGGCGCCGGCGGGTGCCGATGAGGACACGCCGCCGCCGTGGTTGGACGACGAGAGCCGCGTGAAGGCGCAGGGGATCCTGGACGAGATGACCGAGGCGAGGGTGAAGGCTAACCCTGATGGATATGTCCGTGAGTGTTTTCTCCGCTGGTCGATAGCGAAGTTTTGGGCAGGCTCACTGACTCTTGCTTGAAGACCTGCATATCTTGTTCACGGACGCCGACTTTCGTCGACAAGGGGCTGGAGATATGATGTTAAAATGGGGCACCGACGTTGCGGATGTCCTCTCGGTTGCCGGTTGGGTGGAGGCTTCGAAGGACGGCACAATCCTGTATGAACGCCACGGCTTCAAGGTCGTCGGTTACCAGTCGAGCGGAGGGACTTTTATGAGGAGGGAGCCTAATCCTCTCGCAAAGGCTGGCGGTCGGGTGAAGGCATGAGCCGTTTCATCAGCATGTAGCAAGCTACTAATCATATTATAGTAGAGTCTTAAAGAGCACTTGTTGGCATATAGATATAGCGAACGCTTTATTTAAACTTGAAATACATGAATTGAACGTACGGTTTTGGGAAGTAGGCTGAGGCTCTTCAGTGTTGTGCTTGGGAGAAGAATATTATCTATCTGTTTTCTAAAGGACTAGCTTGGATGGTAAATTGACTTATCGAAAGTTTACTTGTCACATGTCTCGGGGCTACCATCGCGTGTGCGAGAAGAGGTAGATAACTCAGTCTTCAAATTGCTCATTCCAAAGCCTCTGATCACCATAATACTCCATCTTCTCTTGATAGTTTCATGAAGCTATATCAACTGCTGTGACTCTTGGTGGGCTTCCCACTCACCCGATACAGCAGCCTATCGCTCCAGAAATGCGAAACCACCGCCTGCAACAATGGCAAAGTTCCGAACAGCATGCTTGTGACAGGCAGGCTAATAATATCGAGGATGCTCCCCAGACTCCAACGCTCCCTGGTTGAGGACTGAAAAGCGAAGTCGTGCAACCCCGCCTTACGCATCTCCCACTGTCTCGCCTGGACGCAAACGTTGTAAAAGTTTGCGTATGCAGTGGAAAGGCAGATAGCCATTAGTATGGAATTAGCAGTTTGCGCGTATCCTGTAATCTTGAGGACGAGCTCAAGATACGGACTAGTCTTCGAAGAGTTCAAATGCGCAGAGTAGTAATTGGAAGCGATGAGAATGAAAGAAAAGTGCAAGGGTAAGATGTGAGCCTCGAATAGACGCAGGAAGAGCGCGCCATTTCTGAGCCAGACAAAACGGACATTGCTGTTGCACACGTCAACCGTTTCAAAGCCAGGATTCCTGCTGGATTTGGTATCGTCTTGGTTCAAATTGTGACCGGTATTGCCAGCGGGAGATGACGGGCCCATCTGCCACCACCTGGCTGCTGCGTAGCCCGAATCCAGGCATCCCCACATGTGACGAAGGCCTTGAAGATAGCGAGCTTTATGATTTTGAAGCCAGCCAGACCATCCCGTTGACCCGCCCATGACGTTGGACATACTCGCGGGGCTTGCAATAGATTCAATATTCAAGCGGCCGTTTGTCGCAAAATAGCACTTGAGCATCATGTGCAAGTCCTCACCAATGGCGCCTGGTCCAGTATCCCAGCCGCCAATCGAGGATACAAGGCTGAGCGGTAGAGTGTAGACGGAGGTGGGGAAGGCTATGCCGTGATAGTCTTCTGGACGTTTGAAGCACGCCAGGCCAGAACAAGACCACCCCATGTCAGCAGCGCGGACAAATGTTGGCACCAAATGTGGGTTTCTGTCAAAGACGATGGGTGCACAGTATAGCGTCATGGCTGCCAGGTCCGACTGCAGTCGCAGCGCCGAATGGCGCTGTTGGATCAGCGTGTAATATGTTTCAAGGAGGTGAGTGTCACCTTCACTTCGGTTAGCATCAAAGATCCATAACCCTCCATATGGGCTTGACACTCACTGTCCATGACTGTAATCAGCACGTCTCGGAAGCTGGGCCGGCCCAGGTACTTCTTCTCCACCTCCCTGGCAGCCCAGCCTACGTTTGCACTCTTTCCTTGACTTTCACCAGGTATATCTGAGGGGTGCATGCAGTACTGCATGTCCAAAAAAGAAGAACTGAATCTGGAGACTAGTGCTTCAGCAACCTCGATAGCGTGCGGGTCTCTTTCTTCCACGGCAAGGAAAATCTGTGTCAATTCAGCAACCACACTGGGCCTTCTACGGAGCGAGCGCATGTCTTCTTACATCATAATTGCTCTTTGCAAATCGATGACTTGCAAGGACTCTGAGCGTGTCTTGCAAAGTCTCGAGTGATTCTTTGTAGGACGGAATTATGGAGACGTGGATTACCTCCGACGGAGATGACTGATCATTGTGGCCCTGAGGATTTTCAGGTTGATTCGACTCTTGTTGAGATGCTTCGAGTGTCGCTTGTATCTGTTGTGTAGCTAATCTGGCCCCACGGAAAATACGCAGAGGGATAGCTGAGACGACAACATGGAGAAAGAGTGTGTAGAAGATGAAGAAGCCTTCTGAGAAGGTGAGCCGCTGTCTCCCCAGACCCCTGTCATGGTTTATCTCTGGTGTATCTCCTGTAGTAGAGCTTATGAGACTAATACCAAGGAGGAATATAATCACCAGCGAAGACACGCCAGGCGTACAACGCTGTAGCCACAGACCAATTCCCATGTTTGCAGTCTGGGACGATGAGATGGAGAGTGGATATCAAGGCAGTGCGAGGGTCCAGGACGCAAAATATTTGGACTTAGTTTCGAATGTCCAGTCCTCGGTCGAGGTGTGAGTGGTCATGAGTAGGATGAGTCCAAGCAATGCAATCCGGTGATACTCGGAGTGCATGGAAGCAGCCAGCAAAACAAGCCACAGGCGCATCTGCACCGGAAGGTGGTTCCGAGTGGCCTGTGCGCGAGGCTTATGTAATCACACACTCTCTTGCCATTTGGATCACTCAACGCCCTGAGTTGCGGTTTTCTTCGGCTCATCTTTCTACTGCACCTACACCCAAGACCACTCATAAACATTGAAGGTTTTGCGTTTCCAAACGAGAGCACACATTGATGAGTAAAGCTAGCGGTGATAGCTGCAAGCACATAATTATACCTCAGCCCCAACGACAAATGGAAGTGAAGAGTGAGCAATTTACAAGGACACCACCAATAGCATACCTAGGTACATGAGCCTGCACCGTCATTTTCCTGAGCGCCAAGGAGTCCCACAACGCCTCATCCGCCACGCCCTGCTAAGTCATGCTCGCAATATCAGATGCAGATCTCTTGATCGTGAACGTTTTGTGGTCGCAGTCCTCGGTATGTTCGTGCTGTTCAACAGGGAGGCATTCGGCAACAGTGTTCTTGTGCTTCAAGCAAGGCAGTTGTCGACCACCATGGTTGTTCACAGGGCAGTACTTGTCGTCGTGCGTTAGGCGCCAGAGGAGAGACTCGTGAAGGACCGCGTCCTTCGGGATGTCGCGCGTGCTGCCCTTGTTGAGCGGGAAGCGCATGTTCACCCACCCCTCGATCTCAAGCTCCCACCGCTTGATGATGGGGAGCCATTCTGTCGCGACTAGTTAGTACCAAGACCGAGAGAGTATACCGGGGACCGGTGGACATGTTTTCTTACCCATCCACTTCCACAGCATCACTTTGAATAAGCCTGTACCGCGGCCCAACGCAAGCGAGTCATGAATAGCTCCTCTCATCGCATGGTCCTTCTTCTTGGAGAAATGTTCCTTGAACTCATGCACATTCTTGCGCCACTTGAGCGCCGCAGATGGTTCTTGCTCGCCCACGAGCTCGACCTCGCGGATCATCCACGCAAGCGGGACGTCGCTCAGCTGCAGACGACCGGCGCCCAGCGGCTTGGCTGGCTCCTTGTTCCTGCGCGTCGTCCAGTAGTGCTTGACGCGCTCCCAGAAGGTCATCTCCTTGCCGTTATCGAACGCGTTGTCCTTGGATGCGGGCCACCCGCCGCCAACGTCACCGTGGCATCCTGGGAACCACACCTCCTTGATGTCCTCGTGGTTGTGCTCGGCGTCCTCCTTGTCCTGGGCGAGGAGCGCGGCCTTGAACTTGACGCGCCGCTCGTCTATGGCCACGGCGTGGCGGACGTGGTTTGCCGTGCCGATGACCGGTACTGGAACCGGGGCAGTCCGCTCCAGGACGGCGACGGAGTTGACGCAGTCCCAGATCCCGAGGAAGTAGACCTTGATGTTTTCCTCCGTGACCTTGCCGCAGTGCGTCACCTTCTCCTTGCGGCAGAAAGTGTCGCTGAAAGCTGCGATCTCGTCGCGGGCCATCTCGAACTTGTGACCATGTGTGGTTGGATCTGCACATATGCCATCTTCCTCTCCGTGGCCGTTGTGGAGAGGCTCAGCATCCTCCTCCGGCAGCACGGCCGGCTCGGGCGGGGGAGCGGCGTCTATCTTGTTCGCATTCTTCTTCCTCTTGGACTTCTTTGGGTGCGCCACATTGAAGTCCTCGACTTCACCGGCCAGATAGCGCTGATAGAGGCGGTACGCGAAAGGGACCATCTCTTCTTGGCCCTTGCAAAGGAGTCCCACGGTATTGATCATGCGAGCTAAGAACTTTGCAGTGAAGGCACCGCGGCTAAACCCAAACATGTAGATCTTGTCGCCCTGATGAATAACAAAGTCAGCTAGAGTAATATCTTCGGAAAAGTAATCGTGCTCACAGAATCGTAGTACCGCATCAAGAAGCGATACCCAGCCATGACATGGCTATCAAAGGTGGTGCCGATCGCCTGATCAATCGTCTGAGAAATGTAGCTCTTGATCTGGCCAAAGACGCTCTTATTGACAGATTCATCGTTGATGTCGTATGTACCAATACCAGCTGATATTTTGATTTTGTGAGCTGCCAGATTTCTCAAAAAGGGAGGACAACTGACTCTGGTAATAATGATACTGGTGTGGGTCGTTACGGTCGAGCTTGCTCAAAATCTTCACCACATTCGTGTCAGAGTTCGACCCCGTGAATGTGTTGCCAGTGCCGTCAAAGCAAAGGACCAGCTTCTTGGGGAGTTTCGCCTGTTCAGGCCCTTGGTTGCCATTGCTCAAAGAAGACATTGCGGCAGTGGATCTGAGATGTTGACTTGGTGAGGTTGAAGAGATGTTTAAAACTCTGGTGGGTGATGACGCGGTAGGAGGACGGGAAGTGGCTATTTGAGGTCTCAACTCGTTCTCTCAACCGTCAGGGGGAATATTCTAGCATCCACTCCTGCTGGAGTACTGGTTTCTGCCGCAGACATTATTTGATTTCCACCAGAATTTAAGCCCCCGGATTTCGTGTTGGTTTCACAAGGAAGGGAGGAGTCAGCAACAGTGTCAATCATGTCCAACTTGGCTTCTGTGGCGTGGAATGAAAAAGAAATGTCACCTCGCCTACGCCGTGAAGTATCGCATCCTCCGGCCTGGCCACTCAGCATCTCAATAATTACGTGTTCGTAAGTCTAAAGGGCCCTTCCTCAGCAACAGCCGATTACTGGACAATGCCGGCGAGTCGGTGAATATTGGTATGCGGTGTAGATCAATATACGTTGTGAACCCTGAATTCGGCAGACACGTATGCGGAGTTCCCATATTGCCTGTGCTTCCGGTTGTGCATTCCGAGGCTGACTGAACCTGTCCAATAGGGGAATAACTCGCTGCGAGCTGAGGCAATCGATGAACGCCATGCCCGCAAAATCATCGTCTCGATCCACGATCCAGCCAGCCACAAATGCTGATTTGCAAATTGCCTTTGGGTTACAAACAATGGTCAGCTACCAATACAATCACTGACGAATCGTATCACAGCTAAATATATGCAGCTTTCGGGCTTCGACTTTGCGGGGAAGATAGGTTGTCTCAAACACTACCCAAGACAGACACACCCCCACAAAATGGCCCGGACTACCGCAGTGTAACATGCCAACACCCAATTGATCAGCAGGAGTACCATGCCGGCATCCCCTTTCTTTCAACGTCCCGAATCTTGATGCAGTGCGACCCGTGCCGAGCCAGCCTGCAGCAGTTCGAGGTTCAATACCCGTTCAGGCATTATTCATCAATCAGCCAGCCTCATTGCTTTTCGGTCAGGCTGAGTGAAATTCTATTGGCGCTCACTTCCGGTCCCCGCATATCTGTTAGACAATTATGCGTGTCTCACATGTGTGTACAACGAGCTGAGAGCGTCACGACTGAAGGATCCACCATCTTTGCTAATTACACGAGCACGAGCACGACTGCTAATTACCGATCAAAACACAGCTCTATCTGCTTCCCTTGCCATCTGGTCTCCTTCAACTCGAGGCGGCACAGTCTCTGCATGTTACGATCGGCATTTGCAGGAGTGATCGTTCGGAATGGCATCACATGTCATCCTTGTGGAGAGGGAGAACGGAACGATCGATGTGCAGTGGAGACGACCTTTAGTGAAACGGACGCGTGCATCTGCATCATGGCCGTCTACATTACTGGACGCCACTACGGATCGCTTCTCGTCAAGTGAGGGGGCATCGGGCATTGTGAAGCCACGACCGATAATGTGGCCTACTACCAAGCAACAGGCACAGATCAGTGCCATTTTTATGGCCCCATTGTGAGTATAAGGAGTAGGATTTGAGCAGTAACGTTGGGATCAAACAGTTTCACCATCTGCCCTGTCTTCTACTCGCATACCAAGACTCCAGGCAAATCATGGCTTCATCCTCAGATGAGAAGTTTCAGGCCGGTGCCTCGTACGGAGATGATGAGAAAAGCTCCGCGAGCTTCTTCTCCGACCCTGTGAAGGTGGCTGCAGACATCCTGAAAGATTATGCCTCCGTTCGCAGCCAGACATCCCAAGCTGAGCTCGTGGGTGTCATCAAGTCGTTGCTCCAGAAGGGTCAGCCCCTCGACGATAAGAAGGGGCAAGTTAAAACATTCCAGTGATTCGCAGACGCTCCGGCGCTAACACTTGCCAGGACGACTGAGGTCTTGATTGGAATCCTGACATCCCTTCCTTCCACCTCAAAAGCCCGAGTACAGCTCACGAACAAGCTCATCGACACGCTCTGGGACAACCTCCAGCACCCACCCCTAAGCTACGTGGGTGGTGATGCCCATTATGAGGTCGTTGATGCTACCGGGTCCAAGGAAAAGGCCGAACCCGCCGACTTCATCGAGTTCAAGGCCCCAGACAGCGAAGTCATCCTGCGTGAGCATATCCCACAAGCGCCAGATGGCCTTTTCCAGTACAGAATGCCTGATGGCAGTTACAACAACATCCTCGAGCCCAACCTGGGCAAGGCCGGCACTCCCTACGCCAAGACTGTCAAGACCGTCAAGACACTCCATGGTGTCAAGCCTGACCCAGGTCTGCTTTTCGACCTCTTGATGGCCCGTGACGAGGGATCTTTCAAGGAGAACCCAGCCGGAATCTCGTCCATGCTTTTCTACCACGCCTCCATAATCATACACGACATCTTCCGAACCAATCGCACCAATATGAACAAGTCAGACACCTCATCCTATCTCGACCTGGCGCCTCTGTACGGTTCCTCACTCAAAGACCAGCTGGAGGTACGCACCATGAAAGAGGGCAGGCTGAAACCAGATACTTTCCACGAACGACGTCTCCTTGGGCAGCCCCCAGGGGTCAGCGTCATGCTAGTCCTCTACAGCCGGTTCCATAACTACGTCTGTGATATTCTTCTCAAGATCAATGAGAATGGCCGCTTCATGCTGCAGTGTCCTGCGGACGCCGGCCCTGAGGACAAGGCGAAAGCAATCGCCAAGCAGGACCACGACCTGTTCAACACGGCTCGCCTGATTGTCGGTGGACTCTACGTCAACATCAGTCTACATGACTACTTGCGTGCCATCACCAACACCCACCACTCTAGTAGTGACTGGACGTTGGACCCTCGCGTCGCCATCGACAAGCAGTTCGACGGTGAGGGTGTGCCGCGTGGTGTCGGCAACCAGGTCAGCGTCGAGTTCAACTTGCTGTACCGCTTCCACGCCTGCATCTCGAAGAAGGATGAGCGCTGGACCAACGAGTTCTTCACCAAGCTCTTCCCTGACCGTAAGGTGGAAGACCTGCAGAACGTCGGCATGGCCGAGCTTGGCCAGGCGCTTGTCAGCTTCGAGCAATCAATTCCAAGCGACCCCAGTGTCCGCGGGATTGGCAGCCTCCAACGTCAAGAAGACGGGACCTTCAAGGATGAGGATCTCGTCCGCGTCCTGAAGGAGGCTACGGAAGACCCTGCCGGCTGTTTCGGTGCTCGCATGATCCCCAAAGCACTGAAGATCGTCGAGATCCTGGGCATCAACCAGGCTCGCAAGTGGCAGGTTGGGTCGCTGAACGAGTTCCGGGAGTTCTTTGGCCTGAAGAGATACGACAAGTTCATCGAGATTAACTCAAACCCCGACATTGCCAACCTGCTCGAGAAGCTGTACACGGACCCTGACATGGTTGAGCTGTACCCAGGTCTGATGATTGAGGACATCAAGCCCGTCCGTAATACCGGTAGCGGCATCTGCCCGACATACTCGGTTGGCCGAGCTGTCCTCTCAGATGCAGTCACGCTCGTGCGGTCAGATCGGTTCAACACCCTCGATTATACAGTCTCGAACCTGACTGCGTGGGGCTACAACGAGGTGCAGCAGGACTATAAGACCCTCGGCGGCTCAATGCTGTACAAGCTCATCCAGAGAGGTCTCCCACGCTGGTTCCCGTATAACTCCGTCGCTGTCATGCAGCCCATGTACACGAAGAAGGCAAATGAGGCCATCGCCAAAGAAATCGGCACCTTCCACCTATACACGACGGATGACCCTAAGCCACCGCCGAAGCCGGTTGTGGTGGTCTCAAGCTCAGCCATCAAGCAGGTCCTCGACAACCCCAAGCAGTTCGTCTTGCCATGGCTCAAGCCGCTCCAGTCCATGTTCACAGACACAAAGAAAGACATCAGCTGGTTCATGCTCTCAGGCGACGAGCAGAAGAACCAACAGCACCGCATCGACATGAAGAAGGCGATAGGCAAGCTGCCCAACCTGCACAACGCGATTCACGAGTTCGTCGACCGCGTCGGCACGCAGCTCATCGAGAAGGAGACCTTCAAGCTCAGGGAGGGCCTCTACCACCTGGACATCATCCGGGACGTGGCGATCCCGCTAAACACGCAGCTGCTCGCGGACCTCTTCTACTTCGACCTGCTCACCGACGAGAACCCGGGCGGCAAGCTGGGCACGGCCGAGCTCTTCCGCCACCTCCTCAATATCCGCACCTGGGGGGTTAACGACAACGACCCGGCCCAGTCGTGGAACCGCCGCCGCCGCGCGATCGAGAGCGTCAGGATCGTCATCGACTCCACCCGCACGCTCGTCAACGAGGTCGCGGCTGGGAAGGGCCTGGGCTTCGGCATCGGCAATGCCATCTCCAGCGTGGTTGGCCGGAGGGCGAATTTCAAGAAGGATTCGCTTCGCTCGTGCGGATACAAGTTTGTCGAGGAGCTCTTGGCGCAGGGGAGTTCGGCGGAGAAAGTCGTCGACAACCTGTGGCTAACGGCGTTCGGTGGGACAGGTGTTCCTGTCACAGTTGTAAGTCCGATTTATCGCAGCATTCGTGGTTCCCGTTGCTAATCCTCGTCAAGTTCTACGAAGTCTTGGAGTTCTTCCTCAGGCCCGAGAACGCATCTATCTGGGCTGAGGTCCAGACCCTCGTGGAGAAGAAGGACGACGAAGGACTCCACGCGTATGTCGCCGAGGCACAGCGCCTCACCAGCACGCAGCGCAATATGCGCGTTGCTGTGGCACCAGCCGAGCTTGATGGCCAGAAAGTGGAACCGGGCAATGCCATCATCATGCTCCTCGTGAGTTCACAATTCCGTCGAAACATCATATTGTTGTGGATCAAAATCTTTAACCATGTTCTCAGGGTGAATCTGGTCGCAACCCCAAAGAGTTCTCCGACGCCGACAAATTTGACCCGCAGCGCAAGAGGGAGCCCGTGTCCTCCTTCAGCTACGGCCAGCACGAATGCTTCGCCAAGGACCTGGTGACGACCTTCATCGTCGGACTCGTCAGGCTCGTTGCCGGCCTCAAGCAGCTTCGTCCCGCGCCAGGCCAGATGGGCGTGGTCAAGACGATCCGCGTTGGTTCCGAGAAGGCCTACCTGAACGACAGCTGGTCATACCTCAGCTTCGACGCTAGCAGTATGTTTCCATCCCATATAGTCTTTACCTGTTTATCGTGGAAATACTGATATCCTGGCAGCCTGGAAGGTTCACTTCGATGGACACGGCAAGGGAGCGTATCAGGGCGATTCGTCACCCAACAAGCCCATCGATCTGGGACAGTACTACTACTTGATCAAGAAACGCAATGACGAGTTTCTGGACAAAGCAGCTGGTATTCTTACCTAATACGTGAGTCTTTTTTAGACTCCGATTTAGGCTGTGTCTCGCCCCATTGCTGATTCCACAGCCTGCGACGAGACCTTACTTCGAGGTCCTTGGGATCGGGAGAATCACCCGAACAGACACGCTGCACTTCATGACAAGTGAGACGTCGGAGTTAGGGACTGATTTTTTAGGTAACTTGATCAACACCAAAATGTAGTCAAGATCAAATAATGAATCATGTTTGCATTTCATATCATACACGCCATGTGCCTAATTTAAAATGATTCGTTGCCCCATATCAATTGAACGTGCTTTGCGAAAATAGGAATGCTTCCTGAGAGATACTCCCAGCAATTAATCTCGGTGAACAAGCGTACTCGCCTATTTTCTCAAATCCTGTAAGAAAACTTAATAATAATATAATTCAAAGCCCCATACCAGTCAGGATGATAGATGTATGTGTAGGGTCCGGCACTTTCGATCATTTGACGTATTCCTCAGCGAGTTGGAACACACTGGGGCTCACATTATGATACTACCGCTCCTCGGTAACACTAAAAGTACCGAAAGGTAGGGCCAGAACTAGAGAGCAGGAAGATGTCCAGGATGAAATGACAAGTCGGAAAATTCCCACCGATCCTAAGCCTCGCCACCTACCCAGTAAGCGTATCACGCGGAAAGTGTATCATCAGCAAAGTGGAATTGGAGGCCCAGAACTGAGTAAGCTCAAGTCTCAGATTCAACTCGAACAGGCACGCACCATTGTATGTTTCTGACGAACTGCCACCCACATTTTCAACAGTATTTCTCCAGTGTGTCTTTGTCATGTCTGTATGAATGTGTCCATAAATGACCATGATATTGTTCACGAGGCCTGTTGCTTCCAGGTGCAAGTCGGCAATGAGGTCATTCCGCTACATCACAAACAATGAGACTGAACCTGGTATAATTTATCCGGCCACTATTCCTCTTACCTTGTAACCCTGGAGGTGTAATAGCAGATCCACTTAAGGACAGGCATATATTGGAAGGATGGCCGTTGGCCTCAATGCGGGACCTGGTACCAACAACACGACAGAGACGATGATGGCTGTCAGCCTTAGTTGTACGTCGATGAGCTTGTAGGATTGGCGTGTTCTGGTTCTGTTTGGTCCTTTGACCAGGACTGGTGATGACATAGTCACCAGAGATACGGCAAGAGACGGCAGAAGCTCTGTGGAAGTTGAGCACTGGTTGAACCAGTCAGCTGAGTAAGATCGTAAGACCCACGCTGATGTTGAAAACTATAGTTCGCTGATGGCAGGCACTGCGAAGCACCTGGTAGACACAGAACATGTTGCGGCTGAGCGCCAGCCGTTCTTGGTGCCAATACTCGGCAGGCTCGGTCTGCTAGGTCGCTTGACACGGTTGACTGATTGGATACATGATGTGCCTTGTACCGGAAGGCTGGGACTTGCAGTCGTGAATTCGTGTGTGTGCCTGCCTCAGATGCCCCCCTCGTTGAGCTGCGCCGCAGGAAGGATTGACGAAGGGTAATGGAGTCACCACCTTCAGCAGAGCAACTTTATTGTGCAACCCTAGATCTCGAAAGTGACGTCTTCATACTAATTATCCACATCCCCAAAGCGCTATGTGGTACTCCACATTGTAGACAATCAATAAATGCATTTATCAAATGAATTCCGTAACGTACTGCTTGGTTCAAACCCAATGATTTACAGCAGCATCTTGTTTTTATTCTACCAAATCCTTGCTTCGAATGGGGCTCCCTGGATCTTGGAGTCGCGAGCATTCTCTTGGCAAGCTGAGCCGGAATTAGGCGGCCTGAGTAAACACAGGCAAGCTAGCACGCTGTGAAATGGCCGGTGAAGCGGCCAAGGAAGGCAGTAAGCACAGAACGCCAAGCAGCTCACCGGAACTCTGCTTCTGGGCTTCTTTCACCCTCAGGTTACGGGTGGACTACGCTAGGCAACCCTCCTTGCAATAATAAAGATGAGGGTACATCGAGAAGCAGCGGGTTCGGAGGATGTTCTGTGCACAGACAGGTGAGGGCTCTTCTACAAAGTCAACGCGAATCCCCCAACACCGTCCGATAGGCCGTCCGTGTTGCGAGGTAATAGTTTCTTGAAGATGTCTATTTTGAACCGATCCTTACTCGCGGGTATCTTGCCCCGGACTACCCCCGTGTTGAGACTCGGAAGACCTCTGAGAGCTCATTGGCCAATAGCAGCGTACCCTTGAGAGACGGTGAGCAATCGGGCCAAGCGAGAAGCCGACCCATGAACAAAAGAAGGCCGTAAAAAGTATGGCGCAGCGGGGAGCCACGGAAGTCGGCCTAAGCGGTGGCCGGACATGACTTTGCATCGGCTCGCGGACCGTCTGACCTTCAGAGGGCGTGGGGGCCGGGGTTGAACCGATCAGCCCTACGGAGATGGACGTGGGTTCCTGCCACGGGTTGCCACGCCTCCGCCCTGGCACTTGATGTTGTATCCCGTCGAGTGGGATCAGGCACAAATGGTGTACCGGGATGCTGTAGGCGATAGAAAACAGAGAGGTGCTTAAGCGAGGCATGGGGCCCACCGATATGGAATGGGGACCAAATATCGGCCCCGAAGCTCGCGGGAATGGCTCTTGGCCGTGGAATTATTGAGGAGCTGCATTCTCTTGCAGATTCTACAGTGCATTGCGTATTGGTTTCAACACGGCGATCCTCCTCTTTCGAGTGATACTTATCACTTTAGGAAGTCCGGATCGTGGCGCCTTCTAAGTTCAACTTCATCGCCGTCACAGTTACACAATGTGAATGTGAACATCTGCTGATGCTCACCGATCAGTACTAGTACTTACTCACCCATGCTAGCACTGGAATCGCCGGCAAGCTGTCACACGAGCAATTTTGACAGTTCTTGACAGTACTGATCATCGTCCCCTCATACGTAATATCTCTTCACTCTGACCACCACAACAGCGATGAGGGCGAACAACACCAACCAGAGCACTCGCAACGCACAGTCTCTGTGATTACACAGCGAGTAACTGTAGAAGTCAGCATACACGGTTTGTGATTTCGAACTATGGGCATCCCCCTACCTCGTGAGATGTCGAGACTTCAGTCATGGGCTCCGGTTGCATTCCTGTTGGTTAAGGGCCCAGTGGATCCTTCATGTACGCGCGCCCTATCAATTATGTCGTCCAGCGCCACGCGGTGGCCAAGGCAGCTAGAGAATGAGTGAGTGCTCACCTCAACAAATTCGGAGGCCTGTCATAAGCCCCCGCTGGACTGCGGCCGCTAGAGGGGCAAGAAGAGGAGTTAGTCCTCGTGTTAGACGCAGTTTAGATGGCTGTATTATGGACTCCGGCAGCTGATGTGGCCCCGGCAGACAAGTATAAAGAGGGCTGATATCCTACCTCATTCTTCTTCTTCGCTTCAAGCGCTCCATTATCCTCATCAATATCAGACACGCACCTCCCACATTCAGACCAGACTTTTTCTCTTCTCAACCAAATAAGCCACAATGCAGTTCACCTCCAGCCTCGTCTCCCTCCTCCTCGCCGCGGTCACCACCGGTGTCCAGGCCCTCCCCGGATCGCCCATCGAGCAGCGTCAAGAAACCCCAAGACTCTTCGTCAAGTTCTGGGCCGACTCATCCTGTGGGGCGGACGGCGGCATCTGGGTTGACGACAGCGTCTGGTTCCAGGACCCCGTCGGCACCTGCATCGATGTGAGCGTCTGGCGCGACTTCAGCAGCGTCGAGATCATCACCAACACCGCAACTCATGACCGTACGTCATACCTCAAATAATCTGTGTGCGAACCCTGCGGGATTACTCTGCTGACCTCTTCTTCTTCCTAGTCCGTGCATACTCGCTGAAGAACTGCGCTGACACCGGCGGAGACGCCCACTATATCACTATCCCTGCTGGAAAGACAACTGAACCTCACTGCTTTCATCAGGACGTCGGGTCTGTGAAGTTCCTGTGAGAAAAAGTGAGGGGTCGAGGACATGAGGAGGGCGGAAAACGAAAAAAACGTAGGGATCCGGTGATGGTGGCCTGAGCGTGTTCAGACTTAGAGTTGGAGCCTCAGGGACAATTTTCTCATTATCTCTTATCTTATGCCTATCTCATTCCAGACGCTCCTTATCCACATAGTCTAGAAATAATCCAGCCCCGGGGATTTTTACCTTCACGGCCAAATCCAAGTGTGCATGTTAACGTGTTCTAAAATTGGTACATCGCAATGAATTCAATCGCCACCCAGATCGTTCGTTCTAAGTACCTGGTGCCAGTGAAGGCCCGACCGAACATTGGCCGACGATGAAGGACTAATACATTTGGTCGGATGGGAATTATTTCTCCACTCGGTTCAGACTTTACTGAAGTAGCCAAAAAGCACCAGAGAGTTGTTTATTTGAAAAGTGTGCAAGCGTTCCCGATTTAACTTTGTAGTGCCCTTAAGTCTTAAACTAACACGCCCACATGGAACGCTACTACTATCGGTGATGGTTCGCTCCATCTAGTCTGTGACTAGATGAAAATTGCCTGATTAAATGCTGTAAGAACACTCCTCGCCTTGGGAATAATGCAATGTCCGACATACCACATTCAATATTCTCGAACGCTCAAGATAATCAGAATGGATGCCAGCAACCCCACAAGCCCCTTGGAAATACCAGAACTCCTCGAGAAGGTTTTACTGCACCTCACCCAGGGCGACATTCTGCAACTACAGCGAGTCAGCCGTTTTTGGTGCGATGCAATTTCCGAGTCACCGTCGCTACAGCAGAAGCTGTTTTTCCAGCCGCTTCCCCCATCGAAAGCGGCAGGAAGGCTACCTCAGTGGAACCCCATCGTCGAAGCACTCTTCCCTTTCTTGTTTACGTCAAACAATCAGCCGTATCTCGGCCCCTTTAGATACAAGGACATGGCTGAGGAGATGATCCAGCATTGGGCCGGGGACCCCGTTCGTCGCCAGGCCATACTCCGGCCAGAGGCCTCTTGGCGGCTGATGTTACCCGTGCAGCCAGCTGCGCCTATCGATGGTCTCTTTAAAATTGGTGAGCATGTGTACGATGAAGGGGATGAGTACGATGACTGGAATGTGTACGATGACTGGGATGATAAGATGCTGGAGTGGTGTGAGGTAGATCCGTCCAGGCATGCCTCAGCTTTGGCATCAAGGTCGGATTTAGGAACCAATGCTACCACAGGGCTCTTGTACGACATTGTTCTCCACTACTTCAGCAGTTGCATTTCGGCCACAGGAATTCACGTACAATGGAACATGTTCGACACCAGATGCCGCAAGATGTCGAAGCTAGGAAAGCACGAAAAGCAGGAGCCGCGGAACACAATCACCATCCATGTCAGTCCAATCTGCGAAGGTACGTGGCCCGTGCCAATCCCTTCGTCTGGTCTGAGAGCAGTACTCGGCCTCCCGGCTGGAGTTGTGGGCGCGAGCAACAAAGCGAATCGATACCCCGGTGGTTGTGAAACCGAGGAATATTGGCAATGGGGAAGACTCGCGCCGGAATTGGAGTCAGAACTCGACAAGGAGTGGCGTCAGAGTCGTGAGAGTGGTGAGAGTGAGTTGTTGGCGCTGCACTGGGAAACATATTAAGGCTAGTATACCAAGTCTAGTCTTGCCTACGTTGACCACGATGAGGAGGGATGCCTCCAGGGATCCAAAGGCTGGACTAGCAGTGTAATAACTGAGTTTACTTCATTGTGTGAGAATTCCATAGTACTTTACTGAGGGAGAATGCAAGGCCGACCCGGTAGTGATTCCTCGCCCCGAAGTGCTTGGACACTCCCTGAGCCTGAAAGCATAGGCAACCAATTGTGTGGGAGAATTTGGAGCATTAGGAAAATTCGAGTTACTTCAGTTCTAGACGTGTGCTAAAATTGCTAATTCAGACAATACCTATTACATGAAATTCAAGATACCAAAGCACACATCTAATGGAGATATTCAACGAAATTGTCTTCATCTTACTGAGAAGCACAGTAGCACCATATAGTAATTAAAGCGGCTAAAAGTTATAACTTTCATTTAGGAAAGGGCTTTATGGATCCCCTCCGCAGATATTCGTTTCCAGCATCTGGCCAAAGCCTCCTTGCCCGTAGTGGACGAAGCGTATTCCTTGAGAGCTGTCGTTTACAAAATACCGAGTATCATGCAATACCTCATTATAATTATTCCGTTAGCAGTTCTATATGGTTTGAAAAGAATAGCTGGTCCCGGTTCAATGCGTACTGGTCATGACGATAGATTTGTGCTCGCAACCTTGATGTGAATTTTGCAGTGTTGTTCCGGAATCCGTCTTGGAAGAGGCCTCCAACCAAAACGGGCCCCTCAAGCAACTTCCCGTCAGCTGGGGCCGTGGAATCAGAATTCTAATGCATAAGGAAGCCCTGACCGAATTTCGCTTGATCTGTTTGACTTCCATCGCTTGTAAAAGAACGTTATGCTGTCATACCAGAATTCGACCATGGCAACATATCGGCCAGTAGCGTCACACATGAACAAACATTATGGCCTTCTGTTACCTATCTAATCTCCGTCCTTGTGTCTTCCAAGCAGCATAAATCACACTAAATCCCAACGATCCGACCTTTCTTGATCAAGTTGCATCACACAAAAGAAATGTCAACACCAATCACCAGCGTCATACGCCTCCCTCACCTCGAATTCATCAATGGCATGCATTCCTAGGTAGGCCCTTTCACAGGCTACTGACCAAGCTCCCAGAAAGATGCAGCAGTATCGATTGGGGAGGTCAAGGGAGCATAATCAAGGCCATATATGCTTCCTATATCATCCGCAACGTTGCCCCGGGCGTTTCCTAAGTTGAGAGAATTGTCGACTTCCATATCTGAAACCCAACCCGGTTCGGGTGCCGTATGTTCGGGGCCAGGATTCTCAACTACATCGGGTTGAATCTGCACCTGCGCCACTAAATCTTGTTCCTCTCTGGATCCTGTAGATTCATCGTCCTCGATGTCCTCGTCCTCCTCGCTGAAGGTCGCGTATCCGTCGGAGTAGTCATCATATTCATACTCATGCCAATCTCTCCGCGGCTGCAACAGGTTTGTGCTCTTGGTGTTTGATCTCAAAACGGCTGTTGCATGTTGGCGTATCAGGTCTGCGACCGCAACCCATCCTGCTTCTTCCGCGATTTGAATAGCTCCATCGTAACCGGTATCCCCTGGGCAGCTACTCAGTGCGTCGTTGTTCAGGAGCAACTTGACCACATCTATACGACCATTCTTAGCAGCCAAATCGAGAGCGTTACCGTATTGATCCCAAAGTCCCGTAAGTTGGCACAGTGGCATGTTGACATCAGCTGGGGGGTCGTAGGAAAGCAGCAGCATTGTAACTTCCAGATTGCCGCGTTCCGCGGCACCTTGCAACGCTGTCCGCCCATCATGACGAGCAGGAGCAGCATCAATCTTGGCGCCATAGTCAAGGAGAAAGTTGATGATGCGAATTTGCTTTGTCTTCTCTGTTAGCGATTTCGGGACCCGACTGCAAATGGCTTGCAGTGCTGTTTGCCCACCCTTGCCTCTTGCGGGTGCATTGACGTCGGCGCCTTTCTGAAGAAGCAATTTCACTAACTCCTCGCTGAGCATCTCTGCTGCCCTTTGTAGTGCGGTTCCCGCGTAGGTTCCGTAATGAAGATGATAGGCGTCAATATCCGCACCACCACAGACCATCTCGTTTGCCAGTTCTACCCCACCGCTCATGCCAACCCATGCGGCGAGAGGGGCACCCGGTCGGAGGAGGGCGCCGCTTCTAAACAAGGCCTCGAATATTTCCCGCCCTTCGTTATGGTAAAATGGATCGGGGATGCCGCATGCCTCCAAAAGCCTCGCCGACGGCACATCAGGATCACTGACATCACAGCCCGCGTCGACGATGTACTGGACTATTCTTTTCAGCAAGCCTCTAGGTCTTGGTCTAAAGGATCTGAGCACACTCTCCATCAAGTCGGACAGACGTGTCTTCATTGCGGACAGCCTGAAGTGCGCCCCTCGCGAGATGAAGAAGTCGATCATGTTGTTCAGGTCTTCGAATGATAAAAGCCACAGCTCGACAACCCGGCATATCAAACTAACAGTCCGGCCAAGTCGTTTTTCTTCCTCCGAAGAATCTTGCAAACATTCGAATTCTGCATTGACATCCACTCCAGCGTCGAGGAGTATTTTGACTGCTTCGAGGTTGTTGTCGGTCGCTGCTGTCACAACGGCACCTGCTCCTTGCTGCCGATCAACCGTATTTTGAATCAGCAATGCAAGAAGGCCGGTGTCTCGCCATCGAACAGCTTGATTTAAAGCCCGATCGTCCACGATAGCACGTTTGTCCAGGAGGTACCGTATCACCTCCATATCGCAGTCTCGGTAACTCCGAGGCCCTTCTACTCCGCCCTCCATGTAATCTGCTAGAAGATGTGGAGCACGTCTGAGTACCTTGTCCATGCTAACACCTAAGTCCATAAGGGCACACACTGTTTGAAGGTCTACTACGCGGCGTGGACATGGAGACCAGGGGCCGAACCCCGTGATCTGCTCAGCTACCAGCAGCTCAAGGTACTCGTAGAGACATGCCCAGCCGACATTTTGGGCTAGCCTGTCACAGTACTCGCTCAGCGTGTTGGGTCCAAGCTCCAGTGACATTAGAATTCCAGCTCTCGTCGGTTGCGAGGCCTGCGCCGGACTCCAATTCGGTGCAACCCTGTAGAACAGGCGCGGATGGAAAAAGAATAGATAGTCCAAGAAGGACCAGATTCGGCTCTTTTGCCAGTGGCCGCTTTGATACCCGTATATATCCTTGAGTAGACTGTTGATGTCTGCACCCTCATCAAGAAACAACTTGATGCCTTGACCGAACAGCATCTCGTCTAAATAACACGTCTTTTGGAGGAAGAAGTTGAAGTTCGTGCATTTTCCGAAGTGGAATTCAAACTGACTGTTGCTCTTGACATCACAGTGTTTCAACAACAGCTGGAGGCACCGGACTTTGCGTAGTTCCAATGCTGTAACTATCGGAGTAGTATGATGACAACCATTGTTTCCAGACCTCAAAGGTTTGTCTGGATGACAGCCGTTTTCCAGTAACTGTTGGACAACTTCGTCCATGTCCATGCAGACGGCGTGGTACAAATATTCGTGGCCACGCGCGGAGATGGAGAGCCAATTGTTGCCAGTTCCGATCTCCACCAAGGACTTGAAGGCAAAAGGCTGCTTAAGCACGCCAGATATGTTGAGCAAGGCCTCAAATGCCGCCCTAACATTGGCTAGGCGGCTCTGTAGTAAAGCCCGAAGGTGTCTGGCGGGTATCTCCGCGAACATCGAGTCCAGGGTCTCAAAGAACTCTCTGTGCGGATCTAGAGAATAGGGGTCCACAAAGTTGTTAGACAAGAGATATATTGCCATGGAGACGGTGATATATGCCCTGCTCCGAGCACCGAACGCTGCAAGGGCGGCCGAGGGCTGCGTGAGTGTTAATGATGTAAATAGATCGGAGAGATGGAACACTGATTCGTTTTGACTTCCGGCTGCTGACAGAATGGTGGGTTCGACGAATGATATGGTGTGTGGCGTCAAAGGTCCAGTCACGCCGTACCACGTATCGCAAGCCGACTTTTGTGGGGGCAGGTCTAGGTCTGCCATCTCTAAGAATCCGTCAGTGACGTACTTTTGAACTGGGCGCTTAACGAGATGCAGAGACTTCGTCATCCTGATAAAAGAAAAGTAATTGACCAGAAAATGAAGGTCTCAACCGGAATGGTTAGAAAGCCAGGTAGGACACAATATAACGATTATTGTGACAGCATTTCAATTTTAGGGAGAAGTCAAAATTTTATAGAAGCCAACTTACCAACCAATGTATTGGAAAAATTCCAAATCGGTAGTCCCGGAAGGTGCAGCATCATTTGTGCCTTCAAACAATCCGACAAGGGAGGACAGTTCAACGGGAAGGGACTAGCCGGGGAGGGATCCGATAGATGAGACTTCTGGATGAACATCTCTCCACCACCAAAATAGGTGTTGCCCTTTTGAATGATACTGCATTCGGATGATAAGAGCCGTCCTTCTGGCTGTGTAGAGGTGGTAGACCCATCTCGTAGCTGTGAGGTGTTGAAAGACATGCGTGGACTGGGCGATGACGGTATAGGCGGTGGAGTTCGGACAGTGATACCTTGTGGGAGAGGGCTGGGAGGATCTGTATCAACAATGTATCAGCACAAATGATCCAAAGATAGGATCCATTGAGCTCACCAAGATGGGGCTTAACAATAACCCCGGCGCGTTTCATATTCTTCCAAGCTTGATCCCACGTGAACTTCCTATTACCAAGGATTACCTCGGTCCTTCTCTTCGTCCTTTTCAGTCTCTTGTCACCTCTCTTTCGAGAAGGATCTTCGAGCCTGTAGCGGGCACAGTACCGGTATACCTTGCCCCACTCTTCATTCTTGATGGTCTTCCGAATGCCGTGATTTCCAAGCTTCTCATGCCAGGTCTTAATACTACCTAGGAACTTCAGTATTTGATCCTCATCACACTCCGTTCAAGAAAAAGGCAGCTCTAGCCACCATAAGATTGACACGGTCCCATTAGAGACTTACGCCATTTTGGGGAAGCCTGGTTTTGTCTCCATCGTGCGCTTCACTTCATTGAGATCTTTTGTCTGATACAAAAGCCTGATCTCAGACTCATGGCGTGACCAGATATCGTCTGCATTGTTTCCTAGGGAATTTTCAGGGAGGGACATGTTCATGATACGTCACCAGGGGAGAGACAAATGCGAAAGTAGGCCGATATAGATACCACAACAATGGTGAAAAAGCCGAGGTTGCTTGCAAGGCACTACCACACCAGGCGAGGCACTTCAGCGCGCGGGGATCTCAGACTTTTGTAGTTGGACAAGGCGGGGTACGTATACAAGTCCTGAAGTACCTATGCGTTGTGGGTGGTTTATTCGAGGTGTCTGATTCAGCCACAATCTCTGCGAACATCGACCGGAATCCTGTTACACAACAGACAGTGCTGACCGGAACACGCCTTGGGGCACCCACGTCGGGCAACGGGAAGGATACGTCTGCCACATCCCACAGCTGCTCCTGGCGCCGATGTGATCTAGTAGCTTCTGACCTTGGCGGCCACCTGCAGTCAAGCGTCCGTCAAAATCGACCAGACTTCTGTCAGGGGTCACTTCCTGCCTCTCGCAAGTGTCCGAAGACGACCCGCCACCAATTATATCCTACCCAGCTACAGGGGTCTGGATCGACCGGTTTTCGGTCGCACGAACGACATAAGGGGGCAAAAGGAACATTGTCTGATTAGATTCGCTGGACAATCAGGTGTGCTGAGAGAAGCTAGCTGGCTGAGTGAGGTAGGCCTGCATCCAAAAATCGACCACATTTCGGTGGTCAAAGCTTGGTGCAACCACATTGGCTACACAACGTAACGAGCAAGAATAAGTAATTATCTATAAACCCCGATGGTAAAAGCATCTCTTTCTTCCAGATAAACTCACAAGCCTTTGCATCACAATATTTGGTAATCTGTCAGTTTCGTATCCATCCACATCCGAAGATGGCATTGAAGACAAGCGCAACCCCCTACATCGCTCTTTTTAGCCTCATAGTATCAGTCGTCCCAGGTTTCTTTTGGCTTTACAGAAGAATGGCTCGACATAACAAGAGCGGCGAGAATGATCAACAAGAAACACGCCCCAGTCTTACACCTATACATCATAACGAGCGCCAGTTTTCACCCACCTTTTTCTATCTTGAGGAGTCTCGCTATCGACAGGCCTGGATTCTGCAACAAGATGTGTCCGTGAACACATCTTGTCACGTTTCACCTGTCTCTCACCAGATGCCCGGTTATTCTATCGCCGCTCAGGACCCTGGGAGTCGAGTTGTAAGCCTGGCTGCCAGACTCTATAATACGTAGAAGCGCTCATTCAGCAGCTGACCAATCCCTTTGCAGAGCCGAGCTGATATGTGGCATGAGCATGACATTGCCTAGAACCTTGTGGTCATACGCCTTCGCATGCGAAAGTTCACCTCGTCTGTGTACCCATCGCAGGGTCTCAGGAAAGGTACCCGATGGTGGAGAGATAGGCAGTGCAAAGAATATGATACTTATTTCCTACGAGTCCAGTGCTCATTGCTACATTATAGTCGTTGGGCGAAGAGTACGAATATATAGACTATTGGTGTTCTTTGAGTTGTTCTACTAAGCTGAAATGACAATAATTGTCCCAGTGAGTATTTCGCAATGACATGAGGCAAGGATAGCTTCTCGAGCCCAGGTCCCATGTATCAGGGAAGCGCTGCCTCTTCATTTGGCTGGGCAATGTCTGGTGCGACGAGAATCAGCTCATAGGATCTTCCATTCAGGACAACAGCGGCTGACGACTTTCGCGCTTCTGGCTTTCAGAATCGCTTCCGCCATGCTAGGTATACATTTAGTCTTGCTTCTTGTCCTTAACAGAACCCCACTCCATCGCAATGCTTCCAATCATCGTCATGCAAGTCAAGCCCACGGCCAGGTACCACGTCTGCATCAAGCTCTTGTCCAGGATCCCCAAAGCTTTGCCCAATTCGTCCGGACCTACAAGTGATCTCAATTCCGTCAGTCCCAAGTTGTTCACGGCATTAGGGCTCAGTCCGGGCACCAGCACCGTCAAGTTCTCACTGAGCCGGTTCAGAAATATTGTCTGCGCGATTGCAAGAAACACGGCAGGCCCGAAATTCTGGGCAAAGTAGATGATCGCGATACCTGTAGATGTGTCTTTCACGGGGAGCATTGTCTGCACCGCGCTCTGCGGAGCGTTGAATCCGATACCCCCGGCGAAGCCCATGGCCAGACAATAGCCGGCAATCTTTTCCAGGGCCGTACTTGTCGTGAACGTCGTCATCAAGCCCGCAAATATAGGCATCAGGACACTGGCAAATAGCATGAAGGGCACGTAGTAGCCCAGTGCACTGACGCCTGCACCGTGCATCAACATCGCGATGAGGAAGCCGGCCATCAGGGGAAGCATCAGGTAGCCGGACTTGGTGGCGCTATATGCGCGGACAGACTGGAAGTAGGTTGGCAGGTAGTACTCAAACACGTTCATGGCCGCGTTGGTGCACGAGGCGAAGACGAAGCCAGCGAGGACGGACCGGTTGCGCAGTATGCGGGGAGGGAGGGTGGCCTTCTCTCCCCGGCGCTTCTGGTCATAAGCAAAGAGGGTGAAGAGCACCACGGCAGTGACGAACAATCCAATGACTGTTCCACTCTTCCACGGGTACTTCGTGCCGGCCCACGACAGCGCGAGGAAGAGCGAGGTCAGAGAGGGTATGAAGAGCACGTTGCCGACGAGATCAAGCTCGACAATCTTCTGCTTCAGGGTCAGAGTCGAGCGATCCTTGACGTCAACTTTGAGGGCAAAGAAGATGATGGCCAAGCTCAGTGCACCGATCGGGAGGTTGATCCAGAAGCACCACCGCCAAGAAACGCTGCCGACGATGAGCCCGCCGACCGACGGCGAAGAAATATTCGCCAAGGCCTCGATGCCACCCAACAGGCTCACGACAAGCGGCCTCTTGCGCAGCGGCACGACATGCACAAGCATGTAGAAGCACCCCTGGATGGCACCCGCGGTGCCCAGCCCGCACACGGCGCGGCTGACGACGAAGACCGTGGACGACGGCGCGGTGGCCCCCATCAGGGAGCCGAGCATGAAGACGACGATGCTGCCCATGAACGCCGGCCGCAGCGGGAACAGCGTGTAGATCCTGCCGAACATGAAGGCGAAGCTGCACGCGCAGAGGCGGAACGCGCTCGAGTACCAGCCGACGTCGGCGACGGTGTGGAACTCGTCCGTGATGGAGGGCACCGCGGTGGCCAGGATGGACATGTCCAGCCCGATAAAGGCCAAGACCATGGCGTTGCAGAGCATGATCAGCCAGAAGCGGATGCCGGTTGGGTAGGTCGTTTCGTCTTCGGCGACGACGACGACGGATGAGGGTCCGTGGGTTGGGTTGTCTTCGATCCTGAGGGGCTCAATGGGCCGTCCGGGCCGGGCAAAGGGCGACACATCGTCTTTGTGACTAGGAGTTTCTGACGCTGCGGGCAGGGATATCTGGAGCACTTCTGTGGCCATGGTGGTAGTACAGCTTCTTTTGATTTTCTAAGAAGCTTCTGTGTTCTTGGGATCTGAGGCTGCTCAATTTATAGCTTGTTGTGGACCTCATGCATGCAGGACGGGTCTCCGATGTTGACATACATGTCTTCTAGGGCGTGACGCGGAAGCTTACATAGAGCGAGCTTGGTACCGTGCAGCCGGCACAAGCTAGGGGGATGAGCACCAATTCTGGTCGGAGCTGCACCACGATGATAACGCGCTATCGCTGATTCGGCCGGCCGTTGGGGTCGTTGAATAGAACCGCTTGATGACAGGTAAGACGGAGGAATCGACGTTGGTGCTCCGGAAAGGCTTCCGATAATGCGGCGCCGAGAGTCCACATCATGAAGTTCGCATCCACGTCATCCAGGTGCAGCTTCAGGACATAGCGTTGATGTGATGGTGTCTGAGGAAAGTATATGAGAGCTCATGATCAATAGTGGTGCGTTGGTAGGTCCATCTCGATCCAATCCTCGGTGTCACTGGACATAACCAATGCAGCCGGGATCAACATGTAAAGTCAACCGTTGGATTGTGTCGTATGCATCCCATTGTGTCTGGATGCATCTGGCTGTCACATTCATTAATCTTTTCTGCGTTGTTTCGAAACAGCCAGCCTTCGATGTCACCTTTTCTAACAGAAACAGGACAAAAAAAGAATGAAATGAGGTCGACCGCATTTACTACCGGCCGCATCGATGTCACTCCGTCATGATGCCAAGAAACGCCAAAGGCTGGTCCGCCCCCCTAAACAAGCATGGACAGTGACGTGACCTAATTTAAACTTTAGCCACTACCCGTCCACGGACCCCCATCACCTAAGGCGGACCTAGCTCTGATATAGCCGCTAACGAAGAAAACAAGGCACCACCAAATGGCACTTGATATAGACGAGTAATTAGCAGCATCCGGAAAGGGGCCGCTGACCACGTTAATAGAGCCTCAGCGCTCCCTCACGTGAATCAACAACATGACTTCACCCTTTCACATCGCGAGGGGCCTCGTTCTTTGCATCTCATCCGGCTCATCGGACATCACAGTCACGCCCACCAAGATGCGCCCCTCGACGTGCAGCTCCACACTACCGGTCGTCAGCCTCCTCTGGCTCGCTCTCTTGGTCCACCTAGCCCAGTCATGGGGCTGGGGTCCATATGACAACGAGTGGAGAAAACACGTCCAGCCCGTCCACCACCCGGAGCTCGTGTACCGGGTCGTCGTCCCGCGCAACGGATCCACGCCAACATTCAGCGGCAACGGCACCTATACTAGGGCAAATGCGACGGGCGCAATCCCACTGAGCACCGCACGGCCAACACCTGTCGCCAACTCCAGCCTCGATACCTCTTGCGGCGAGGACTCTCCCCTGTACAACCTTCAAATATCCAGGGCCGACGGGAGCATCTTCAACGGATGGTGGCTCAAGCTCTCGGGAAACCAGGCCCTCTTCACTTCACAAAAAGAGAAGGCGACCGGGTTCGGCGTGAATCGAGGGACGAAGCATCTCTGCATCCCGAAAGCTACAAATTTCCCGTTGATCGCGATTGTCGAGACGAGGCTGGACATCGGGCCGCTGTATTTCCTTGACGCAAACTTCTCGACTGGCTATCGCCCGGACTATGAGCCGGTCGTGTGCGACAGCCTCGGCGATGGATCACAACTTTCATGTTCGCAGGGGAGGAGGACGGCTTGGTCGGGATGTGGGTTGCAGCTGGAGCTAGGGACAGGGTCGATCTCGAATGGGACGGGCGGTGCGAGTGGCCAGAATTGTTCATCTATCGCTTTGAATGCCTTCCAGGCATCAAGTAGCGCACTGTCTTAGGTGTCAAGAACCAATAATGATTAATGAACCAAACACTGATACCCGGATATCCTCATCACTGATGCCTGTTCGTGTCCGTGATGCGCTTTTGAGCCCAGTAGCGCACTCCTGAGGCAGATTTTTAGGAAGTGTAGAATAATGAAAAAGCTTCAATTCATCAGGAGCCAATACCGCAGCTACGAAACGGCTTTGTCCCTCTAATCCTCGCCACTAGGTTTCAGGTGGTCACACTTCCAATGAATTACTCCCTGCCTTGACCATAAGGAGATGCACAGTCAAGCCAGGGAAGGTGTTGTTCAACACTTCGGGATAGATTAAAGGTCAAAGAAAGCAACAACACACCCAAGTCCTGAAAATCTTTTGCTATGATCGTTACTCTCTCAAAGCCTTTGCAGGCTCTTCTCTCATAAAGCGTAGACGGTCCAAGTTGAAGCTTATTTTGAAGTCATACTGGGTACCAGGCAAACTGAGAATCCAGTCATCACTTCTGACGGAGATATTGGTAGTGAAGCTGTTCACAAATGGCAAAAGCAGATGTAGTAGTCTCCTGACGGAGCCGGCACGGGGACATGCGAGTCCAGGCCTTCCCGATAGGTAAAAGTGATGCTGCAGGCGGGAAAGTCAGTGGGATGGTGTCTGGACATAGCCCCGCGCGTGACGTGCACGTCAACTTCTACTTCGATGCGTTGCTCGGCCACGGAACGCGTCGAGTCTGGCGGGGTCAGCGCGCAGGCCCTGGTGATGGATATAAAAGTCCAAAAATCCGCCAGCGCATCATAGAAACTCACGGTCAATCCCCTACCCTTCAACATATCAGCAAGACCACTACAACCACAGCACGCCATCATGGTCTGCACCCGGAAGAAAGACTACAGCGATGCGCCGCCGCCGAAGAAGCGGATGCCCTCGTCGATTCGGAAAATTTCCATCGCCGTCAAAGGACCTGATGCAGTGGCTGAGGCTGGTCTCTTGGATGACACTCGAGGCACGCTCGAGAAGTCTCGCAACAACACACAGATCCCTTACTCGGAGTTCACTTTGTTCCAGAAACTTCCCCGTGAACTGCGCCTCATGATCTGGGAAGCGTCAATGACACCTCGCCTTGTTCCGGTCGAACCCTGGCCCAGAAGCAAAAAGTTCATGAAGATCTTCCCTGCCCTTCATTCCGTCAACAAAGAGTCCAGATACTGCGCCCTTCGTCACTATACTTTGAGATTCACCATCACTGTCACCGTGGACCAACTTGGATTGCGCAAATGGAATTGTCCCATAGCTGATACGTACCGCGCGCGTGTGCTCATGTCACCTGATGATACTCTAGGCTTTTATGGCTGGCAGAGACTGAGCTTGGGGCGCAGACAGAAGTTCCAAGTCGAGAGCGCAGATGGGACAAGCCCCTGGGAGAACCATCCGACCAATCGTGGAGCCCAGCCAGATGTGAGGAAGGTAGCATTCCTGGGACCCGACATCGCGCCTGACTACAAGATCGTCCACGATCTCAATTCTACGATCTCATGGGACTTGAACTCAATACTCCACACAAAAGAACCCGGTCGGATTAGGAAGCTGTATCCCATTTGCGGTCCTTGGCACACCGCAGGGGAGGCAGCTGACTCCAAGCACCATATATCGATCCATTCGTGTAACTACAATGAGAGCTTCGAGGAGTGGGGCCAGAGGCTGATGGTCAGGGCCCGAGGTGCGCTTCTTTCTAAGGGCGCGCCAGATATTGCGGCATTTGAGCTTTTGGGAAGGAGCCCGAATTTCTTGCGGCAGCAAACTACGTGATACTGGGTGGGGAGTTGCGATTGGCTGAGGAGGTGCGCTCGACGGCCCTTTACCAGAGGTACGCATATGGATTGAGCAGGCAATTTCCGGACCATCGAGGCTTTTGATCGAGGTGACCTAGATCACGCGCAGCATCACGTATCCCAACTGGTTCTATTCTTTTCTCTCTCTTTCTCCCAAGGTTAATAAGCACGACTAACTCAATCACCACGACAGAGCGGACGGTGCCATGACACATGGCCCGGTGAAGCGAACAGCATCACTGTGGGGAAGTGAAATGACGATCAATTGATGCCTTCCGGCAAGGGAGATGTCTACACCCTCAGCTCACAGACTCGGCTTGTTTGTCCTTGACCATATTTCGATCCTTCAGCAAGAATGAAACATATAAACGCTGAATTTGCCACCCCCAAACGAGATCAATGATTTTACCACCAGGCCAAGTCGGGATTTGGAACGGAAGAAAAATATGAAGGTACTGGTCAATCACTCTCATGAGTGGAGCCATTCAGCTCGGAGGGAGAGTCTGTTGTCGTGCCAATACATGTAGGGACCCAAGGCACTACTACTATCGACGTTTCGGATTTGAGGCAGCCTGGTGCCAAAGAGGAGATGCAATGGCCAGAAGGGCAGGAGAGCTGTGGAGAGCCATTTGAGCATCTGGGAGGGACAGCTTCGTTTGGCACTGTGCTAACAAGCTTTGGGGGGTTGACTCGTCTAACACTGACGGACTCATTATAGGTGACTCCATTCGGAGTTTGCCAATTTACTTTTTTGCAGTATATTTATCTGTCATTTCCCCCCATGATTCCTGAAAGCAATGTCTCTCTGTGCTGTGTTCCAAGGTTGTCGCTGGTCTACACAACTGCTGTCTGTTTTTAGAGTGACGTCATCTGTAATTATGTACGGACATTTCACACCACGATCTCAGTCTTGATAATACGGCGAGTGAATGCTGAGCTCAAGAATAGCTTCGCATGTACTGAGTGGGCATCAGTCTCAGGCCAACACTTGCATTGGACCCGAAAAACAGGACAAACATATCAATAAGCCATTAAATTCTATCACGGAATTCAATTCTGACAACTGAATGATATATAAGCAAATCGCTGCGAATGATCTGATGCACTGAGATGTATTGAATTTGTCTTTGTGGTGATGAAGTATCATGTTATTAAATCCATTTTCCACAGGCCTGTGGTAGAAAAGAGAACTCTCAATAAGTGAATATTGTGCAACCTTGCCCTATTGTATTCACAGCTTTGGTGACTTCTATTTCGATAACCTTTCTACATTCACTTGGTTACAACTGATTTTTAGTGTCACATTCCGTGCGACGCTTCAGAGCACTGCTTCCTTCCTTAAAAAGTGACCCAAGTTTTTCATGACTTTCCTTATTATTAAGCCTTGAGCTAATTTGCACCAAAGGACCAACAACACCACAGCTGATGTCTCGTATCATAATCCTCTCTCGAAATTCTTTTCATACCCCAGAGACCCTTCTAACAACTTCTTCTGTCGTCTCAATGTCTGATTCCAGCAACTCAGATGTGGCTGCTACTAGCCAGAGCCATGGCCAGCTCATCGAACAAGGTACGTCTCACTGAAGCGACTTGAGCATAATCCCTGATGAACCCCGAGGGTTCCAATGAATGTTCAGCTACCTTTTGTATCGAATCTGTCAATAGAAGCTAATAGATGTCTTTCAGATGGAAATTTGTCCCACCCAAACGAAGCAATTCATCAACCTATGCCACTTGAAGTGGGAAAAGCCTTGTCCCACCAAGACCACCTGAAGCAACAAACGACCTTCAGCGACTTGCCTGCTGAGCTTCGAAACATGATCTGGAGCGCGGCACTCGCGCCCAGGGTGATCATAATCGAGCCGAAAGACCGGACCGCGGAGACCGATTCGCCCACCGAGGTCGACTTCAACAAAATCCCAGGAATGTTGTTTGTCAACCGTGAAAGCCGACTCATTGCTCTGCATCATTACGACCAGAGATTTACCCTCGAGTTCTCCAAGCGGATGCCTACCCACACCGACGGGCCAACCAGCCGTCTCATGTGTCGGATGCCGATTATTATGTCAACCCTCGACGAGCTCGCGTTCTCCAAGTCCCAGATTTCTACCCGGGCTACGTACAGGGGCACCCTATCAATCTCGATCAACACGTTTGCTGGGGCACCACAGCCCTGCATTCAACGCTTCTCCATTCTTCACGACAGACTCATGCGCCGCGGAATCGACACAGAGCACCTGGCACGGCTCCTGAATCCCAGGTCCCCAGAATGGGGTGTCTGGGATTCCAGAAAGCTTTACAATGGCCACATGGAGACCACTCGCTGGAAGCCGTTCAACCACTGGGCCAAGCTCGGTCTTTCCGACGAGTGCCCCCAGCGATGGGAGACTCTTTGTGTGCAATTCGACCATTGCTATTACAGTGTTGACGACTGGCTGAGATGGGGTTTCGATACTTGGTGCAACAACGCCCTGGAATGTATGATTTTCGACAACGTGGATGCTTGCGTCTTCGATCCACCTGGGCCGGGCGAGCCGTCCTTGGTTTGGTAACCCGGGACTGTGTTCTGCTCTACGTATCCCGGCACGTGTGGTGAATGGTCCGCCTCACCATGGCAAACTATCCATTCAGAAAGAGGAAACAGAAGCGAGAGGCAAAACCTATTTACTGGCAGTCTTCAGGCACCGGGCGATGCGGTGGTGTATAGGTGTTTTGGTCAGGGAGAAGTTATTTGATTAGCATCATGATGCCCGGGTCTGGATTGTATAGTTAAGTCAAGGCTGATCGCCAACCATGAAATGATCACACCTCTTCATTGACGACAAAACGATAACCTGGGATATTTCGTCTTCAAAAGTTCTGACATTGCTGTCTTCCATTCTATCGACTACTCAGAGTACTTACAGTAACCCTAAGGTTAAGATAGTACTAGGAAATAGGCTAGCCGTGAGCCTAGTTCAGAGAAGTGAAACGTAAAGCAACGGTGAGCAGCTCAGAGACAGTTTTCTAGACATTGAAAGCCCCAACACAGTTCTTACTCCGTCTTTGCTTTTGTATGCCACATCACTGCTTTTACATAAATGACAGGCTTTCCGTCGGGATATTTGACTGATCCCTACGAGATAGATGTCTTGTGCCTTTTTGGTATGCTTCTTTCTTCGATTTAATTGCCATGACAAGCCCACATCTTTGGCTTTCACTATGTACGAGTAGTTGTAGACCCGGGCCTGTAATTTGTCCTTCTGAGAAGTTTTATGCTCCTTCCGTCGAGGCCTATGTCAACTGTACTCCATTGAACTTGAGCGCGTCCACCTTCAAGGCAGATAGCAAGTCGACCTGGTCGTATCTGTCACCATACGGCAGTGACAAACAGTACAGGAATCACTGTATATGGAAGATACCGGATATTCTAACGCAGCAGTAGCCTGTTTCTCCTTTTGATGTATATTTGGGTTCACCTTGAGGTCAACATCGGCACTCAATTTCCTACCACAAAGTCTCAGCCCAGTAGCCGAACCTCCACAAAAACGGATGTATTAAGTTTGCGGCTTCAACAACACGAGTCAACCATGTGCTTGCTGGAATACTCAAGCTGTCGCCGTTGTATCAGTGTGTGACTAGAAAACACAGGTGCTAACTTTGCTGCTCAGAAGCAAGCCTGGAGAACGGTAGAGTGACTTGGAAAAACTGGTATCCCGCGATGATCGACTTATCACATCACACGTCAAGAAGGAAAGAGGAGGTGTGACTGGGAGTATTCGATTCGTTTTAAAAGAAGCTGTCAAATATCCGGCGTGATAGTTTGCCTCTGAGTTCCCTAGCCCTCAATGCGCAACAAGACAGCATTAATTACACGCAAAATCAATGGTCAATACCAAATCGCCCTTCTGAGCAGCTCACATCGTGCCTTAAAACCAGAGATTACCGCATCTCCGTCAATAATAATGGATCTCCTAGCCTGTGCGGCATTTGCCTTGATCACCAGCATTCTGGGTGCTCGCCTCGCCTATTCTGATGGCCTCGAACAGATTACATCCCGCCAGCTCTTTGCCGCCAGCCTCGTTTTCCAGTACCTGTTCCTGAAGTTCTGTCGCATTTTCCTTTACCCCATGTACTTTTCTCCCCTTCGTCACCTACCCGGCCCCACAGACAATCACTGGTTTCTGGGCCAAGCCCTCAACCAGGTCAACGCCGACACACCAATGTCCTTTCCGGTCAAGTTGTCAAGACAGTACCCAGAGGCCCCACTCATTCGTTATCTCAGCCTTGGAAATACGGAGATTATCCTCGTCAACAGCCTTGAAGCCCACCGCCAAGTCCTCCAGACGCATAACGACTTGTTCGAAAGGCCGAGTGCCATCAGGCGTATGATCAAGAGATTTAGCGGTGACGGGCTGACCTCGTTCGAGAGCGACGAATACCGTGCCCATCGCAAGGTACTCAGCGGATGCTTCACCCCCGACTGCCTACGGAGACTCGAGCCAGTGTTCAAAGAAAAGGCCGCACAGGTCAGCCTGCTATTTGACCGTGCCATCGAGGCCAGTGGAGGTGAAACCGCTGTTATTGACTGCACTGACACATTTGGCCGACTCACCCTGGACGTCATGGGGCGTACCCTGTTGGGGACGGACCTCTCGTACCTGGAGCAAGCTGAATGTGACCGAGACGGCAATCTGGTGAAATCAACAGAACAGTATGGATTTCTCGACGCATACAACGCGGTATTTGGGCCGGACAAGATCGGCAAGGTCTTCACTTTCCTTGATTGCTTCTTCCCCGTTCGGTGGATTCCATGCAACACCAACTTCAAGTTCCTCAGGGCCACGAGCTGGATGAATGCTACGATAGAGCAGCTGGTTACCAACCGAAGGAAGGCGCTGGAAGCTTCCATGGGAAAAGCGAAGCATGACGACACATCGCGTGACATCCTGTCGTTCCTCCTTGAGGAAAGCATGCCAGGTGGATGTGCCGAAGGAATCGAGGACAAAAACATAGTTGGACATGTGAGGAATGAGATCTTCTCCAACCAAGGCCTTCCGTTAGACTGACAAGAGACACAGCTCCTGATTCTCCTGGCCGGTGGCCACGAGACCTCCGCGCACATGCTTGCTTGGAGCTCTCACGTCCTCGCTACCAGACCAGAATTCCAGGACCGGCTCAGGGAGGATATTCTTGGTCTGGCCGGACAGAATCCCGACCTACCATTCAGCGAGATCGATGCGCTTCCGTACCTGAACAACTTTGTGCACGAGATGCTCCGGGTTTACCCACCCGGTTAGCAACCCCTTCCCCAAATTGATCCATTATTCGAGTCCTTGACAATTACTGATTCTAAACCACCTGCCCAGCCGTCTGGACCCCTCGACAGGCCTATCACGACGTCCAAATCACCGGCACTTACATCCCAAAGGGAACGTTGTTCGAGATAGTGCCAGCAGTGACGCACATGAACCCGCTGATCTGGGGCGAGGACGCAGCCGAGTTCAACCCGGGCCGCTGGGACACCATCGGCGGAGCAGATGACCCCCGGTCATCCCCATTCGCGTTCGAGGCCTTCAGCAACGGTCCAAAGACCTGCATCGGGAAGAAGCTGGGCCTCTACGAGATCAAGATCGCGCTGTTCGAGATGGTCCGCAGCTACCGCTTCCTGAGTGTTGACGAGGAGGAATTTGGGCCGTTCACGGTGGAGACTCCTGGTATTGTGCTGCGCCCCAAGGGAATGAAAGTGCGGGTGGAGAAGATTGAGAACGCGTGACTTACTTTTGGAGGGAAGACTTGATACGGGGATTTGGGAGAGATTCGGAATGGTTGTTGCGTTGCGTTGCGTTGCTAAGCCAGAATATCGATTTGCCTTTAGCTAAGTGACGTTTGTCGCTGGCACCTGTGACTATCAAACTCACGACTAAGATAAGTTCGACCATCCTCCTGGCTCACTTTATGTCCGGTTCATTCTCAATTGCATGAATATGCTTGGTATGTTGTCTTGAAGTCGCTTATAGTTATGTCAAGCTCCGAGTTCCATTGTGAAGCTAACCTATCGCCTACATCTATTCACAGAGTAACTTCTTGGACGAAATTCAAGTTTTATATTCGACACGTATTACACATTATGACAAAAAGCAGTGCGTGTGATCCAAATACAGCTTCCCCCAAAAAATAAGTTTCAATGCTAAGCCTCCGAATTTTACCCTGTTGCTCTCCACGGAAGCCCCCATTCAAGTTCGTCGTTCTAAATCGTGATACACATGTCGTCGAATGTAACGCCCGGCGAGAGCATCTTCCATGTGCTGTTTCTCAGCGTCTATAGTGCTAGAAACTGCAGTGCTACATGTGCCTTTGTAGTCGATCTGGAAGACGATCCGCACGGCAAGATACTTATATCAAAAGCGGCCAAGCAGTGTCATCTGTGTGCCCTCAGCTGGAAGGGCAGATCAAAGCTCGGAATCGGTATCAGACCACCACTCGGAACTGTGATCTGACGCCTGGTCGTCGTCGGCGTCATTGTCGCCGCCGCCGCCGCCACCGACATCTTCGCAGCGACTACTATGCGTTACGAAACGACCCCTTCCGATTTGTTCAGCTTCTCCCCACTCGTCCCACTTCATGTGGCGGAACAACGGCGGCGACTCTTCATCGGAGTTGTAGTCCTCTTCGGACTCTGCTGTGAACTCGAACTCAGGGCTGTAATCGCTGTCATCGGACATCAAGTCTTCGTCGTCGCCTGTGTCATGTTCATGGTCGGGGGTCGGGTCTTCTCCAAAATCTCCCGTGTCCGAGGGCAAGTCTTGACCATCCTTTCCTGCCCACTCCCTGGCCGAGTCCTGGATTCCGTGACGGAAATAACCCAGCAGCTTTTCCTCGGAGATCAACGCTGATTCATGGACGCCGGGCTCATTGATGGTGATCGAGTGCAGCTGAAGCGCTTTCCCTTTGAATCCAGTGTAGGCTAACTGGAGCGCAAAGGAGGTATTGAGGTTGCAATGGTCCAGATCAAGATGGCGCAGGCTATCTGCGTGTGCTGCAATCAGCGGTACCAACCAAGCCTCGGTCCTCATTAGGTAGGCGAATCGCAAAGACCGCAGACTCTTCCACTTGTGCGGTTGCCCGTCCTCATCCCTGAACATCCAATCAGGCAGACGGAAGGCGGGACCGTAGCCCTCGAGCCCACAGTCGAAGGCGATGCTGAGTTCTTGAAGGTCTGTCGCGGCGAACAGGGCGCTCTGTAACGACCGCAGGAAGGCACGTCCGTCACCAATGGCATAGCGCCAGTGGATCCAGTTGCGCCATTCTTCCCACGAGTATGAGAGATTGATACAAGTGAGGTGTCTGAATGTCGAAGGGATATGGCTCCTGACCAGGCTGGGCCCAAACTCAGTTTTGAACAACCCGGCAGAACAACGCAGCCGGGTGATCTTTCCTGGTTGTTTCTTCATGGTCGGCAGGAGGAACCTCATGAGCCCTTGGGTCCATGCCCACCTGTCGGGCGAACCGTGGGTCGTTAGCAACCCAACGTCAACCGGGTATTTGTCGGCATGCGAGCAAAGCAAGCGATCACACCGCATCGGCTCCGACGAGAAATCGCGGACTTTGGGCATGCAAGCAATGGCAGCATTGAACTGCGCGGAGAACTCCTTCGCTTCGGACTTTCCTGACTTGGGAAGCCAGCAGAGGTCACCAGCAGTCTCAAGGAGATGCGCTCGGAGGTCTTCATATCCCTCTAGGTCACTCGGCAGGTTTTCCAGAGCCAATCCGTCAGACCCTGCTAGTTGTCAGCAAGTTTAAACAACAGAGTCGACGTGAAACGTCTCTGCGGACTCACCCAGCTCCAACCAAATCACCTCCTCAACACAAGCTGCAAGGTGAGGCGTAGCAGCGATGCTCAGGAACGTGTCGCGGTCGGCCCGGAGTCGGGAGATGAAGGCGCGTCTGAAGACGACAGGCGTCATGGCACCGTCGAGGACTCGGCAAGCCAGGCGGGCCTGTTTGCGGTCGCGGTTGGTGAGAACCGGGTCAGCGGCGACCATGCGAAGCAGCTCCTGGGGCATTCCGAAAAGGCCGGCCTTGCCTTCACATGGCTGGTGTGAGCCATGGGCCGGCACAGGCTGGCGAGAGTCTGGATTCTGAGCCATTCTCGACGATGTTGGCGCGAGAACCGTGGATTTTGGGCGCAGGAGGGTGGGAGGTCAAAAGTTGAGAAGGTGAGTAGGGTGTGAGAAAACGAGGGCCGCGGACATATGGACTGGCGCATCCGAGAAATCAGTAGGTAGGTAGGTACTGAGACGTCTAAATTCTGCTCCGTATCCGTATATGCAGGCTTTGATTGAATTTCGCAGTCTCCCCCTTTTACGACAGTATCTGGCATGACTGGGCAGGGGCTGGGGGGTGAAAGAGCCCTGGGCAGGTGAAACTTTGCTTTCTTAGAGTTCAGGGAGACTCACAGTGTAATTTCCGGCCAGCGTCACATCCAAATCCCCAACACTGCTTTTGCTCCAAATGGCCCTGAAGATTGGCTTGATGGCGCGCTAGGCTTCAAGGTATCTCGAATCTCAGAGACGCGATCCCGAATTCGCGTAAACAAGAACGACGCGAACAGAACGATGAACAGAGTATCTCATTCCATGCAGTCATTATCAGTAACAAGCCAGCCCATACCTATACCAACGACCAATCCACCCACCCAACAAGCATTGTCAGACGTGCATACCCGTACATTAAAATTCATCACAGACAGTAGACATATGAAACCCGTCTTTCTATCCAGCCAACAACACCTCACCTCCAAGGCTGGCTGAGCGTGAAGTTGACAGTCTGCGTCGCGCCGCCACCGAGCTGCTGCACCTGCTGCGGCTGCGGCCGTCTACCCAAGATGTAGTCTTGGTTCTCGATCGAGACGCTCTTGGTCATGTGGTTGACCTTGTACACGCCGACCAGCCGAGCCGCGAGCTCGAACATGTTGTTTCGAAGGGAGATGACGATGAACTGCGCGTTCTTGGTACGCTCCTTGATGTAGTTGGCGACGATGGACACCTGTGCGTGGTGACATGTTAGCATCAGCTGAGGAACGACTCTTAGGCAGGGTTGGACTTACGTTTCTGAAATCCAGAGCAGCATCGATCTCGTCCATCACGTATAGTGGCGTCGGCTTGTAGTGGTGCAGAGCAAACACGAGAGCCAGACTGCTGAGTGTCTTCTCACCACCGGACAAGTTGCTGATGTTCTTCCATGACTTCTTGGGCGGCATGACGCTGAAGAGGATACCCTCGGAGAAGGGGTCGAGCGAGTCGACAAGCTCGAGCTCGGCGTTACCACCCATGGTGATCATTTGGTACATCTCCTTCAGCCGGAGGGAGATCATGCTGAAGCCCTCCATGAAGCCCTCGAGACGTAGTCGACGAAGCTCGTCGCATCGCTTCTTGGCCGCGTCACGCTGCGTCACGGCTGTCTGGAGGTCAGAGGATCTGGCGGCATGTTCTTCGACACGGCGGCGGTATTCGGCAAGGACGCCAAGGTCGACGTTGACGTTCTGTGTCTTCTCCTCCAGTGCGGCAATCTCGCCCTTCAGCGTCTCCTTGTTCATGTCTTCGAGCTCGTCCTTGCTGTACCGCGGCAGGGTCTTCTGGGTTTTCCGATCGCGAACAATGGTGGTATCGACCTCTTCCTCGGCAACTTCGGCGTCGCCCTCGGCATCATCACCGGCATCAGTCATCTCAACGTCGGAGTCCCCATCTCCCTCGGCCTCAGCACCATCCTGGCCTGCGTTTTCGCCTTCTTGGGTATTCTCGGCCGAACTGTTTGCGGTAGCTGCAGCAGCCTTGGGAGCCCTGGCATTTTCGAGGTCGTGGATGTCTTGAAGCACGAGCTTGGAGTGCTTGTCCTCCCAGTAGCGGACCTTCCTCTGGTTCTCGGCGAGGGCCTTTTGATTTTCCTCCAGCTTGTTCTTCATCTCGATTTCACTGGCACGAGTGGCGTTGAGCTCTGCCGTCTTTTCATCCAGCTCCGACTTCAACTCGGCTAGCTCCTGCTTCTTGACGGCCAGACCCTCTTGAGCTTCCTCCACGCGGCCCTTGAAGTCTTCGGCCTTGTCACCCTGGTTAGAGATCTCTTCTTCGAGGCTCTCAAGATCTCGAATGGCGACATCGAGCTCCTTGGTCGCCTTCGCATGGTCTTTTGCGAGCTTTGTCTTTTGCTTCTCCGCCTTGGCTTTCTTGACTTCGGCTTTCGAGGTTTCCTCGTTCTGGGAAGCGATCTCCTTTTTGAGACCATCGACCTTGGCCCTCTGGGTACGGAGCTTGTCACCACCAACTTGCATGATCTTGTCTTGCAGCGCCTTGATCTCCTCCTCGACTGTAGAAGTCTCACCATGCAGCTTCTCAATCTCCTTCTGAAGGCTCTTAACCTCCTTCTCCAGAGCTGTGATGCGACTGTCGTCAGATTTGGAGGGTTGGTGCTCTTTGGCAAGCTCCTTGATGCGCCGTTGCGCATCGGCCAAGTTCTTGGTTGAGCTCTCGATCTCGAGGCTGATCTTTTGCATCTTAGTCTCGAGCTGAGGAATTCGGTTCTTAAGATCGCGTCGGCGGTTCTCGCACTCTCGCTGGTACTCGAGAAACTCTTGGAACTTCTGCTCGAGCGCATCTCGGTCGCTCTCGAGCTTCAAGACCTGTTCCTTCGTAGTGTCGGCAACCAACTTGGATGACATCAAGCCCTTCTTCTTTGAGTTACCACCGCCAGACATGGTACCCGACTTGTCGATCAATTCACCGTCAAGGGTCACCACTCGCCATCTCCTGGCACCGTAGGCGATACGGTTTGCCTGGGCGAGATCCGTGGCAACCAGGGTGTCTTGAAGTGCATGATAGAAAGCCGCGCGGAATTTGTCTTCCTTCGCTTGGACGAGATCGAACAGACGAGGAGCATCCTCCGGAGTCTGGATCGGGGAGAGATCTCGAGACCTCAGCTTGTCTAGACAGATGAAGTTTCCGCGGCCCATGTTTGTCTTGCGCAGGTACTCAATACACTGCTGGCCGGCTTCTACGGTATCGGTGACAAAGTTGTCGAGCGCACCGCAGGCTGTTGAAATTGCGACATCATACTTCTGGTCGATTGCGCCTAGGTTTCCAAGACGTCCATGGAAGCCATCAATACGACCTGACTCTTTCATTCGCATCAGCGCGGTCAGGACGTTGCCCTGGGTCTGTGTCGCGGACAGACTCGATCGAGCTTCGTCTGCCTTCTGCCGTGAGTTGGACACCTTGGACCGGATCTTAGGCTCCTGTCCAGCGAGCTGCTCGATCTCGGCCTCGACCTCTTGTGCTTCAGCCTCAAGCTCCTTCTTTTCTTGTTGGCAGGACTTGAGCTCCTGCTCTTTCTCTTTCCGGCGTGCCTCTGTGGAGGCAATCTTGTTCTCCATGTCCTGGAGGGCGACCGCACCGGCATTTGCCTTTTCCCTGAGGATGTTCAGCTCACTCTCGGCCACAGCAATAGCGGACTGCTTCACGTTGATCTTCTCCTGCCAAGGCTCCAAGGACCTTTGCTTGGCAGCGATTTGATCCGAGAAGGCCTGTGTTTTGCCTTTCAAGCCCTCCCTGATGACGGCGAGCTCGGACTCCGCTTCTTTGATCTGCTCCTCAAGGCTCACGATCTCTTGTCCGCGGGTCTCAATATCTTCGGTGCACTGCTCAATCGTCTCATCTGCATCGGCACTGGTCTTCTCGGCATTGGTGATTGTCTTCTCAAGTTTCTTCCGCTTGTCGGCCAAGAATTTGCGCTTCTCGTCAAACTTGACGCGCTCCTGCTCAAACTTGGCCATCTCTTTAACCAGGGCTTGAGTCTCCTTGTCTTGAGCCTCGTACTGCTTGTTGCCCTTGGAGTACTTCTTCTGCAGCTCCTTGATGATTGCCTCGCTGCCCTGGTGCTTCTCCAGCTCCTCATCAAGCTGTGCCTGCATCTGGGTGATGGCTTCCTCGGTAACAGTCAGGTTGTCGTTGCACTCGTCGATGTATATTTGGTACAGAGCAGATTGTTTCCTTGTCAGCTCGTTCTCGTCACGCAGGTAGGCCAGGGCCTTGTTCTTCTTGTCCTCGAGACTGTGCTTCTCCTTCTCGACATGCTGAACACGGCCGCTCTTCTCCATGCATATCTCGTTGAGCGTCTCAACTTCTGTGGCGGATTCCTCGATCGGGGCCTTGTATTTCGATGTACCAATGATGTCTTCAAGATACTCCAGCAAACCATCATCGTGCTCGTTTGCGGCTTTGGGTTTCATTTGCGCAATGGACTCGACTTCACCCTGCAAGATCAGGAATCTCTTGTGGTCGAGATCAACACCACGGTCCCGCAACAAGGTAGTCACAACTGTATATGTGGATGTCTTGCCGTTGATGTAGTAACTGCTCGAATTGTTCTTGAAGGCTTTTCGGGAAATAACGAGATCAGAGTCGGGGATTACTTCGTGGCCGCCCCCGGGCTGTTTGAGGAGTAGGTTAGTAAAAGGACCGTTTCCAAGAGCAGAAAGTGTCATACCTGATCCAGGACCTCCTGGAAGTGAACAGCTACTTCGCAGAAGTCCAGGTTCGGATGATCAGCCGAATTGTGAATCAATGCCGAAAGTTTTCCTTGTCGCATCTTGCTGGCACGGAATCCAAAGACGAAGAGCAAGGAGTCGATCACGTTGGACTTTCCGGAGCCGTTGGGGCCAACGACGGATGAGAAAGACGCGTGGAATGGCCCGACCTCTTGACGCCCAGAGTAACTCTTGAAGTTGGTGAGAATGAGGTATGTGATAACGAGGCGGGGTTTGGGCGTCAAATCTTCCACCTGAGGTATGACCATGGTCCGGGACTTCAACACGATGTCCATGGGCTTCTCCATAACCGTGTCTAGCGCTTTGATCGGCTTGACGCCAGTGTTCAGCAGAGTGTCCTCTATGGCCCGCCGCTGATCATTCCCAGCAGTATTAGTGATGTCTGATAGTGGCGTCTGGAACCGGTCCGGATCTGGGGTCGCAGATGGCTTCGAGAGCCTGGGCGTAGCGGGTGATTGAGGCTGTGGTATATCGGGTGTCGGGGCCTCCTTTGACGAAGATGCTGGCGGCGCAACACTCTTTCGTTTGCGCCCGGGCTTCTTGACGGGAGTTTGCTCCTCGTCGACATCCATGGCAGTCTGGTTGGGCTCGGCATCCTCGGCAACCGGCTCGGTGTTCTCGTCTGGCTCGTTGACGGGCTCAATACTTGGTTGAATGCTTGCCTCGGGCTCGACGCTTTCTTCCTTGATGGCACTCTTCTTTGGGCGACCTCGTCTACGCGGCGCTGAAGACGTAGAAGCTGTGGTCTGGTCTGGATCGGCAACCTGGCTGGACTCGCCCGGCTCGACACTCGTGGTATCTGGTGCGACGCTTGGGGCCGCGCTCTTCCTCGGACGTCCACCGCGGCGACGGGGTGGCGCCTCGGATGCTGGGGGGGTTTCGGCCTGAATAGTCTTCCTCCTGCCGACGGACTTGCGTGAGCTCTTAGCTGGCGCGGGTGTGAAGTCCTCCTCGCTGTCCTCGTCTGCGGGCGGTGGGGAAGGGGAGTTTGCGATCTCGTCGTCGTCATCGGACTCTATGATCTGCTTGCGCTTGGCAGCGGCTCGTCTGGTCGGTCGCGTCGACATGATGGGCAAGGGTAACGGCAAGCAGCGAAGGAGACGATGCCGGTGGTCTGAAAAGCAAAAAGAGGATTGAAGCCAGGCTGTTGCAAGGTGGAGGAAGTTCGAGAGGGTTGGCCTTTAGTTCCCACTTGGCAAAGCAAGACCCAAGGCTCGAGGCACAAGATGCAATCGATAAGTCGAAGAAGTGGGTTGCTGTTGCAAAGAGTGCAGTTGTGTCGGCTGTTGCTCCATCCCCCCTCCGAAAATACGGGCATTGGTAAACAAAACAAACCGTCAGGAAAACGCGCTAAAATGGGACGAGGGGTCCATACGTGTCGCAAGGATCCACCGCGCGGTGTTAGCGCAGGGCGCCTGCACTCTTGCAAATCTCTTAACAGGTCCCGATAAGCTATCGCTTCCGTCTCGGCTGGGAGCTCCCCAGCTTGCGCATCGCATCGCATCGCACAGCACCGCCCTCGATTCCAGGGAGGCTCGTCAAGCTTGTCAATCCAGAGATTCGAGGTCGGCAACCCAACAGCCAAGATGCAGGACTTCAACCATTTTCACCAGGTCTTCAAACCTGAATGGGGCTCGCCCTACACCCAAGACTTTCTTCGAGAGACCGAAGTTTACAGAAAGAGCCTGAACGGCGTCCTCTTCATCGACCGCGTCCTGAAGTCTGTCGGCGTCACCAAAGGTACGTCTTCCAACTGAAGCGAAAGACACTTGGTCTGGGATCTAAGGGTGTGCCATTTTTAGCCAGATCATACCCTCCCAAGGGCGACAATGGCCTTTACCAACTTCACTACCAGGTCTGCGAAAGCGATCACTCTGACCATCAGAAGCTCTCCGTCTTCTACTACATGCTCCTCGACTTCAACGAGCACCTCGGGCTGAAGAGCCGTATCAACTTCGCCGAAGTTTTCGCCTCGAGATTTGGGCTGCCCAAGAAATATGAGATCTTCATGAGGGGGCTATGGCACCTGGACCGCCAGCAATTTAGCGTACGTTTTGTGCAGTCGCTAGTAACAAGCATGCAAGCTGACCAGTCTTCCCTTCAGAATGCGCTCCAAGATCTCGCACACCCTTCCCTTACTCCCGAATTCGCGGACGACATAATTACAGCCTTTGTCAAGAATTCCGAAGACAGCGACTACTCCCTCGCTCTCGCTTATTACCATGCCGTTCAGCCTGTCCTTCGCAAGCCCGAGTCCCTGTCCCTCCTCTTCGGAGCTCTGGCAAGGACGAGTCTGACCGAGGCCTTCTACTTCTCCCGAGCGCACCCCGAGCAGACCAGACAGCTCCTGTTTGAACAACTGATAGCTTCAGTCCTCGACGGAAGCGGCCACGACGTTGCGGCACGAGCTTCCGAGCTGGTCAGCCTGCCCCTTGACAGCGCCGAGGAGCAGTGGTTCGAAGGATACTTGATGAATGGAGCTGGGAGGAAACTGAGAAAGGCCAAGGACACTGTACTCATGCGGCGCGTCGTGACCGGCCGGCATGCCGATAGTGTGGGCGACAGGAATCTTGGCGGGCAGTGGAACGCCGTTCTGGGCGGCTTCAAGAGCGGCATGGGCGGTCGCGTGGCCTAGATGTACACAGACCTGGTCATTGAAATTACCGGCATAGCGATGGCGTTAGAGGGGAACGGATGGAAGTGCAATTCGACTGCTGTCCATTTGGGCCAACAAACTTGGCCGGTTACCTCGCACCTTAGATGCTCGACCCTGGTGCCTCTTGGTGTTGATATCATTGACGTTGAAGTAGGCACCGATTGAGAGAACTTCTCCTTCTCTTAGACTACGCCCACAGCTATGATTTTCTACGCCAATAACGGAGGCTCCTCGACACCGACCTGCCCAACTAACCTCCCGTAGTGCTCCACCCTGCGGTGCTTCTCAAACGCAAACACCCTCTCCTTCCCCTTCCTACACAAAGCCAGATCAATAGTCGCCACAACCAACTCGTCCCCCTTTGTCTTCGACTCAGCCACGACATGCCCATTCGGATCATAGATCACGGTCCCAGCAATCAGCCCACCACCGTCCTCGACACCACACTTCGCAGTGTTAACACTGAAGCACGCATTCGTGTAGCTACCGCCCTGGCACGAGATGTGGTGGTGGAACAGCGCCTCCGCCTCCTGCTCCTCCGGGGTCCCGTCGTACTGCGGAGCGTAGGACGTGGTGTTGTAGCCGTCGAGGACGATCTCTGCGCCCTGCAGCCCGTAGCACCGCCACGCCTCACTCCAGCGCCGGTCGTTGCAGATGATCATGCCTATGATGGGGTCGCCCTTCCCCTCCGACCCCTTTGCGTCCGCCTCTCCGGCTGCTTGTGACCCAGCGGCTTTCAAAGTGCCTGTGACGAGATCCGGCGCGCGGAATGCCTGGAAACCGAAGTTGCCGGGAGTGAAGTAGCGCTTCTCGAGCTGCTGCTCCACGCCCCTGCCTGTCTTGTCGTCGATGGGTTCCTTGGTGCCGGGGAGATGGACCTTGCGGTACTTGGCTATCACTTTCCCCACGCTTGCAGAGTAGTAGATTGTGCTGTTATAATCCGTAACCTTGCCGCCCTCGTCCGTCCACCGCTCTGCGTAGCCAACGTATACATCTGTGCCAAGCTCCTTGGCCTTCTCAAAGAATGGCTTCAACCGTGGCGAATCCACCACGGCATGAGGATTATCGTGGGACTCCGGCTCAAAGAATTCGGCCTTCTTGAAGGGGTCATCAATTTGGTGGCGAGGAAAGAAGGTAGTGAATGCCAGCTCGGGGAAGACGACTAGCTTGGCTCCTTGAGAGGCTGCATCGGCGAGGAGCTTCAGCATGCGGCCGAGTATTAACTCTCTGGGGTCCGCAAGCTGATTCGGGCCCATCTGGGCGGCGGCCACTGTGAGCAGGCGTGGTGAAGCCATGGTAGTCATGGCAGTCATAGAACTATTTCAAGCTGGTCGTTTGCACTGGCGTCCTGTCAATGGTTGATCTATATGGCCTGGGATGTGTAAGGTTGCAATGAATGCTAATTCACAACCGGCTCCACCACCCCTGCCAGTATTGCCGCCAGCTTATCAGGAACACTGGCAACTGCCGTGTGCCCGCCCGAGACTGATGCCGCTTTGATACCGAGTGAGTCGGCCCAGTGATGCTGTGCAGCTGTGGGGAAAGCCTTATCATCCTCACAGATGATATACGTCTTCGGAATGGTGATGTCGGGAACTGCAAAATCGACCGGCTTTTCCAGAGCAGCGTGAGACTGGGGCACCAAGGCGCTAAAATAATTCTCCGCCATTTCTGCTGACAAGTCGTTATATAAGACACTCTTGGCCTTCTCATTTACCATGAGCTGCTTCTGCTCAATCGTTAGGCTAAAGGCAACAAACTCAGGGTCAAGTAGCGGCCTTACGATGCATCCGGACTCGGTGATATGTTCCTGCCAAGGAGGCAGCTGATGTTGCATCAGCTCTACCTGACTAATGCCCTTGGATGGCATGGCAAAAGCGCAGAGGAAAATAATATGGAGGAAGCCCCCGTCTAAGCCTCTGGCTTGCCGTTCAGCAACCCCATTATCGCGCGTCGCTATACAGGCCGGAATGCCGCCGTAAGAGTGCCCGATCAAGACAACCTTTTTGCCCCGTGCAAATAGGGGCTCCGCAGTCTGTAAAAGTACCTCAACGTCGGCATCCCATGCGATGTCTTTCGCATCAGGACCCATGGTAGGCAAAGCAGGTACAGTCAGTGTGGCGCCCAGCTTAGCGAGTGCCTCCTTGAGTGGCTCATACATCCAAGGAAGATGCCAAGCGCCGTGGGCTAGGAGAAAGACAGGATTTTCAGAAGACATGACGGCAACAAATCAAGGGGTCAACGTTCTGAATTATAGTAAAGTCTGCAAAGAAATTAGGTGAGATGGGTTGACTGTTCTCCCATGTTGTACGTTCCATGCTCGAGGTGATATTTAGTGAATAACTTATATATAAACCACCTTGGGGCCCGTAACCGGGCCATCTGTTGCCAACATTCCCTGCCAACATTATCCAGCCAAAGTGTCTTCGATTTGTCTTGCGATGGATCAAGCGAGTGGGCTTGCTGTGGAACCGCTGGGCCAAGTTGGCAACCAACAACCTGTGAAGGCCGAATTCCGGACCTGTTGGTCACTTTACGCCTCCCAACTGCAGTTTACTTTGCCCATCCGAGTGGAGCTGGGGACCCATGTCACGTTGCAACCCACTTATACAGGGGTCCCCTTCCGATTATGCAGGCGATCTGGACGGCAGGACTTAAGGCAGATTCAGGCAAAGGCAGCCGGAGGAGCTCTATTATCATTATCTTAGGCTTGTTTTAGTTTTCTTTAGGTGTATTATCAATAGCTTTTCGCACGATTTAGCCTTTAAAGATGGCTTACTTGGTAAACTTTGCCTATCTAACGATCTGCCATTTCCGGCTACTCAGGCGCGTATTGACCTACCCGCCGTGCGTTGCACATCTAGCAAGGCGATCCTCGTCAACGTTGGCAAGTATTGATCAATGACGTGCACTCGGTTCTCTGTTCGTTGGTAGCATATCTGAATATTTGTACGTCCTTGGGTAGACGAGATGCTGGACACCATTATCAGAAACGGGCATATCGTGAGTCCAATCTGAGACTCCTGCACCGAAGCTTGCATCTGGCTAATTGAGAATCAGGTCACTGCCACTGAAGTCCTTCCCCTGGGGATCGAGATTGGTATCAAAGATGGCAGAATTGCATTGCTAGGCTGTAATCTGGATGCCGGTCCTGACACCACCATCGTCGACGCTCAGGGAGCGTACATTACTCCAGGGTATGTATCTTGCTTGTCACAGGCATCTGACTGAGATCACTGTCTAACAAGACTTCAAGAGGTGTCGACTCCCACGTCCACATAGAACAAGACAACTCCCCGACAGGCGACACCTGGGAGACTGGCTCGCGCTCAGCGCTTGCAGGAGGCAACACTACGATCATCGCATTTGCCTCCCAAAAGCGCCATGAGGACAGCATCTACCCCGCACTGGAAGCCTACCACAAGAAGTCGACGGGCAACTCCTATTGTGACTACGGCTTCCATGTTATCTTGACGAACCCTTCCGACAAAGTCCTCGAAGACGAGCTGCCTCGACTAGTCGACAAGGAAGGGATATCAAGCGTCAAGCTGTACATGACATACGAGCCAATGAGGCTCGGCGACGCAGACCTGTTCAACGTGATGATGCGGGCCTGCAGCCTGGGCATCACCACCATGATCCATGCCGAAAACAGCGACATGATCGCCGCCATCACCGCGCGGCTCGCAAAGGCAGGCAACACGGGGACGTTCTTCCACTCGGTGGCCAGGCCACAGATCGCTGAGACGGAGGCGACATATCGAGCTATTAGTCTCGCAGAGGTGACGGACACGCCGATCTTGCTCGTACACATGTCTGCACCGAGGGCAGTGCAGCATGTCGCTGATGCGCAGAGCCGTCTCCTCCCCATACACGCAGAGACGTGCCCTCACTATCTGTATCTCATTAGTGAGAGGCTTCGATCCGGGCCGAAGGATGTCGAGGGCTCAAAGAACATATGTGCCCCGCCGTTGCGGCACGATGCTAGTGACTTGGAAGAGATTTGGAAGAGCGTCGCCAATGGCACGTTCACAACTATCAGCTCGGACCATGCGCCTGCTACATTCGACCATCCGATCGGGAAGAAGGGCAAGGCGATGGATACAGCTTCTGTGGACGAGCACGGCTGTGTGCACTCCGACTTTCGTTGCGTGCCCAATGGTCTGCCTGGCATTGAGACACGGCTGCCTTTGATATTCAACAGGACTTTTGATCCGGCTCTCGGGTACCGTTTCCAGGATGACAAGATTCGAATATCGCTGCCCCGATTTGTGGAGTTGACCTCGACAAACCCTGCCAAGCTGTATGGTCTGGGTCATTGCAAGGGGAGTCTTCTACCTGGTTTCGATGCAGATTTGGTAATATGGTATCCCGAGGGATCTTCATTCGCAGAGCCCTCGACGACATCGGGTATTGCGCGGGATGATCCCGAACGGAACAAGCCGAATGGGAACGTGTTCAAGATCAGCAATAATATGCTGCACCACAGGATTGACTATACGCCGTTTGAAGGCATCGAGGTCCGGAATTGGCCTCGTTGGGTATTCCTCCGGGGCAAGCTTGTGTGGGACAGGGACGGCGACGGCATGTTGGGATCGAAGTCGGACGGTCATTTCCTGAGAAGGGCAAAGTCCAGCATCTTGACAGGACAAATGGGAAGGCGAGCGATGGGTATGATGGATGGAGAGCGAGGATACTGGGCATAAAAATATTCCAGTGTCCTACTTATATCCGGATTTGCATACGGTAGATAATTCCCTGTCATTGCACATTTTTGTGAACAATTTGTGCTTGGTGTATAATTACGCGGCCCTGCTCCATCTTCAGGTATCCAGCACCACGTTTACTGCATAGCAATTACCCCGACAGTAAGAATGCCTCCAGAGTTCCAGGCCTTCAATACCCATCGATTCGGGATAAAATGCCGTGTTTCTTAAATTGGAGTGCTGGGATCGGGTGTTTCTCCCCAACCCTCCCCTGCACATGTACCTGCAGAAGCGCTAAATCCAGACCGCTAAACACCCAAGGCGGAGACGGTCTGAAATTAAGGCCTTCGAGACCCCATGCTCGTACAGCTGTCAGTGTATCAGACTAATATGACAAACGAACCGTTGCTTTCTGGGCCCCTGAGATGCTTGTCAAAGTTGTATGACAGGAGAGGGATACGACAGACCATGCTGATGAGTGCTTTCCCGGCACTTGAAGTCGGCGGCCCAACGCCCGGACCCGAATTCCGGGGACAGGAAACAATCAGGGGAGCTTGAAATACAAAGTGTTTATGGTACCTCCCAGGCGCACTTGGGCTTGATGTACATCTACACGATCGCGTTTGATCTTACACCTTCGTTCCTTATTCGTCACTCCTTTTTTCTTCGATTGGCCTTGGAGCCCTCACATTCGCTATGGTTAAATTTCAGAGATCTTTTCTCACCTCTTCACTGTTGCTCGGATGTGCATCCGATGCCTTTGCATTCGTTCACCCAGGCCTGCTGGTCACCACAGCCGACCTCGACCGAGCCAAGGCCAAGATCGAGGCAGAACTCGACCCCTGGCTCAGCAGCTGGGACAAGCTGACCAGCTCGGAATACGCCCAAGACACCTACACCAACAACGCCGTCGAGGCCATCTACCGCGGCTCCGACGGCGAGCACTCCGCAAACAACGAGCTTCTTTGGCACGATGCCGCAGCCGCCTTCATGCTCGCCCTGCGGTGGAAGATCAGCGGCAACGACTCCTACGCGGATGCTGCGGCTTCCATCCTGACCGCTTGGGGGGAGAAGCTGACGACCATCGGCGGTGATATGGACGCATACCTCTGCTCCGGCTTCCAGGGCCACGAGCTGGTCAACGCCGGGGAGCTTCTCCGGGACTACCAGCCCTTCATGGACAATGGGTTCGACACCTTCACCAACATGCTCAACACCGTTTTCCTGCCCATGAACCTGGCGTTCCTCAACCACGAGCTCCCGGCCGAGCATATATGGACCCACTACTTCGCGAACTGGGAACTGGGGAATATGGCCTCCGCCATGGCGATTGCTGTGCTTACTGAGAACACGACTACCTGGGACTTTGTTGTTGACTATTTCAAGAACGGAGGTGGTAACGGCAATATCAACCTCGCTGTCTCGAACCTGGTCGAGGAGCCCGGCACCGGGACCATCCTGGGACAAGGGCAAGAGTCTGGTCGCGACCAGGGACATTCGGCGCTTGACCAGCAGATGTTGGGTGTTGTCGGGCAGCAGGCTTGGAACCAGGGAGAGGATCTGTTTGCGTATAACAACAGCCGTATCCTCCAAGGGTAAGTGAACTCTTGCTAATGAGTCAAGAGGATGAAGTTGACTGACTTTCATCAGAGCCGAGTACTTCGCCCGTTACAACTTGGGCTATGATGTTCCCTTCGTCAACTACACCAACTCCATCGTCTTTTACGACCAGGTCAGCAACTCCTCACGAGGTGCAACCCGCCCAACATGGGAGCTGCTGTACAGTCACTACGTCCAGGTCAAGGGCCTGGACGCCCCGTGGACCACGAAGTACCTCAACTACACCCTGACTGGATACGGTGGCTTCGAGCCTGGGGCTGGAACCTACGGAGAGGGGTCTGGACATTACGACGGCCTCGGATGGGGCTCGCTGTTGTACCACATGGACGACTCCGATGTCGAGGCGATTGTGAAGGAGACAGGTGGCATCTCGGCCAATGCAGCTGCTGCGGTGTCTACTACCTCTAGCCTACCGGTTGCGGCTACCACCAGTGCGACCCCGACTGTGAAAGCAAAGCCGACGCAGGCGCACAAGTGTCGCAGACGTCACCGGGCCATGTAGACAATGATGTCCCTCTCAGCAACCACGGTGGTCGAGGCGCAGCTTTACCGTCAAGGGACAATGTCCTCATATATTTCGATTCTCAAGTAGAAATTAGCTCAGATCAGCACTTCCAGTACATGTAGCACAGGCAATGCTTTACCGCGTGTCAATACTCGGCCGCAAGATTCACCCGTCTAGCTGCCAAGACAAGGTTTGCCTAGTTCCTGACGGCGTCCTACCTTCCTCTGAATACGTTGCCCTGCGTTGAGTGGTGAGTCAGATGGCGGCGCGGATAGCGCATCGATTTGGAAAAAATGATTTTGGAAAGCAGGTTCAGAAGAACAGGTTTCCGCCCAAGCCAAGATCCTAGGATCAGACTTCGGATGTCATCTGCATCTCATCCTTCCGCATTCAGATGATGTGGGTGGCAGCGATTGTCATCTGCACGTCATCCACCTTATCAGCTGTATGAACTGCGGACACTAAGAACCCTCGAGGTGACACAGCTGTATCTTCAAAGATAAGAGCATGAAACCCTCGAATTTCATCCATTTGCCGTGGCCATTCCTAAGGCTTCAAAATAAACTTCAGCTCCAAGCCTTCGCGTGAAATCTAACTTGCAAGCATCATTTCGTGATACATACAGCTTTACCTGCTGGATCAATATTACCCCTACTTTCGACTGCACTTTGTATGCTACCCCAGTAAGCTTGTCTCGTGACCTACAACAAATCCTGGCCCACCAATGTACTCGGCCGTGTGCTGATAGCAACAATTGTGAAGCATCAACAGAAGATTAAAAGCTCCTTCTTGCTATCTTTTGCCCCCAAACATCCCGAGATTCCTTGACCCGCAATCATGTCCGGGCTCGGACATTCCTTCAAAGGCATAGTCGACGGATTCTTCGGCATCTGCGACGTTTTCCTTGAGAAACTCGGGGGCGGCTACTACAAGGCCAAGCCCGGCGATGGCCTTGGTCGGGACCATGGCACCAGCACACACGAGAGTCATCGACGAAGGCGGTGATCTTCACAATTGCCGTTCCTTGTTCGTTCAAGCAGGACGAGGCGGACTTGCAGAGTAGGAAAGGACCACGGAGGGAGCAGGCGGGCGTTTGTGATGAAAGCTTCGACATTAATCTGTTCTCAATTTTTACGATGAGCCACCGTGTGGAAGGGTCAATGGCGCACGATCCTCATAATGAGTTGGATGGAAATACAAGGAATCAGGTAAACGCAAAGACATGGCTGAGTTGACTACTTGACTGCTAGGGTTTCAGAACATGATGCTGGGAGTTGTCCTTTTCGCTTTTCATTTCTACCTCTGTTCCATGGTTCTATTCCATTTTCGACAAATTCAGAAGTGCCACAAGACGATGTCTCTGAAAGCCGCTCACTCTTGATCAAGAGTGGAGTCAGTTGTCGCTGTCGCTGCTTCTGCCCTGACATTCTCTGAGATTTTGGTTCTGAGGTCACTCCCCTCAGCTTCTTCCAGATCCCTTGCACCTGGTCTTGGCTTCCAGACTCGCGATCTTTTCTTCCAACCTCTTCTTCCTGTTCTGGTCTGGCAAATTGTTCGATATCTTCTCATTGATTGTTGGTGAAGCCGAGAGATACGACGTCAGGGCGTGAGACGGCCCAGGTTCACCATGTCTAAGTAGACCTGTTATCAGGCACCAGTCTCAGTGGCTTCAGATGTGAACACTTACAGCGTGTCTCCGCTGACTTGACCGGAAGCTTGAGACATTTTGGACGCCGAAGATGTTTGGAGATTTTTAAGGACTTGGTGTAACAGGAGACTGGCTTTTATTTATTGGAATTCCGACTTCTTTCCTTGGAATGTAGATACACCCACGGCCATCGCGATCTTTGTCAAAGCGCATACTACAATACTTATACCCGGTTGCACTTCGCCAGTGAGCCTATGATTTGCCGTCCCACGATAGAGGGCACAACTGACCCCGAGGCTTGCCGCATGCTGGCCGCTCTGTCGAGAGATGGCTTGACGGGCACGTAAAATGAGGGAGGTTGAGCACTACCGTGCTTTACAGATGGCTGATGCCTTGGACCTCTAATTCGCTCGGCTGGTCAGCTGCAGCTTCAGCTCGGGGTACAAAATACTTCTGAGCACAATTGTGCCTTGGCTACGTAAAATCACATTACGTCAGCACGCTTGAAAACATTTGCGACCTGCAGTCCTGCCTTATTGTGTCACACTGGGCAGATCTCAATTTTGCTTCTCCTCTCCGCTCTTCCACGATTTCTTTTTTATCTCGACTCAGAATCTATCCGCCCGTCCGACCATATGCCCTCACTTACCCACCTTTGTCTGGACAGACGCCGGAGTTATGGATGCCCAAAATTCCTACGCGGAGGAGCAAGTGGATGATCTATCTGATATTGAAAAAATATTTCCGGGCATTTCTGAAATGCTTTCGCAGCCTAACTGGAATGACAACCCTACGATAGTGTCACAGGGATCGAACGGAACCGTCGATTCTGGTTACCGTAGCCTCTGTGACCCAGTTCATATTGCACAGGGGACCAGAGCGCCTACGAAAAGTCCCCACGATGTTCGGCATGACAATTCTTTCGATACATGGGGCGGAATTGCTCTTAAAGCGAGATCCTACGGTCATATTGAAGGATCGGATGATCACAACTTTTGTGAGTAAGGCCTGCATGCTGGCACGACAGCACCGTACCTAGGTACTAATAGAGGAATCTAAGCTTTCGAGCATGCCGGGGAAAGTGTCAGGTACACTTCTAAGAATGAACTACAGCAAACTGAGACCGAAAGCATACAGGCCACGGGTGGTTCTCGACGACATCGAATCGAGACACAACAAACATATGAGAGATCAAACGATGGATTCTCGAGTCACCCAACAGAAGCCTCAACTCCTGAATCAAGTTTTTTCTGGTTAGCAGAACACTCGGACGACGAAAATGAAAATTTGAATCAAGACCATCCCTTCATGAAGGTCAAAGGTTTGGCTGTCGCGAAAGTGTTCGAAGGCTTCAATTCGTGGAAAGAAGGCCCATTGGAGCAAGATGATCCATACAATGGTGTGGGACAGTCAAATCCTACACCAACCCAGAGCAGCGGCAAGGACAAGGGTTCAGCGGAAAGAAGACAAACTGGGGAAAGCCAGGCGGAACCCCAAAAGAACATCACTGACAGCAGTCGGACCTCGTCAGATCGTACCGCCTCTGGCAAGCGCAGACAAGCCACTGGCACTGATCGACAACTCTCTTTTGCCTGCCCATACACCAAGAAGGACCCAATGTCATATGGCGACTGCTACGAGTATAAACTAAGCAGAATCCGCGATGTGAAGCAGCACCTTTTTCGATGTCACCGGATTCCGCTCTACTGCCCTCGGTGTATGGGTACATTTCAGACGGAAATGGTCCGTGACGAGCACATTCGGGAGTTTTCGTGTCCTTCAAGACCACAACTCAGGCTAGAAGGGATTACGGAATCACAAAAGCTTCAACTCTCGAGAAGGTCGGCGTCAAATACCTCCCTAGATTCTCAGTGGTTTGTTGTATTCGACATTGTATTCCCGGGACATCATCCGAGGCCTCAGTCACCGTATATCGATATCGACCTCATACAAGACATCACACTCTACCAAGACTACCTAATAGCCCACGGACCGAGAATTCTTTCAGGTATCCTTGATCAGCGGGGGCTCATCACTTGGAATCTTCCCAATGAAGAACGGGATCTTTCAGCCTTCCAGCAGACTGTCTTTGAGGAAGGACTCGCTATCATTTTCGGACAGTGGCTGGCTCGACGAAGTAACAGCAGCCAAGATCCCAATGTGCCTTCAGGCTCAGTAAGCTCCAACCAGACTACTACACCATCATCCTCGAATTCGTGGGAAGGGGCTGGCCCAAATGCGGTTCACGACTCCGGGGCCGTGCCCCCCGTGACCGTAGCAAATCCACCTGACGGAGGACTGTTGGATGCACTTCCTGAAGGTGAGGATATTCCAACGAGTTCGGCAGTCCACCTTTCTTTCGGTGAAGGATCGGATGGAGCCTTCGGCTTTGGACATGGCGGCGTCGAACTTCCGGCAGGGTCGACTTGCGAGGTTGACGAGATAATGCGGCAGTTTATAGATGATGCCCAGGCAAACTCAGAATTTCCGCCGGACCTGGTCTGAGAACATTCTTATTTCCTAATTGGAATTCAAACTCGCGAAGCGGTAAAATCGGGAGCTGACCTATTGCAGAATTTCGAATAAGGATTTCGAATGATAATCTTTGCGTTAAAGTAATGAAATTAAATCTCAAGCGCTTAAAAAATGGGTTGTCTCTACACTTGCACGACTTCCTGCACTGGCCGGATTCCTGGGCAATCGAGGGCGTAAGCGGCGACCACAGGCGTGGTGAGTCAGCGCCTTTGAAGCCAACATGGACCAATTGGCCAATGACACGCGTTCGCCTGGGTACTTACCCTTGTTAAACCAGGTGGAAGCCCCTCCCGGGGCCCTGGGAGCTATTCGTCTATATAAGGTTGTTAATTCCCTTATTAATTCCTGCAGCTTTTATATATATTATATAGCCCTTATATATTTTATATATATTTTATTTATACTTTATAGCCTTTATTTATGCTTTATAGCCTTTATATATGCCTTACAGCCCTTATATATACCTTATAGCCTTTATTTACGCCCTACAGCTCTTATATATGCCTTATAGCTTTTATATATACCTTGCAGCTTTTATATATGCCTTGTAAGCTTTATATATTATAGATATATTTTATATATACTTTATAGCCTTTATATATACCTTAAAGCCCTTATATATTTTATATATATTTTATAAACGCCTTATAACCTTTATATATACTTTATAGCCTTTATATACACCTTACAGCCTTTATATATTTTATATATATTTTATATATGCTTTATAACCTTTATATATATTTTATAGCCTTTATATATTTTATATATAATTTATATATACCCTGCAGCCCTTATATATACCCTGCAGCCTTTATATATGCCTTATAGCCTTTATATATGCCTTATAGCCCTTATATATACCTTGTAGCCCTTATATACGCCCTGCAGCCCTTATATATACCCTGCAACCTTTATATATACCTTACAGCCTTTATATATTTTATATATAATTTATATATACCCTGCAGCCCTTATATATGCCCTACAGCCTTTATATATGCCCTATAGCCTTTATATATACCTTATAGCCCTTATATATGCCTTATAGCCCTTATATATACTTTACAGCCTTTATATATTTTATATATAATTTATATATACCCTGCAGCCCTTATATACACCCTGCAGCCCTTATATATACCCTGTAGCCCTTATATATGCCTTATAGCCCTTATATATACCTTATAGCCTTTATATATTTTATATATATATTATATATACTTTATAGCCTTTATATATATATACCTTATAGCCTTTATATAGACCTTATAGCCCTTATATAACCTTTATATATACTTTATAGCTTATTATTACTTAGCTAATTACTTAGCTAATTAGCTTTTAAGTTTTAAGTTTAGTTTAGTAATATTGCTTAGTAGATTGCTTAGCTAATTAGCTTTTAACTTTTATATTTAATTTAATATTATTGCTTAGCAGATTACTTAGCTAATTAGCTTTCGACTTTCGAGTTTAGTTTAGTATATTAAATTTTTTATTTATTAATTAAACTAGGTAGAAGCCCCTTTTAGGGCCCTGGGAGCTATTTGTTTATATAAGGTTATTAATTCCTTTATTAATTCCTGCAGCTTTTATATATATTATATAGCCCTTATATATTTTATATATATTTTATATATGCTTTATAGCTTTTATATACGCTTTATAGCCTTTATATATGCCTTGCAGCTTTTATATATGCTTTATAGCCCTTATATATTTTATATATAATTTATATATACCTTATAGCCTTTATATATATTTTATAACCTTTATATACGCCTTATAGCCCTTATATACACCTTGCAGCCTTTATATATACCTTGCAGCTTTTATATATGCCCTGTAGCCCTTATATACACCTTGTAGCCCTTATATATACCCTGTAGCCCTTATATATACCTTATAGCCTTTATATATACCTTGCAGCCTTTATATATTTTATATATAATTTATATATACCTTATAGCCTTTATATATGCCTTATAGCCTTTATATATGCTTTATAGCCCTTATATATGCCTTATAGCCTTAATATATACTTTTATATATGCCTTATAGCTTTTATATATGCCTTATAGCCTTTATATATGCTTTATAGCCTTTATATATATCTTGCAGCCTTTATATATACCTTATAGCTTTTATATATTTTATTTATAATTTATATATACCTTATAGCCTTTATATATATTTTATAGCTATTATATACGCTTTATAGCCCTTATATATCCCTTATAGCCCTTATATATACCTTGTAGCCCTTATATATGCCCTACAGCCTTTATATACGCCTTATAGCTCTTATATACGCCTTGCAGCCCTTATATATACCTTATAGCCTTTATATATACCTTGCTGCCCTTATATATTTTATATAGCATTTATATATTTTATATATATTTTATATATGCTTTGCTACCTTTATATATTTTATATAACCTTTATATATGCCTTGTAGTCCTTATATATACCCTGCAGCCTTTATATACGCCTTGTAGCCTTTATATATGCCCTGCAGCCCTTATATATACCTTATAGCCCTTATATATGCCCTATAGCCTTTATATATGCCCTATAGCCTTTATATACGCCCTATAGCCTTTATATATACCCTGCAGCCTTTATATACGCCTTATAGCCTTTATATATACCTTGTAGCCTTTATATATACCTTGCAGCTTTTATATATTTTATATATATTTTATATATGCCTTATAGCCTTTATATACGCCCTGTAGCCTTTATATATACCCTGCAGCCTTTATATATGCCTTGCAGCTTTATATATGCCTTATAGCCTTTATATATGCTTTATAGCCCTTATATACGCCTTATAGCCTTTATATATGCCTTATAGCCTTTATATATACCTTGCAGCCTTTATATATATTTTATAATATTTATATATTTTATATATATTTTATATATACCTTACTGCCTTTATATATTTTATATATATTTTATATATACCTTATAGCCTTTATATATACCTTGCAGCTTTTATATATACCCTGCAGCCTTTATATATGCCTTATAGCTTTTATATATGCCTTATAGCCCTTATATATGCCTTGTAGCCTTTATATACGCCCTATAGCCTTTATATACGCCTTATAGCCCTTATATATACCCTGCAGCCTTTATATACGCCTTACAGCCCTTATATATACCCTGTAGCCTTTATATATGCCTTGCAGCCTTTATATATGCCTTGCAGCCTTTATATATACCTTGCAGCCCTTATATATGCCTTGTAGCCCTTATATACGCCTTATAGCCTTTATATATGCCTTATAGCCCTTATATATGCCTTGCAGCCCTTATATATATCCTGCAGCCTTTATATATGCCTTATAGCCCTTATATATTTTATATATATTTTATATATACCTTATAGCCTTTATATATGCCTTATAGCCTTTATATATGCCCTGTAGCCCTTATATAGCCCTTATATATACCTTATAGCCTATTATTGCCTAGTAGGTTGTTTAGCTAATTAGCTTTTGAGTTTTAAGTTTAATTTAGTATTATTGCTTAGTAGATTGCTTAGTTAATTAGCTTTTAAGTTTTAAGTTTAGTCTAGTATTATTGTTAGCAGATTACTTAGCTAATCAACTTTTGAGTTTTGAGTTGGGTCTGGCGTGTTAAATTTTCTATTCACTGACTATTCTAGACGAATAGCATTCTAGACGAATAGCAAAGTAGACTTGAGGTGATTTCCTCATCGCATCTGACTGGAGAAATATCTCGTGCGCAAATGCAAGACAGAATCATTTGCTCCTCGACCTTTTGATCACTCCCTTCCCCCGACCAGAACATCATGGCGACACAAAAGATTCCAGGGCTCTCAGAAGGCTACAGATATCACAAACTTGAGACTTCATCCACTATCAGAGTCTTGCGAATCCTGCCAGAGCTGGTGAGCGACAGAATCGTGATCGAGATGCGGACAATCGACATAAAATACAAACCCACGCATGACTACGAGGCGCTGTCGTATATGTGGGGAGATCCAAAGTGGACCAGGAGCATAATACTGAAATATAAGGAAAATCAACACATGTACACGCGGGCTATTCATGAAAATTTATGGCAATTTCTCGACACCGCGCGACGACTTCGAATGTTTGATAAGCTGTTATGGACGGACGCATTGTGCCTGAAGCAGCTCGACCAGTACGAGATGGCGCAGCAGGTGCCGAATATGGGCCAGATATACTCGAAAGCCGAGCAAGTGACAATTTGGCTTGGCGCGGACTTGAGACTGGTCTGGAAAGGATTCTTGACTGGCACGGCCCGTTCGACTGGGACCTCATGTTTTATGCCGACGAGCTCCTTTGTCTGCCTTACTGGCGCAGAGTCTGGATAGTCCAGGAGATCGTGCTGGCACGAGGGGTGGTTGTGATGTGCGGCGAGGTCCGGGTCAGCCTGTCGACCTTCCACAGCAAATTATCACAGCGTCGGATTAGTGAAAGCGACAAAGGCTACAGAAAGTTTTGGAATATTTACGACCTGCGACAAGGAGGCGAAAGGTGGCCATTGTGGCGTATTCTCCACGAGTTCTCGCATTCGGAGAGCACGAAGCGGCTTGATAGAGTTTACGGCTTCCTGGGCCTGGCGTCTTACCGAGAAGATCCCTGGATTGATAGTGGATCTCCGGTTGATTTCATCCAGGTCAACTACAAAAAGGATCTTTCTGACTTGTACCTCGACACGCTCTTGGAGTTACGGCCACCCTGGAACATTTATCGCAAGATTGCGGTTGACCTTGGATATTCCCTTCGGACTGGAGCAATCGAAGATTCGTCTTTTGAAGCATCTCAGTTGTTGAAGTACGTGAATAATGACGGCATATCGGAACGACATATTGCCTTTGGCAGCATAGCCCTTCATACATTCGAGGCGATGAACTTCCTCCAAGAAACACTGCTTGGCGCCGATAATGCGGCCTATCTCCCCATAGAGCTAGCCAACGTAACAAAACAGTCAAGACCGAACGATCTACAGATTTCGGCATGGGTTGGACTAGTTCTTTGGACTCGACAAGCAAAATTTGACCAATGGCATCGCTCACGCGGGCGGCACATGCAGTCTCCCTGGCGATGCCACGTTCATCGATCGCCATCCACTAACCCAATGAGAGTATCCTGTCCTCTCCCATAATTGGAATCTCGATGAAACCCACTACCAACGGGCACCAGGCTTTCCGTAAAGTTTGCGGTGGCGGACAGAACAGTACATGTGATGTGTCGGTCCTCTCATACCAAGTTCCAGACGTCGACTTCAAATTGGAAATTCAACCACAGGTCAATCCTGAAGATGCTCGACTGGATTATTTCCACTTCGATTTTCATACTACCGTCTGGGTTGATCCGGATTATTGCTCTCCAGCATTGTCTTCACAGCATGGGCTGCAAGCTTTGGTCTGTTTTGTCCTTCTCTTTCCGTTCTTACGTTTTGATTCCACCCCTAAAACCCATCCACAATGCTGTTTACTGTTTACTAAATATATTATAAATGAGACCATTTAAAGAAGGTTTAGTCTTTTCCTGTTATACATTTTCTAATAAACTTCACTATCATATTATCAAAGATACGTGTCACTATTAAAATATAAGGCCCTAGTACCCTTATCATCTAACCCAGGTCCCTTTTGCATTTCAATAGGTTATAAGCCCAGATGCCGCAGTAGCTAGAGCGTAAGACTTAACAGCACCGAAACTTTGAAACAATCAAGACCGCACCAATCCGCTCGCTACTACGCTACTTCAAGAAGAAATAAAACCCTACGAAATAGCAAAAAGTTATAAATTCAAATGATGCTAAGGGCTTTAAAATACAAAATACATCCTCCGCGTATATCATCACAGGGGGAGTATTGAAATATAAGGCCCTGGTACCCTTATCGTCTGACCCGGGTCCCTTTTGCATTTCAACAGTCACACGCTAATCACTACAACTCCCTACATGACCAGTGCGCCTTTGCTGCTAGGTCAAAATCGTAATCAGCTACCTACTCTCATAGTCGTTCAACCAGAGCCTTCCAGTCACCCATGATCTCCTCCAATTTCTCGTGAAGTTTCAGAGCATCTTCGAATGTCGGATATGCGCCGCCATTAACGTAATTCTCATATAATGCGCCAGTATTCCGCCCTATGACGGAAATCTCCTTCTGCCAGTCAGCCCAATCCCACTCAATCTTCTGGACACTGTCCGTCTCATGGTCGTGCACCTCGATAGTCACGGGCTTGTTGTATGCGGTGGCCTGGAGAGCGGTGCCTCCCGGCGAGGACAGTCGGATCTCTCCTTTCTCGCCATTAATCGTCCAAACCAGCGGGTTCTCACGAAGGAAAGGTTGACCTCGCCTCAGGCGGAAGTATAAAGTTGCACCTTCCTGAGCGATGGGTGACGCGCGTAAGGTGCCCGTTGCAATGACAAGATCGGGCACGTCCGACTTGACCGTTTCAATGATCTCCTTTGTCTGGCGATTCTCAATGGGCACATTGGGTCTCTGAATCTGGAGTGTCGACTTGATGTTGTTGAATTCACCAACGGCGAACTGGACGGCGTCGAGGACTGAAAGGTCTGTCAGAGCATGCAATTGCTTCGCGTAGAGGTATGTGATCACTCACGATGTCCAACTCCGATTGTGACGAAGTTTCCACCGACCGACCGCTGAGTAAAGTAGTCCATGAACTCTGACAAGGCCAGCCGATCATTGCTGCCACCAGCAGCCCTGACCTCAGAGCTAAGCACCTTGCCGATGCGGCCCTGCTCCAAAAGCTCTCGAATCTTCACCACCACGGGTGAGACCCTGCCCTGGGTCCCAATCATGGTCCTCCCTCCGTTCTCACGGGCCAGATTCACGAGATCGCGCACCTTGTCCAGGTTAGAGGCCAGCGGCCACTCGCAGAACACGGCCTTGCCCGCGGCGACGCTGGGTCGTATGGTCTCGTGGTGCCTGTCGACGCGGACGTTGCACACGACCAGGTCAACGTCGGGGTCGGCTGCGAGCTGTGCCGCGTCCCCGTAGGTCTTGGTGGCAGGCGAGAGCTTGAATGCCTCCACGGCCTTCTTCGCGCTCTCGACCGACGAGTTGCACAGTGCTGTGATCTCGTAACGGGCCTTGCCATGAGGCGAGAGCAGGTATGGCAGATGGGCGACGCTCGCCCACGAGACAGCGGCCGACTTGGACAAGCCAATCAGGCCGACGCGCACAGGTGGAATCATTGGGATCAGAGGATGGGGGATGGATGGTGCAAAGGATATGGTCCAGCTACGATGATGGATTTATAATTCTACGTGGGAGGCTTTAAGTAATTGACCTAGGTCGTCGGCATGAGCCATGTATGCTTAGCAATCATCTGGCCACGACGGATGAGAAGTATTCTGGTATGGTATGGTACAGAAAATCCTCCTGCTCGGGGATAAAGAGAGACGGATATCTTAAACTCCATAAGTGATTAACCTGCCTCACCTACGTTGTCGTTCTGGGCCACCTCCGCTTTTGGGCCACGCAGCAATGCCTCGTTAGAGTTTTTATCCATAACTTCAACTTTACACATCTTAACATCAATTATATCGTCTCGAAATTCATCGATATAAGAATGCCGTCTACTGTCAAGTGCACTGATTCCACCGCTTATACCCTTGTGGTCACTCTGGTGTTGCTGTATAAGCATCCTTAGCAGGAGGCTAATCCGGAGTTAGTTGTGGCGGGACTCTATTCCTAATAAGGAAATTATTATCTCCGAATCGGTCTATCAAAATCCGCCGGCTTGTTGGTTGTGCGACCAGCATCATACCAGTCAGTGCCCGGGACAACTGACATCACGACAGCTGAAGAAGCGATTTCAAATGGCCCATCACAAACATCAGCGCAGGGGCGTCGTTGACACGAAAGCCGAGCAAGCATTTGTCATCTGCCCTTGGTGCAAGTGTACTCTGTTCAGACAATCTTTAAGATATTGACTCCTTTGACTCAGGCTTGTCACCATCATTCTGTGTGGTAGCTTTCTAATCATTGGGTCATTTTAAAAGATCAGTAGAGCATCTCTAGTTGTTGTTTCGTTGCCACACCACCGACCATAAGGAATCACTCGCAATGGCGTCGCCACCAAAGTCGCCAATATCTCTCGGCAGAGATGGCAAGGAAACCGCGGAGAAGTCCGCGCCACCGCCTGGCCCACTGGGCATAACGCCTCCCCTAAACGGCGGCACGCGGGCCTGGCTGCAGGTCTTCGGCGCCTTTGGCGTCTTCTTCAACACATGGGGGCTCCTCAACACATTCGGAGTCTTCCAGACGTACTACGAGACGGGCGAGCTCTTCGTCGAGTCCTCGTCCAATATCTCCTGGGTCGGCTCCATCCAGGCTTTTCTCGTGCTGGTGGCCGGACTCATCAGCGGGCCCCTCTACGACAGGGGCTTCCTGCGCTTCCAGGTCACTGTCGGTGCCTTCCTGGTTGTCTTCGGCCACATGATGCTAAGTCTTGCTACGCGGTACTGGGAGGTTGTCCTAGCCCAGGGCTTCTGCATCGGCCTGGGCGCCGGCCTCATGTTCACGCCCTCCGTCACTGTCCTGCAGTCTTACTTCAGCACCAAGATCGGCCTGGCCACCGGGATCGCCGCGGCTGGAAGCTCGCTGGGCGGTATCATCTACCCTATTGTGCTGTACCAGCTGATAGACAAAATCGGGTTTCCGTGGAGCGTCCGTGTGATAGGCTTCATCTGCCTCGCCACCCTCATCCCACCGGTGCTGCTCCTACGCCAACGCGTTAAGCCTCCCCGGGTCCGCGCCATGTTCGACACCACGGCCTTCACCGACGGCGGGTGGCTCCTATTCACCTTTGGCTGCCTGCTTGGCTTTGCCGGCTTGTATGTCATGTTGTTCTACCTGTCGTACTACGGGCTGGCGACCGGCACCACCGATGCGTCCATGGCTTTCTACGTTGTGCCCATCCTCAACGCCTCGTCCATGTTTGGCCGGACCCTGCCCAACTGGCTTTCCGACAAGACGGGCCCGTTGAACGTCCTCGTCCCGGGTGCTTTTATCTGTGGCGTGCTCGTTCTCTGCATGCAGGCTGTCCACACTCTGGCGGTAAGTACCTGTCCTCAAGCTCCCATAGCCAGTAGTATTGCATTATGTATGGGAGCTGACCTGTGCACTTTTCAGGGCTATATCCTCATTGCCATCTTATTTGGCTTCTTCTCCGGCATTTTCATTGCGCTTCCAACGGTGGTGTACATTGTTCTTACACAGGATAAGTCCAGAATCGGAACAAGAATCGGCATGGGCTTCGCGCTGCTCGCCCTCGGCATGCTCGTCGGTGGCCCGGGCGGTGGTGCGATCCTGGGCCCCGACCAAGACTGGATTTCCACATGGGTGTTTGGAGGCGTCATGCTACTTGCATCTGGCCTTGTCTTTGCAATCCTGCGTGTTTGGAAATTCGGTGCCAAGCTGAACACTAAGGCGTAAGGACTATCGAATGTGGCATTTTATATGTTGGAGGACGGCAAGGGTGTATCTCATTGGTGGACTCCGGTAACTATATCACGACTTTCTTAATTTTGTAACGTGAAGTTTGAACCACTCTTGCACGAGGGGATCGAGGATGTCACAGCGCTTTCGAAACTGTTCCCGGCCGCCACACGGGACCGAGTTGCGACGTTCACGAGCTGATGTGGCTGATCATGGATGAGGCTCAGCCGAGCTCAAACTTCCGGCCGGGATCTCGGTTGAAAGCGAGACCCAAGACTGTAGGCGCCGTGTATACCTACCTAAAGTATGCGAAAATGGAAGTCAGCCCGGAAGACGGCAAACAATGGATCGTTCAGGATCACACAACAGACAATCTGCATGCGTCGTGGTCATGTGATCTCTTCTATATGTAAGCACTGAATAATGATAATTATATTCCATTCGTCAATGTCGTCTTGCAATAGTCCTTTCAATGGTCCTCCAATCGGCTGTTGCTCTGCCTGGTTTTGCTTTGTCGGAAGACGAATTGAACGTCTTGAACGGCCCACACAGCGTTATCTCCAGACCCGTTGCCGACGGGCAGAGGGGAAGCCAACCCCCCCTCCCTGCCTCCCTGCCTATACACTGGGCCGGCACCCCTCCCCGGACGCAAGACTGCAACCTCACCGTTCGTGAAGCCAAAGGGTCAGAGTCCCAAGAGGGTACCCGTGCGGCAGTCAAGTCCGCAGAAAAGAAGATCGAAGATGCTGCCCTCAGTGACAGGGTCCTCCACCCGGCCCATCTCGATCCTCCTCATCAACCCAAACTCAACACCCTCCATGACCGAAGCTTGCCTCCGGAGCATCTCGAGCACGCTCCCACCCCACGTGACAGTCCACGGCTTCACGGCACCCGCGACAGCACCAACCGCCATCGAGGGCCGCGCAGACGCCGTCCTCTCCGCAGCAGACTGCTTCCGGGCACTGCACCCAATCATCACCGACCCATCTCAGCCGCACTTCGATGCCTTCCTGGTGGCGTGTTTCTCCGCGCACCCCCTGGTCCCGATGCTCCGGGAGGAGTTCACGCAGCCCTGCATTGGGATCATGGAGGCGTCGCTGTATGCAAGTAGGATGTGCGGGGAAAGGCTAAGCGTTATAACTACGGGGCAGAGGTCGCGGATCTTGCACGAGGACTCTATTAATACGACCTACGGCCTGGGAAATTTCTCCGTTGGTTGCGAGGCGGCGGATATTGCTGTGCTGGAATTAGACTCTCGGCCCAAGGAGGAGGTCTACGCGGGCCTGGCCAGCGCGGCAAAGAGGCTGGTCGAGAGAGGGGCAGACTGCATCTGTCTGGGCTGCGCAGGGATGACGGAGATGAGGGACGTCTGCCAGGAGGCAGTTGGCATGGCGGAGAGGGAAGTAATGGTTGTTGACGGCGTGGCTGTAGGAGTGCATTTTCTGGCCGGGCTAGTGAGCGAAGGATTGGGCACCGCCAAGGGCGGTTTGTATCGCAGCTCTGCGGCCGGGCGGGAGAGGAGAGGGCAGAGTTGGATTTAGGTACGATGAAACTTACCTGAAATGAAATCGGCGGCGTAAAACTCAATTGCCTTCATAACCGTGGTCAAGATCGTTACATCCTCGGCGCTAATCCCCTCACAGCACCTAGGATTACAAGGACAAATATCTGAGGTCCGCGTGTCGACAATGGCATGTTTTCCTCGGAACTAAACCTGAGAACAGTCTAGTTTCAGAAGGCCTGGATACTGTGTGTTGGTGATCCTATCCGACGTTATGTCGTTAGGCCCCGTGCGAACCGACATCAAACAGAGTGGGATCCACGTGAGTGGCTGGCCCGGACTATGATCTACCCCGAGCTATGTGTCTGACAGCTAGGCTAGCGAGATGGTCCTAACTAGATAGCTTGAGCCCAAAAAGAAATGCTGCCCTCAAAATCATGTGGAGTTCAAAAAGGTTGCTCCAACTCGTCTAAGACTTCCACGCGAGACGCCAAGGGGGGCCGCCGGACGTCAGGGCAGAGCAGAGTCAGTTTCACTGCAGCATGTCAGGATGTATCGGTCTCATCGATCTGGGCCCGTCTGGAAGACACCCAGAAACTCGGGACTATGCACTGCCACCGCTCGCCCTGCCATGAACGTGCCTCAGACGGTCAGGACAGGAGAAATGCAACCGTGCCCAGGGAACAACCTGCGTAGATACTGCAGTCGAACGCATCGTCATGCTTCTCCGCATCATCGTGTGACACCCTTTGAGTGGTCCCTGTCCCTGGATATGTCACAGCGACGCGACAATCAAATGACTGATGACCGCCTTGCTGTCGGACCTTGCTCGGCATGTTTACCAAGACCTCGATCGCCTCGACGTCCAGGCTGCTGGCCCAAGCTGGAAACAGACACAGACAAATTGATCACGGCCAACAGGTAGATAACTGCGGCGTGAATTACTCGTTGCACACACCAACCGGGGCGGGCACGGCGGGCAGTAAGCCCCAGTATCAAGACGGGATCCACGAACGTGCCGCACCCATTAGATAGTGTACGAGCCGGGTATATGGAAGCTGCCGCGAGCCGTCTGGCCTAGACTGAAACCCCCGCATGCTCTTATTGGAGGATTGTCTGGGGTAATTCTGGGGTGCATAAGGCGGATCGCCGGGGGTGAAGTGGCATTGAGCCCCATTGGGGGTTTCCCCCCATCTTTCCCGCCCACATGGCTGAAATGCCAACCCTCCCGCCTGTCTCGGCAGCTCTGGACGACCAAGCGTACTAACGTAGCCAACACGAAGAAGTCATGCACCCGAGCTGCCCTGCCCCGCACCTGTGTGGGCGTCGTGGGTCGCGGGGGCTAAGCGGTGGCTTGGAGTCCGCGTAATTGAGGCTCGCTTGATACTCGAACCGGCCAAGTGACAAAGTATCGGAAATCGGTGGCAGGGTCAGCAAGCATCCAACTGCGTATCCGTGTGTCTGTCTGCGAGGGCGTAGCACAACAGCCAGGCAGACCGCGCTTATCCGGACAATATTTTTAATGTCCATCTCTCCCAATCGACATCGCCAGCAGCCAATGATCGAGCTGAAGTTTAACCCCGCAGAGCCGGCTCAATGGTGATGTTACGCCATCATGGACATCTGGAGCGCGGATCCGTTGGCTGTGCGCCCAGCAATGCCCCCGCAGAGCCGTAAACTGGGTATAGTCGGCAACTGCATAACCTGATTCGTCGATCTCGCTCTCCCAACGACACTTGCCTGCCTTTGGAACTATCTGACTAGTACCGAGTACATGTCACCGTTTCACACACGGCGGCGGCGGAAGTACAGCGAGCAATATGCATGAGACCTGCCTATCCGATTTTCCCAGCGACAGCTTCCCCGCCGTACGCATACGAATAACACTTGGCGGTGCACGCTGTCGACTCCTGGGAAAGGTACTCGAGACATGATCACTCGGAGCTCTTCCTCCTCCACTTGCCGTCCAGCCGTTGCTGATTCGAGCCTCTATTCAGAGACAAGGTTTGGACCATTGCAACAGGCTCCCCAGGACTCCGGGACTAGCTGTCTCAGCCGAGTCGAGGCAACACGCACAAAGGAGCTTATCCCCAGCTCCCCAAAGCTTGAGGTTGCATATGACCTCGACGGTGATAGCCATCATTGGTGCCCGCAGAGGGCCCAAGGAGGGGACCTGCAACGAAGGAGCGCATTATCAATGGCTGACTGCGTCGACACTTCTTGGAACTGGAGCTGCAGAGAGCTGCAACGGGCGTTTCTCGGGATCCCGAGCTGGGATAGCTGTCGATGGGGAGGTTACTTTGGCCCAACATGATCGATGCCACCATCAGGGATGAACTCCTGCATCTGTGGGGAAGCTTTCGAGCTTGGGGGGGTCCCATTGACTGTCGTTGTGACAGCGCACATGGCGAGTCCCTACATAAACCCCTCCTTGGGAATCTGATATTTCCCCTCTACTTTCTTTCTCTAACCAGGAGCTATCATCTCCCTCATATTTGTAAAGTCGAGTATACTTGAATCAGCAATCATGGGAGAGTCTTTTGCCAACCCGTCGTTGAGCACTCTCCCGGAGGAGTTTGACATCATCGTGTGCGGTGGTGGAAGCTGTGGTTGTGTGGTGGCCGGACGGTAAGTCCTTCTCGGAACCGATGACGCAGTCAAAAGTGACAGCAGACTAATAATTCTGTAGGCTGGCCAATTTGGATCACAACCTCAAGGTCCTCCTCATCGAGGCTGGTGAGAGCAACCTCAACAACCCATGGGTATACCGGCCGGGTATCTACCCCCGGAACATGAAGTTGGACTCAAAGACGGCCTCATTTTATGAATCCCGTCCGTCCAAATGGCTCGCCGGCCGAAAGGCGGTGGTGCCATGCGCACACATCCTCGGTGGTGGCTCATCGATTAACTTCATGATGTACACCCGTGCCTCAGCCTCGGACTACGATGACTTCCAGGCCAAGGGCTGGACCACCAAGGAGCTCCTGCCGCTCATGAAGAAGCACGAGACGTACCAGCGCGCGTCCCACAACCGCAACATCCACGGCTACGAGGGCCCCATCAAGGTCTCGTTCGGCAACTACACATACCCCATCAAGGACGACTTCCTCCGGGCCGTCGAGACGCAGGGCATCCCCGTCGTCGACGACCTGCAGGACCTCGTCACCGCCCACGGCGCCGAGCACTGGCTCAAGTGGATCAACCGCGACACGGGCCGCAGGAGCGACAGCGCCCACGCCTACATCCACTCGACGCGCGCCGTGCACTCGAACCTGTACCTCGCCACCAACACAAAGGTCGAGAAGGTCATCATCGAGAACGGCCGCGCCGTGGGCGTCAAGACGGTGCCCACGAAGCCGTGCGGCGGCATGCGCGAGGGCAAGACGTTCAAGGCCAAGAAGCAGATCATCGTGTCCGGCGGCACGCTGTCGTCACCGCTCATCCTCCAGCGCTCGGGTATCGGTGACCCCAAGAAGCTGCGGGCGGCTGGTGTCAAGCCCATCATTGACCTGCCTGGTGTCGGTCTCAACTTCCAGGACCACTACCTCACATTCTCTACATACCGCGCGAAGCCTGACGTGGAGAGTTTCGATGACTTTATCCGAGGTGACCCAGAAACCCAGAGGAGTAAGTCGAGATTTTGGTTTTCTGACCTCACAATCCATTTGGATTAAAGCATGCGTTTGCTAACAATGTCTCTCACACAGAGGTATACGAAGAGTGGAACCTCCGGGGCACCGGGCCCCTGGCCACGAACGGCATCGAGGCGGGCGTCAAGATCCGGCCCACGGCCGAGGAGCTCAAGGACTTTGAGCGGTGGCCCACGCCGCACTTCAAGGACGGCTGGAAGTCGTACTTTGAGAAGAAGCCCGACAAGCCCGTGATGCACTACAGCGTCATCAGCGGCTGGTTCGGCGACCACATGCTCATGCCCGCCGGCAAGTTCTTCACCATGTTCCACTTCCTCGAGTACCCCTTCTCGCGCGGCTCCACGCACATCAAGAGCCCCGACCCGTACGAGGCCCCTGACTTCGACACGGGCTTCATGAACGACGAGCGGGATATGGTACCCATGGTTTGGGGTTACATCAAGTCGCGTGAGACGGCTCGCCGCATGGACGCGTACGCTGGTGAGGTTGAGGCTATGGTAAGTTGTCTTCCACAACACTAATCCAACTCGTGTGATACCGGCAAAAAGCTGACACCAAGAACAACAGCACCCATTCTACGACTACGACTCGCCCGCGCGCGCCCACGACATGGACCTCCTGACGACCAAGGCCTACGCCCTGCCCGGCAACCTGTCGGCGGGCCTGGGCCACGGCAGCTGGTCGAGCCCGCTGACCGAGGCGGAGAAGAAGCCCATCTCGACCTACCTCAACTCGCACCACAAGGAGATCCGCGAGGAGCTGCAGTACAGCTCCAAGGACATCGAGGCCATCGAGGAGTGGGTCAAGCGCCACGTCGAGAGCACCTGGCACAGCCTGGGCACCTGCTCCATGGCCCCCAAGGAGGGCAACAGCATCGTCAAGCACGGCGTGCTCGACGAGCGCCTCAACGTCCACGGCGTCCAGGGCCTCAAGGTTGCTGATCTGTCCATCTGCCCTGACAACGTTGGCTGTAAGATTTGACCCCAAGTTTATGTAACACCCCCTTGAAATTGAACATAATCTGATGAATAAATAGGCAATACTTATTCCACCGCCCTTCTCATCGGTGAGAAGTGTGCCGTCCTCACCGGTGAGGACCTGGGCTATTCGGGCTCCGCCCTCGACATGAAGGTTCCCGAGTACAACGTCCCCGGCGAGCTGAAGCACCCGCTTCGCCTGTAAAAATATTAAATTGGATCTGGAAAGGGGGGTTGCAGGCCGGGTTGCCTACTTGATGAATAGTTGAAATTTCCTTGATGACGAGGTAATGGTATCAGCCAGGAGATCAGATTGATTTTGCAACCGAAAGATCTTCGATGCTATGGTCGGCTGCTTCTGAAAAGCGGTGGTTCCTTACATTCTTGTTCGTCCGAGACGTCCCTGACTTTGTCAAGTCAAAATATGATTCTCATTCATTGCTGCTGCATAAGTCTATCTGCCATTGTCTCTATTGCACGCTAGATCCGCTTCTCGTAGAAAAAGGCCGTCAGGTGTCTTCAAAACCCAAGTGCAACTAGGGGTGATTATTGGTTGGGTAATTACAACTTTGCCCATTCCTGATATCTCATCATTGCTCCTCGGGTGAGAACAAGACAGTTACCGTCTCCTGTCATACGGAGAAGGTGGTCCAGGCGGCCCATCATATCCCGAACGTGTCCGAGGCCTGGATGGCCGTGGCGGCTCAAGTATCGGCGGGGGATAGTATTCTCGAGGAGAGACCTGGACAACCCTGGTGAACTGGCCCTGCCTCCACCCATCGCCAGTGTAACGCAGCTCCGGCCCCGCTCGGGATGGAGGGCGGCCCTGCCTCACCTCGGACACGTGAACCCTCGGATCCCTCTCATCCGGCCGGCGCTGCGACTTTGGCCCAGTAGTGGAGCTGCTCGACTCGGATGACTCGTAGACGTTATAGTTCTCCGCCGCGGGCCTCCTCCGCATACCCAGCGGGACTGGGCCAGCCCTCCCGGATGTGGTTGCTCCGCCGCCTCCTCCTCCGCCATCGAGCCGCGGGCTCGCGATCTCCTCCGGGCCGTCACCGCCGTCGCGCAGCTGCTTCAGCATCATGCGCATGCAGGTGACCTCCCGCTCCATCCTGCGCAGCATCACCCGTTGCACCTCGTCCGCCAGCTTGAGCACGTCCGACTTGCTCTGCCACCAGATGAACCGGTGGGCAAAGTCGCACCGGTACACCGCCGACCAGTCCGCGAAGCCCCCCGTCTCCCCGTGCATCTCGACGTCCTCCCGCGGCGTCTTCTCGTCGACAAACTCCTTCTCCACCCACGCGTCGTTGTTCCGCAGCGCCTCGGCCCTCGGCCCGCTCGACACGAGGAATGGCCGCTCCAGGCTCTTGAACTGCCTCCACAGGTCCCGGACGGTCTGGTAGTGCAGGCCGAGCGTCTGCTCCGAGTAGTTCAGCGCGTACGTGTAACCAGCCTGCCCGCGGAGGTTCCCGCTGCTGGCCCGCGGGCTGAGGCCGTTACGGCTCGAGCTGCGGGCGCGCCCTGCGTGTGCTGGGTGCAGTGGGCGCTGGTTGCGCATCTGGGCCTTCCTGTTTCGCAGCTCGCGTGTCTGCTGCCGGAGGGCCTCGCGTTCCTCCATCAGCTGTGCCCGGAGGTTCCCCAGGGCATCTCGGATCTCGACTGGTGCGCTGCGGACTGTGCCTAGGAAGTTGGCGTAGAGGGCGAGGAGATTGAGGACTGTGATTATGAAGGATATTATTCCTATTACGAAGGATATGTATGAGAGGGTTGGAGGGAACGACGTTGGCCCGGAATTGTTGTCCATGGTTGGTTGTATTCGATGCTACCCCAGGCCGCTTGGGCTTCTGTGATGGTTCCTCGAGGAAGGGTTTGATATATTTACGGAAAGAGTGACACTCGAGGAGATATTCCAACGGACGTTACCGCCCTTATTCTCTTCGTTCGCGTGTGCTTCTGATGGCTGTTCCCATCCAACGTCCGGTGATGTTGGTGAGGAGGTCCTGCCACCAGTCTCGCCGGAGCGGTGCGGATGGTACTCTGACATAGCAAGAGACGGGCGACCCGCTTCCGGCAGTAGTTGGTATTGTTATGATGACGTTGGGCTGTTAGTCGCGATACTAATAATGTGTCATGAGACAGGACAGGGCACTAACCATGCGAGATGCATGGAGCCGGGGTCAAGATCTTAGGGGACCTCGACACTGCCGAACAGAGTTCGCACCGGGAGCCAGAGTTTTGGCACAATCTCAGGGATCGTTGGGCTGCGTGGCAGCAAAGGGCCAAGCTGGCAGCCGCGAAATTCGAGACTCCCAAGGAGGAGCCTGAGGCCCGGTATTGGGCAGCGAAGTGGGACACCTCGGAAGTGAAGCATGAATGTTATTACTCTCGAGAGGAGCTGAGATCGTGGCTTGGCGCTGGGAATCGGCCCAATTCATGCACGCCGCCCCAGAGCTTACTGCTATAGCGGTGCAGATACGCTCTGATAAGGGCCACAGCGCATTTCGGACCAGGCATGATGCTGGTCTGCCGAACCGAGAGTTTGGTCGACCTGGGAACCGACTCGGTAGCGTCAGATTGTTATGACAACAACAAATGCCTCGACTTCATGTGGCACGTTAAAAGACAACGATGGTCTGAATTCATGGTGACGCGGAAGCGCGGAAAGGCGTAGTTTGGCACATGACGTCGTCACTGCACATGCGTTTTGGGGCAGCATGTTGTGGTGGACTCGCAATGGACGTGTATGGACAAGATGCTGCCGGGTAAATTGAATTGCGGTACGCATTGCCCTGAACATTAGAATTTGCTCTCTGATCCACCGACGGGTAATTCAATAAGAACTCGTCGAAATACTATAAGGGGTGAAATCATGCATTTCTCAAACATGGCAGTAGTCTCCAGTTTCGACAATGAAACGAGAATGGATATTCAATATCAAGTAATGTTGAATTAAACCCCCATTTGAAGTAAATCTGGAAGGCATTCTGTTTGCAGTTGAACACATGTTCAACCACAAGACCAACTACTTTCCAAATTAGGGTCCGCAGATCCACCGATGAAGACCGCCTTCTTTGGCCACGCACAAATCGGCCTTTGGCAAAGAACCTCTCCGGAAGTATAGACCGTTCCGTTGCCTCGCTTCCACATTGTGGCCACGACGCTGTCGACCGCGACATCTTGCTCGACCCAATTCATCAGGGCAGCAAATGCATCGTACCGAGAATTGTTCTCAAACCCAGGCACCGACCAACCGTTGCCAAGCTGGAAGTCTTGGACATATCCTGCCTGTCCTCCTCCGGCAAACATCCAAGGCGCGTCGACGGTGGTTTTACTTGGCGCGAAGGCCAGAGGCGATGGCGTGTCCCACTACGCCACTATTAATCTCGGCATCTCGACAGTCGGGAGGGGAGGTTACTTACACAATGCTGCATCCCCGGGACGGCGAAGAAGCGGAAGAAATCCGTAACGTTCACGCCGGACAGGGCGCTCTGAGTGCGGTTGTAATACAGTTCCGAGGACTTGAAGGGGATGACACCATCTGCCATCCCATGATACATGAAGATCTTGGGATACAATCCCTTGCTGTTGGCTCTCAGCTCAAATCTATCTGCAGTCGCGACGCTGTTCTCTCGTGCTCGCGAGTCCAACACAGTCGAGGAGTTGTAGCTTGTGGTCTGCCAGTCCGGCCCATAGTTCAGGAAATACCGCTCGTAGTCCCCATCGAAGCCGGTCGTGCTCGATGCCGTGAGAAAGGTCGACCACTGGTCTTCGGAGCTGACCTCGAAGCCGTTATGGACAAAGTCGGCCCCTCCGTCGATGTAGTAGTCACCGTAGACGAGCTGCGCGATTTCGACCTGCCCACTGCTGAGACACGGGCTCGGGTTGCTCGGTGACCCGCACTCAATATCGTCCCAGTTGATGCGACAAGTTTCGGGTGAGCTGACGATGCCGTCCTCGAGGCCGTCTTGAGCGTCGCACTGGGCTTGCACGAAAGCCGCCAGGGTGCCAAAGTCGGAATGGTTCAGTCTGGTCGCGTTGCTCGCGTGGTTCCAGACGCCGATTTGCGTCAACCAGGGCATGTAGTTCTTGGTGTTCCACGCAGGGGCGCCTATCATGAGCCCGTCAAAACTGTCAGGGTACTCCTGGATCTCCTTGAGCCCCTGCCTCCCACCCGTCGAGCAGCCGCTGTAGTAAGACCCCGTGACATTCGAGCCATAGAACGCCTCGGTGAGAATCTTGCCGTACGTCACAGCACCGTGCATCGCAACCGAGCCCCAGTCCGCTCGCAGCCCCGGGTCAGCAGCCCAGGACTGGTCGGAAGCCGCGGAAAGATGGCCCGTGTCGGTTGTGACCGTCGCCATCCCGTACCAAGGGCCCGGGCTCATGTCATGCCAGTTGATGCCTCCGGCGAACGAGTAGCCGCCCACCACCAGGAATTTCCCGCTCCATTGGTTCGGCAGGAACAGGCCGAGATTGTAGGACGAATTGCCCTCGACCACTTTGGCGATCACGGCGCAGAGCGCGGGAAAGTTCCAGGCGAAGGCCGGGTTGTAGCCTGGGTCGTCTTCGGCTGACTGCCCGTAGCGGTTTGTTGGCAAATACGAGGGAAATGCCGTGGTGTTTAATATTGATACGCCTGCTGGAAGTGTGCCGAAGCCTTCAGTGGAGCAGGAAGCCGCGCTGGTTTGCGAGGCTAGGTTCCATGACGCCCACAGGACTGATTGTAAACGCATGATTTGGTTGAAGTTCCATGATGGAAAGAAACGGCGGTGGTTCTCCCACACGTCAGCAATGGGAGTGGTTGTCGACGTCAGCGGTGGTAGTGGTTGTCCGAGTGCCCAAGCTTATTCTATCTCTGGGTGTGTTTTGACCCCCGCCTAAGCACTAGGCCAAGGAAAGTCAGTTTAACTTCCCTCAATGGGAAGGGGGATGCAACGTCATTTGAGGACATCTCGGTAATTATCCTCCGATCGTTGAGCTTCTGTCTCGCTCGTCGGGCGTCGCGTTTTCCTCTTAAATATCGATGGCCCCTACGAACTACCTGCCACCGCTGCCGGTCGGAGTGCCCAGGAATGGACGACCCGCAGCTTCCGGGGACGTAGACTATCTCCGCTAGCATCTGGGCAGCGGTCCACGTGTTGGAGATCGCGCATGTCAGCGAGACCATCCGGAGGTGGGTTTACTTCCCCGCAGCCTCATTGCCCGGGTTTTTGTATACCCGGCTCGCTATCGCGAGATCGATGCGAGTGACGCCTAGAAGGGCTATCGAACATTCTGCTTTACAGGTTTGTTTGTTTAAAAGACGTATTCAAGGAAAGGGTGGGGAATCGACAACATCAAGGCGCATCATTCTGCTCGTCCCCGCTGCGGAGTGAGATCTGATCCATATTTCCCATCTTTGCACTCTCGAGTCGAGCACCACCCTGCCAACATGAGTGACTCATCAAACATCATCCACACCGACGTCCTCATCTGCGGCTCCGGATCCGCCGGACTGACAGCAGCTCTGTGGCTCGCAAAATACGGTGTCGCCTTCCGTGTCCTCGAACGTCGCGATGGGCCGCTGGTCAAGGGGCAGGCGGATGGAGTCCAGTGCCGCACGGTCGAGATATTCGAGAGCTTCGGGCTGTCGGACCAGCTCCTCCGGGAGTCTTACCATGTGCTGGAGCTGGCGTTCTGGGCTCCGGATGAGGGCACGGAATTGAGCGCCGGTGAAAAGGGGGGCATCAAGTGGTCTCATTACGCCCCTGATACGGAGCCAGGGTTGAGTCACCAGCCTCATGTGATTCTCAACCAGGCTCGTATCAATGAGATGATCACGAAGGAGATGCTGAGGTGCGGTGGCGCTGAAATCGACTATGGCTACGACGTGAAGACCGTGCACGTCGACAGCAACACGGCGGGAGACCCGGAATCGTACCCGGTGACGGTCACCGCCTTGAAGAACGGAGTCGAGCAGGTATTCCGAGCGAAATATGCCTTGGGCTGCGACGGAGCACACTCTGCTGTCCGCAAGGCTCTTGGTTTCAAGATGCTCGGTGATTCTACCGACGCGATCTGGGGCGTCATGGACCTCTACCCCCGCACGACGTTTCCCGATATCCGCAAAAAAGCCGTCATACAATCGGTCAGCGGCAACCTGATCATAATCCCACGTGAAGGCGACTCGCTTGTAAGGTTTTACATCGAGCTGCCACCGGATACTGTGGCCAGCAAAGTCACCTTGGAAGATTTGCAACAGCGGGTCAGGTTGATATTCAGACCGTATGAGATGGATATCGCAGAGACGACGTGGTGGTCCGCATATCAGATCGGGCAGAGACTTGCGGATAACTTCCACGAGCAATATCGGGTCTTCCTCACAGGCGATGCTTGTCACACACACAGCCCAAAAGCGGGTCAGGGTATGAACGTCAGTTTGCAGGACGGGTACAATATCGGGTGGAAGCTGGGTTCTTACCTGACAGGGCAGGCGACCCAGGATCTGGTCAAGACATACGTCTGCGAGCGCCAGCAGACAGCGGCAGAGCTGATAGAGTTTGATCGCATGTGGAGCAAGATCTTCAAGTCGGGAGCCAACGGAACTGGGGCAGACTACGTGCGTGATCAGTTCGTGAAGGCTGGGAGATATACGGCTGGTCAGGCGTATAAATATGGCAGTTCTATCATCACATGGCCATTAGAAGAAAGCCAGAAAACTAACGGGGTGGCTTTCGGTCACCGGGAATCTCAGCTAGTGGTGGGGATGCGTTTCCCCAGCGCACAGGTCGTGAGGTACAGTGATGGGAAAGTCCACCAGCTCTTGAGTGTTCTGCGGTCAGATCGGCGCTGGAGGATCGTGGTATTTTCCGGAGACATTCAACAACCGGAAACACAAGAGCGTGTGCACCAAGTTGCTTCAGCTCTAGAGTCAACCATTAAGGCTTTCACAAGTAAACACGCAGACGAGGACAGTGTTATCGAGTGTCTGCTCGTGCTCAAGACGAAAAGAACGGGCATTGACTTGGGCCATATCCCGAAGGTCTTCACGCCTATTACAGGGAAGCACAAAATTCAAAGTAAGTCGTTAGACGCGCTTATGAGACATTGAGTACCCAGATACTGACTTGAGTAGGTCTGCACAAGGTGTTCGTGGATGATGAGAGCTACAATTCGGGGCATGGCCACACTTTTGATACGATAGGAGTCGATCACAAAATAGTCACGGTTGTGATAGTCCGTCCTGATCAGTGTGAGTTTATTCTAGACACTTTCCCGTCATCCTCATTGCTTGCTCACATATCTCATAGATATATCTACCGTCATCCGAGATGAGGATTTGGGTTCCCTCAACTCATTCTTCAGAGGCTTCCTCATCACTCAATCTTAATTCGATTGTGCTATTGAAAGCGCGTAAAGTACTCCAGCTCCACGTATCGAATAGTTCAACCTTCATCTAGCATATTAGATTCCCAGATAACACACTGAAAAGAGTCCTTCAGAATCACCCCCCTCTCCCAATGACACATCACCAATTCATAGCCCCACAAATTCTGTGATCATTCGGACTTTGAGGGCGGGAATAGGTACTGCCGTCCCAGAAAGCAAATATGGGAATGAAAGATGGAAAGAGCATAGATGGACTGAAAGTGACTCGTTGACTGACAAAAGGAGATAACAATCCAAGAGCCTCAAAAATACCAGTCAAAAATGCTGCAGCAGAGGAAGGCTCGCTGATTAGATCATATTAGATATCTTCTGCAAACTCTCGAATACCAATACAATTTGCATTCTTTGCACCTCAGGCTTCCGTACGCTTTACCAAGGACAGTCCTCACATTGGTCAACACCGGCATCCATAACCACACTGCCTCTTGTTTCAAATTCAGACGCCGAGCTTGAACTTCAGCGACACGGTGTTAGACACTCGATCACAGAACGATCAATGACTAGCAGGTAGGAAATACCGACAAGAAAGCCAGATACCACTATGTTTAAAGGGGAGTAACATAAGAAGAAAATCTCAATAGCAGTAATTGATCTCCTGGTCTGTCAAGCCATGTGGAGAATACAATTCATACTTGTTATTCCTCATCTGAAGAGATCAGCTCAAGCAATGGTTGGAACATCGGAGATGCTCACACGCAACTTGTATTCACCCCTATACTTCTTTTCCAAAAGGTCCTTCAACTTTGCCTCATCGATCCAGGAGCCACGAATCACCTGGGGCGGACCGTACTTTTCACTAGCGCTGGAAGTTGCCGAGCTGGACCGTCTTGAGGAATATTGATGGGTACTTTCGAAACTTGGGGCCCTTGGATTGAACCAGTCCCTGGGGCTCAATAGGTACCAGTACCCGTTGGTCATGATTTAATAGTTCTTTTGCGTCTCGAATGCTTTCCGTGGGCTCGAGAGACCACATGATCTGAGAGCAATGATAGGGGGCCCATCCCCGCCCCGCCCAACATGCCTGCCCAATGTTATACTGGATGAGGCTCTGCTGTCTAGGTCTGCCGATATTGAATTCCTCGATCGGCACCATGCTTTTCGCTGTTTCCCCACCTCCGGCCTGAATAGGTCGGCTTTCAAAATCAACCACTGACATGACCGTAATCAAACCGGTGTGCATCACTGCACGAGCTGGCTGTGGCTAAAGTCTGGATACAACCACAGATGCCGCCACATGTTTTGCTCTAAATGCGATTGGTTATCTGGCGTGGGGGTTGAAAATACCCGAGCTTGGCAGAAGTTGATGCAGCCTGAGCCAAAGACACGAATAAATTCATGACTATGGCATGGCCTGTGTATCTGACCACATGTATATAGCAATAGAGAATCTTTTGTTCCGAGTGAATTCGTGCGAGGTTCGCATACAACAAATAAGGACTTTTTAAATGTTTGCTGAAATTGGATTGACAGTTTAATCACTCGAGATGTCATGTGGGTCGGAATCAAGTGTCCCGATGGAAGACTCGGGATGGGCGAATGGCTCACTCAGCAAAGTGCAGAAACGGCTCAGGTGCCACAGGCAGAGGGGAACTTGATTATTGATAATCCAGTGGGGGCTGCACACCATTTCGGGGACTGTATGCAAGTAAGCATACCTCCGTAGGCAAGCTAAAAAGGCAAGACTCTTGCTGTGCGCATCAACAGCCTGCTCAATTCAACACACACGCATCTCTTTCCGTGGCGAGAAATCTCTTGCTTTCGCCTGCATTACAACCTTGGATTAGACACTTCATTGGCCCCCAAAACATTGCTTATGATGAGCATCTGACAGTGAGCGTGTTGCCCACAGGTCCTTCAGGCGGGCCCAAGCATACATATTTGCTTTTCATTTCTTTTTGGCCCAAGGACTGACAAATACGCAATAGCACTATCCCACAACACACCAGCATGGCCGACCACACCGTCCCACGTTGCATGTAGGGGGTCGTTTCTTGGATAGCTGCTGCAAGGTGACCCCGACGTCTCTTTGATTTGCTGCATGCAATCAGCTGCACCTGCCACCACCACCTCTTCTGTTTCCGCAGTTGGGTCTTAGCGAAGGAGGGGTTTTAGGTTCGGATTGCAATCGACCTAGGCCATTCATGGTGGTACGGGACTGGCCACGCATCTTCGGACACATTTCTTATCTCATCTTGGCCTGTTCGTAAATGCAGGCTGAGATGCAACGTCATTGGGGAACAGAAAACACCACCCACACGCTTGATACCGGACCTCCAAGAAACGTCACCCGCGCCCATATTACACAAGAACTCTTGCGAGCATCCAAAAAGGACTGCAACGACTCCCGCCATCGGTTCATACCCCGTGCCAAGCTCGTTGACATCATTAATGCTGAGCTTGTGGAACAGCTTCTGCAGAAAATTCCTGGAGGGTGCACGCAAGACGTCGGTCACAGGCAGAATGTGGTACGGCACATTTCCCCAGGTCCCGGAGAGTGCTCCTGTGGTCGCGGACACTGCACGGGACGACGAATGATTCTCGCCACATTATTCCTCTGCGGCAGAGAAGACCTCATCCTGTCTTTCCTTCCCCCAGCAGAGCACCAAGCATGTGACAAGAACTTACCTCTCCTTCTCAACTCAGCTGAGGATTTTGATTATGGTCTCAGCGCAGAGGAAAGAGAACTTTTTACTCATTTCAAATGGCATGTGTATACCCCATTCCTCAATGGCACCACTTCAGAAAACAGGGGTTTTGCTGCTTTTCGCGAGGAAGTCTCTCTCCCGTGGATGGAGAAAACAAGAATAGGGGAGCAGGTGTCCGGCGAGGTGTCCTACGTGGAAAAGATTGAGATTCACCATTTGAATCACGATTTGGTGAGCTGCGCTGTTGAACCCAGTCGCGCTGTGGGCCTGGGCTCCAACTTGTGGAAGACGCAGGATCAAGACAACGTCTTCGCTCTCAAGACCTTCGAACAGAGATTGGTTCCCGGGATGTCAGAGGACAGATTCCGCCACGAAGTTGACGCCAACCTCGACGCGCCGAAACACGAGCGAATCGTCCGCCTCCTCACAGCTTTCAGCTACCGAGAGAAATTCTATCTGATTTTCCCACTCGCAACCGAAGGCAGCCTGGAAAAGCTTTGGAAATCGTACATCCCAGAAGGCATCGATCAACCCGAGCAGCCTACGCCGACTAGAGAACCCGAACAGCCTACGACAACAAGAGTTGCGCATTGGTACTCGGATAAGTGGCTGATCGGCGAATGCCTTGGGATCGCTGAAGCATTGTTGGCTACTCACGCCCTTCCTGGTGATCACCCTGAAGGAACAAGTGGCCTTCTTCATGCAGATATCAAACCCGAGAACATCCTCTGTTTCCCGGAATCTGAACTTGGCAAACCTTCAATCATGTTAAAGCTTGCAGACTTCGGAGAGGCCAAGCGGGTCAAGCCGAACGTGGATCTGAAGGCAGGCAAGGTGGCACATGTGAAGACTTATCGACCACCAGAGCATGCTACAGGCAACATCATCACACTGAGTTATGACGTATGGTGCCTAGGGTGTTTGTTCCTGGATTTCGTCACTTGGGCAATACTTGGTCAGGATGGTATCGATTCCTTCAATGAGCGCCGTGAGGGCGAGGAAGATGAAGCTGCTGTTACTAAAAGCCCTGGACAGGTTATTGAGGACACGTTTTTCAAAAGGGTCAAGCAAGAGTCTGTGCCTTTCATTTTGAAGAGATTGCAGTTGGGACGCAGCAGCGAGATGAAAGTCGCCTCGGGGCGGGTCACAACAACATATTCTCTATGGGCCGCTTCGCATGTGAACACTACGTCACGGTTGAAAAATTCGGTTGTTTCGGTAAGCGAACATGGCTCATTTCTATCTTGGTTCCACGGTCCCATTTATGCACAAAGCTAACACTCTTTCAGCATCTGACGTTTTTGCAACAGCATGACAGGTGCAGTGATCAATTGAAACGAGTAGTATCGTTTATTGGCGAGAAGATGCTGGTTGTGGATCCCGAAAAACGGGCGGATTCTCTTGAAGTGCGAAACTTCTTGAAAATGGTTGTGGACAGTACATGACACTCCACAATATATACGCAGCCAGCCTACTCCCACTACACAACTGGACCTCTACATTTGGTCCCATAATCAAGACCGCGCAACGTTCAGAACACGAAGAATCTGGGATCCGAGCGCAGCTTTAGATTGGGCATATAGTAAGAGTCAATTCTTGAGCAAGGCGTGGGCAACTTCGTTCTAAACCGCAGTCTGCTCTATAACCATCCAGGTAGTAGCACCTCCTGGTACATTCTAGGGAACGAGATAAAAGTCACTAATCTTTTCAATCCCCATCATCATTTTGACGGTCCCTCTCAGCCTGGATAAATGCCTTGAGCGCTCCCTCGATCTCTTCCTGGTCAGACATTAGTTGCCATTCGTACACACAACCCTCACAACGCCTACCTTTTCGAGCTTCCGTGGCAGTCTCAGCCCGATCTGGCCGTCTTTCATATGCTAAATTCCGAGGTTAACTCAAACAGGAGATCCTGCGGAGAGTAACCTACATACCTTCACCTTGATATTGTCATCCGTGAACCCCAACGTCTTCAAGTAAGTTATCAAAACACTGGGGTCTTGATAACGGTGTTTGAAGACGTCCGTAGGTTCGAATTCCTCAGGCAGGCTCATGTCGTCTTTCTTTCCAAAACTAACGTAGTCTAGAATTCTCTTGAGGAGTGGCATTTTAACACTGGACTCTCAATAGACGGCCGCGGTGGGGCTTTAGGTATATATATGCGATGAGACCTTTGACGGTACCCGCCTTCTAAGGATGACTCGTTTCGAAGTTCTCAACGTAAACTCCGCCACAGACAAAGTGGATAAAATAGTTTGGGCGGTGACAAGGCAAATCGCGTCCCACTTGTTAGGCAGTCTCAGGAAGGCTGCTAGGCTGCCTCGTTTCAACCGTGCGAAATACTGTTTTCGTCCAGGTCGCAACACACATGAAGTGCAAATTTTTCAGTGCGCATCTGGAGCTGAAAATATCCCTCTGACCTGTGCGGTACCACGATGTGGCAGGACGGACGTTTTTGAGCATGAAACGGGCGGTGTGAGAGAAGAGGGTGTGCAAACAAGCCCCGAGCTGTGCCGAGAATCTGCAGATGCACTCTTGTCATGCTTGCATGAGCCACTGCTCACTTGCAGATCCGCCTAGGTTTGCGAGTGGTCTCGCCCATCCTGAATGTGCATAATGCAATGCACGGCAGCAGTGCGGAAGTGCCCAGCATGGCTGCGTGTCTGCGCCCGATTGTGCTATTATGGTATGCCACATGACAACGTGGCCTCCCCTCAGAGGTCGAATCGCTCTACATTCACTTGAACGAGGCTCTGGCACGGGATGTCCCTATCGGGCACCAAATGTGACTGTCTTCTGCCGAGCAGACCGGTCAGCACCTCGACCTGGACCGCAAGAGCCAAGCAGTGCCCTTGGATTAACTGTGATAACACCCCATGCATTCGCATCGCATCCATTTGCCTGATGTCTTTGGTAGCTACTTTTGTTGGCTCCCCGAATGCAATTCTCCAGACCCTACGATACCAGTCCCAACGGCGATGGAGTGGCTGATATCAACCACAGAATTCAAAAAGAGAGACAGGACCTGCTTCGATTTTCACCCCAGCCAACCCTTCAAAGCCCTCGCTATCAAGATTGAGTGGAATGAAAATGTTCGTCACGGTTGCACCTCCATTGCAAAGTCCCCCCTAGAGTGCTCACACACCTATCTATACAGGGGAGTGTGGATTTCCAGCACAAGGAAATCACATCAGTTTCTGAGTATGGAGCTTGGATAAAAAGTGTAAGTTGTTCGCGGATTTCAACTAATGTTGATAAACTTACGCGTGCAAGATAGTCCCGGCCATCTTCAGCAGGGCCGCATCGCCCCACCTTGTTGCTAGCCATGCACAGACGGGTAGAAGATCAAAAGACAATTGACATGTGTGGGAAGAAGACGCCCCTGGCTTACAAAGAAGAAGACTTCCGTGGCTTTTCCAAAGATCTGTGTCAACACAGATCACTTGCCTTGATACTTGCTCGAAAGTCCACTGCTGTGTTCAGCTGCAGGTCGGTGACATGGGATGGTTCAGACGCCTTTGGCCTCTCGACGGGTACGTTGCTCAATTCTGTCCCGCGCAGGACCATAGATCCGTTCTCCGCTTCCACAAGTACTTTCTGGTGATCTCATGAGCTTCGAAGAGCTGACAAGTGGTGTGAATCAGTCTATCACTGCAAGTCAGATACAGATTCCCTCAAACGAGAAGATGACATTGTACTGTCCTCGACCTGTTTCACCGATACGCCAGTAACATTCGCGGTCATGTACGGGTGTACAGATAAGGTCATGGGGGATACAAAACTTTGGCTGGAAAGATGTGGAGGGTCTGCACTTCACCCTTTGGTACTCCCGATGGTATTCGCAGAGCACGAGCGAAAACGTCTCTTCAATGCAATAGACGAGAAAGCCACAAAGCTTGAGGCAAGGATTCTTGAGCTCGAGACGAGAGTCAAGAAAGCTACCAAGGAAGAAGTAGAGGAAAGCGGAGAGAAAGGCCAGAAAAGACAACCCATGACGCAGAGGGACTGCGAAGCCATAGACCTGTGGCGTTCAATGAGTTCCCTGAAGAATGGGCTCGAGGGTCTGCATACGGAGCTCGGTTCTATGAGGGAGCATCTTCACACGATACCGAAATCCCTTCCAAAGCGCGACCCGGACTGTGGAGATCGGATTTCAGATCAAGGACCTGAGGTATACATTGATGCCAGACTGAAGGAGATGATGGCCGAGTTCCGAAGCAAAATTCGTGGCTGTGAGGGTCTTCTTGGCAGCATGACACTGGCAACTCAGATGGTACGAACCCCCCACCCCCTGCCTGCTTCCACTGCCTGATCAACCAGACCTGACGAGTTGCAAGGAGTGGAACTACTACACAAGACGTGATGCGCAAGTCAATTTCAGCATTGCTACGGCAACGAGGATGGACGGTAGTCAGATGAAGCAAATCTCACTTTTGGGCATGATCTTCCTGCCTGGCACATTCCTCGCGGTAAGTGGCCTGCCATCAAGCTCCATGTTCATGGCTGATCCAGGACCAGACCTTCTTTTCCATGACCTTCTTCAGCTGGATACCGGACGGCAGTGCTCAAAAGATCTCGCCGTGGCTTGCTCTCTATGCAGGGCTTACCTTGCTGCTGACATTGGGGACCGTATTTTGGTTCAGATATCTGTCGCCAATCCAATTGGAAGACGCAAGAAAAAGCGTCCAGGAGGACCTGGACAAGATAAGTCTATTCCCGAGGCTAAGTTGGCGGACCTCTTCATCTTCTGTTGAGATAAAGGATCTCGAGTTGGGCTAGTTGTGATGGAGCGATGACTTTCCTCTAGGCGGCAGCTGGATAGGTATATCTGGTGCCATTCATCTGGCTCAGAAGAAGCCGGAGACTGCTACCGGACACATTGTCCGGTTTCCTCTCCACTAAGCCCAAGATTGTGACAGCATTTCTACAGCCTGATGGCAAACTGTGAGCATTATCAATTTACCAGACTCGAACATGGCTTCATTAATTTGGGTTTTCGTCATTGGATCCGAGTCTTGCGAATTAATGCTCAATGACATTTCCTTTCCGACATCAACCCACACCAATAGCTATGGTCAGAAGCCCCCGTCGAAACTCACCCCTGGCGTGCCATCCTCGTTCTCCGAGTAGTACCCACACCTCCCCGTCACGCACGTCCAAAATGCCCTTCCAGCCTTCTTTTCCTTGCTCTGGCCAATTATGTCTAGTCTTGAGGGTTGCTCACAGTCACAAGGCGGATTCCCCGCGGACATGCCCTTGGTATCCGCCCAGCACACCCATCGGCGCTCCCACGGGCACGAGGGGCAGATGTAGTAGGGTCGGCCGGCGTTGACGCTGTTCAGCGAGTTGGTCACCAATCGGATGGCGACTTCATTGCAGGTATGGCATGTCGGCTGGCGGGGACGGATTTGGATCTCATACTCTGGAAGTGTAAGGAGGAAGATAGGAGACGAGGACGAGGGCGGGGAGGAGCACGAGGCTTGGGAACTTGGCTCGCTTTTAACGTGCATGGCTCTGGATTGTACCCAAAACTTATGAGGAACGGGGTGCAACAGCTTTGTTCATGTCACACTATCTGCAAAAATCAGTTGCTCGAGGATGTGTCTCGTTAGATAGTGATCTATAATAAAAGAACAGGAAGAGTGTAGACATTAATCGAGGTGGAGATAGGAGGATTAAATAGCGATCATGAAATGCTTGCGCCGCATCAGACGGCTGATCGACTTCACCAGGTCTGCCTGCGCCAATAGCCAACAGGCGTCAAAGCCTCTGCAGCATGCGGGAGGCCTACCACCTTCGACTACCGAATGAGGAGCCCGGGACCAATGACATGTACGAGGGATGGCCGGAAATGTGTGTGTTTGTTTGCTGCAGACTACATGATGCGATGCGCCCGATGGAGCTCTGTCGGCCTGAAGTGTCCGAAGTCGACTGCCTAGCATAATTTGTAGCAGAACGAGTTGAGGAGAGACAATATCTCATTGTCACTCCTTCGACCACTGGCAGCGTTGGAATTAAACGGGCACCACTCCGTCTAGCAACTTGTCCTTGTATTGGTCATATCGTGACGGAAATTGCTGCAGGTTGGGTCGTGAAGTTGCGAGGAGAGTAGTTAAAGCATGGGCCGTGAGGTGACTCTGAAGGGTGAGGTCGAAAGTCTGGGCACATGCAGATCATCCGTACCCGCAAGAAAGCTGCTGTTGCTCCACACTTGGGGAGCCCCTCCCCCGCGACTTCCTGCCTGCTGAACCCTGAACCCAGCCAGCCAAGCGGGAAGCTCGCGTCATGGCAGGACTAGCTTCCGCTCCTGCCTGTTTGCTAGTCCTGCCTCCAGCTCTCTAGGCTTGGGAGAGATCTCCATTCACTCACTACTGAACCGTGTACGCGTTTAGCCAACTCAGGAAGTCTGTTTTGTTGCCCCCGTCCATTGTTCTCGCAGCCCTCATCCGCCGCCATGTAAGTCAGTCCAGCCACAAGGCCCTTGTCTCGGATCCAAACACCCCAAGCTGACCCGTTGTGCTCCCCTCCCTCAGGATCGACGCCTCGTCCCGTCTACGGCGGGCGATCCACGCCAACGACGCCCTCCTCGTCAAGCGCATCCTGCACTCGCACCCGAAGCTCCTCCACAACCCAGACACCTCCCAGGGCGGGCTGTCCAACTCGAACCTGCACCTCGCCGCCTCGCTGGGCCACCTCCCCATCGTCAACCTGCTCCTCTCGCTCGGCTGCGAGGCCGACTGCCCCTCTCTCAACGACGACTACCAGACCGCCCTGATGCTGGCCGCCGGGGCCGGCCACACCGAGATCGTCCACTTCCTCAGCGAGCGAGACCCGCCCATCATCCTGCGCCGGGACATCAGGGGCCGCGACGCCATCATGGAGGCCGCTCGCGGCGGGCACGACACCGTCCTGCAGATTCTGCTGACCTACGTGCCGTGCGGGCCCGAGCAGGCCGTCCGCAACGCAGACGCCGAGGGCAACACCGCGCTCCACTTTGCGAGCAGCAACGGCCATATGCTAGTGCTGAGGACGCTGCTGGCGGCAGGTGCCGACGCCGAGCGGAAGAACATATGGTCCTGGACTGCTATTGCCTACAGCGCCACAGTCGAGGCCGAGGTCTACCTTAAGAAGCTGATCGTCGAAACTGAAGCTAAGAGGAAGTTTAACAGACAGGCTGACGAGTCAAGGAGGGGCACCGGCTTGAAGGGTGGGCTGCGGATGGTCGGCGATGTCGAGGACTGACCAGGCCGCGACTGTGAGAGGTAATCTGCGTGGAATGTTGTGTCCTACAATCACGGCGGATTCGTTTCGTACAGCTTTCAGCATGCTTCTACGCGACGAAACTGCAATGGCAGGGCTGCCGTTTTCACCGCTCCAAAGCAGTCGCTTGCGACAGCTACTTCCGGTAGTGGCGAGCGTTGTCCCTTTGATGGGTGGCATGATGGAGCGACTATACGAGACGGTGCGTTACGGCATGTCGACAGGGATGCAACAGTTTGACCCTCGGCAAGTCATGCGACGCTCCGAGAACAGCTTTTTGCCTTGGATGCCAGAAGCACAACCTTTTCGGAGTACACCACTTGTACCAGGATGGCCAACTGAAGGATGGATCGTGGTGTCCTGTTATGGCTTACAAAACACTTCAGAGCCGGACCCGATTGTCCATCGCTCACATGCGGAGAAGTTGCAGCAACGTCGCATCACGGCCTCACGCCCTGATTGTGTCCCAATTTCGGAGTCGCTGGCCAATTTCCGTCAGCTCGAGGGCCAACATTAACCCCAAACCTGGAACCTTGGAGGCAGGATTCGGCCGGCAGTCGGCATGCCCGATGCAAAAACCGGTTCGCGCCGTCGACCTCGGCGCCACACGGTCGCGGCCCCATCCATCGCTTATCTTTGAGCAGATAAGGGAATACCCGCTTGGGCACGCATCGGTCGATCCATCGGCCATGCTAAAATTCTGTCTTGGCCCCAGACCTCAAATAAATTGCCTCAGGAGTCACATCTTCTTGCTTCTTGTCTGTTTACACGTGTGATACATACTTTTACGATGTGCTGAGGCCAACCGGTGCGGGAAGCATCGTGTCTGTCAGAAAGACAAGAAACAGGAGGAACAAAGTCCACACCCACCAGCCGACTGCAAGATCATCGTGTGTCGCGTGTCTTGTCGCCTTGGCTTACCCGCCCCCGAATCCACTTCGCAAGTCGATGGCAGTTGCCTCCGAACTCACTCATGATCAGTCCAATGACGGGCTCGAAATCATACGTCCTTCTCTTACCCAAGATGAGCTAGAGGACATCCCCGGCACGCGCCGCCTCTTCGACAGTGAGGGCCACACCCTCCTGTCGCTCGGCGGCGATGCCTCATCGCTCAAAAAACATGGCGACATTGTCCTAGTCCCGCAGCCAACCGACTCGCCTAATGACCCCCTACAATGGAGCATGGCGCGCAAGATCTGGCACACAGCACTCGTGTGCTTCATCACCGCCCTGACGGCCGCCACGTCCAATGACGCAGGCTCCGCCTCTGAGGGCTTCAACGAGGAGCTGGGCATCGACTACTCGTACTTCAACACGGGTGCCGGCGTCCTCTTCATAGGAATCGGCTACTGGGCGTTGCTGTCCTCGCCCGCCGTGCATCTCTACGGCCGGAGGCTGCTGTACCTCATCTCCATGATCTTCGGACTTATTGGTAGCGTCTGGTTTGGCGCTGCTAAGAGCGCCGACGACACCATCTGGAGCCAGCTGTTTGTTGGCGCATCCGAGGCCGTTGCCGAGGCAGTCGTGCAGTTGAGCCTCATGGACCTGTGGTTCGAGCACCAGGCTGGCGCGGCCATCGGCGTGTACGTCCTTGCCACCAGTGTGGGAACCTACATGGGCTCCCTGATCGCGAGCTACGTCTCCGAGAGCTTTTTAGGCTTTCGCTGGGTCGGCTACATGGGCGCTGCCTTCTCGGGCGGCACGTTTCTGCTACTGTTCTTCGGCCTGGAGGAGACAGGGTTCGACCGCGCGGGTTACACGACCATGCACGGCCTCAATATCACGGAGCGGGTCGGCCGCGAGGAGGTAGTCGGCGGCAGTGAGAAGAAGTCCGACGCGGCGGCGGGCGGTGTGTCGGGGACGGCGACGCCACTCGCGGGCGGCGGCGACCTCGAGAGGTCCGGTTCGCGGTTCGCCGAGCCCGAGGCACAGAAGCCGTACTGGCAGCGGATCCGGGTCATCACACCGGCGCGCAACCTCCGCGGCACGGGGTTCAAGCAGTACTTCAAGCGGCTGTTTCACACGCTCAAGGTGTTCACCTTCCCAGCGGTGTGGTACGCGGGCCTGCAGTGGGGCGCGCAGAGCGCGTGGCTCACCTTCTACCTGACGGTGGAGCAGGACACGTGGTACGATGCGCCGTGGTACTACACGGACGGCGAGGTGGGCAACATGAACATCCCGACCGTCATCGGCGCCGTCATCGGGTGTTTCATCGCCGGATGGGGCAGCGACTGGTTCACGCTGTGGCTGACGCGGCGGAGGGGCGGCATCATGGAGGCAGAGTGCCGCTTGTGGCTCATGATACTGCCAACTATCGTCTTCCCCACGGGCATGTTCTTGTTTGGAATCGGATCCGGCCGCGGCTGGGACTGGCCCGTCCCCTACGTCGGGCTGGGGTTCATCGGGTTTGGGTATGGTTGTGCGGGGGACCTGTCCATGGCGTACCTCGTGGACGCGTACCCGGAGATGGTTTTGGAAGGTATGGTGGGCGTCGCGGTCATCAATAACACCATCGGGTGTATCTTCAGCTTCGTCACCAGCCCGTGGATGGACGCCAGCGGCGTCGAGAACACGTTTATTGCCGCGGGGGTGCTGGCTTTTGCGGCGCTGGCTACCAGCTTGCCCATGGCGCTGTTCGGCAAGGCGGCGCGGAGGCGCACGCGTGAGCGTTATAATCTGTTTGTGGCTGGGCGTGATGGGCTGGAGAGCTGACGTGGGTTCTGATGACCCTTGTTGCCTGCGTTGTGGTTCGGTTGTGTGTGTGTGGAAAGGTGCTTCTCGTCCGTGGCTTTGCTGTGAGGGACATCTTGTTAGTGTGGTGTCTCTTGAGAGGATTTTGCTGGAAGTCGGAAAGTAACCTGGAACTGGTGGTTGATATACCCATGTTGCGCTTTTGTGATTGTACACGGAGGGAAGCGTTGTGGGGTAGATGTAATTGGTAATTGATCAAGAACCAGTGCAATATTGGTCGTCCGATTTGGCATGTGTTTCTGTTGCCTTTGCTTCTTGTGAGAGGCGCTGGAGCTCTTTTCACATCCGAGCTCCATCAAATAAGGTATAACACAGCTAAATCTGGACCGGCAACAAAAACCACAATCGATGTAAACCTCACTTAGCTGTGTCGTTCCGTGATCCCCCGGTAGCGGCCATTCGGCCTCAAGATCACCCTCTCGCTTCCCCTACCCTCAGTCAACTTTGAATGCCAGTAAGAATAGATTTCATAACGAGGCTTTCCAAACCAAGCACGCCATGTCCGGCTTCAACTTGTTTCAACTTGCCTGGGGCACACCGATACCACGGAACAACCTTTCATCTGCCACTATAACTCTGGAAGTTTTCCATGCCGTTGGCTAGTTGTGGTTCAAGTCAACGGCGGACAATGACGCCATTCTCTTCGGATTCCCAAGCTTCCAAGCAACGACGGGTTTGGAGATGACAACTTTCGTCCAGTTCCAGGCTTGCAAAGACTGCCCACAGCAACAAAGAGTGGCGATCGAAGAAGGTACCCACTTCGTCTGCCTCCCTCCCTCCCTCCCTCCCTCTCTTTTTGCATCTGCCTCGAAGAGGTAATTATGCTCTTGCGCCTGGGACTCAACCGGAGCCAGGAAACCAACAACAGGGCCAACGGTCTCTGCCCCAGTGGTGCGTTGGTAAAGTCGATAAGCCGCTGCGATAAGCTACCACTTTCTCCCGCCGGGGGAGATGGAAGCAGAAGGCTTCGATCCACTGCCCCGAGCGCCTTCCTCCTTCTTGTAGCACCTTCCATCTCCAAGAGAGTCTTCCTCTTCCTGAGATGCGTGCCATGTCCTTCCTCATCTTCGGCAAAATTGAAAAATCTGCCACTGGACAATGCAGAGAGGCCCTCATCACGAAACACAGCTTCGGTTGGCCAACGAGCCAGCTTTGCAGAGGATGGACGAAGCGGGGCTGGGAGACGCCTGACCAAACTCCGAAGAGCCATCGTCTGTCTGTGCATACGCGCGTCTGCACTTCATCAAGACCGAAAAGGCTGGGCAGGCGCCCACAATCGTCGAAAACCATTCTCTGACTGCTTCTTTCAAGCTTCTGATGAGTCGATCGATAGGCGGACACAAGCACGCCAGCAAAACCAACAGCGTCACTGTCAGATTCCGTTTTGCACTTCGCAAAGGAAAGCCCTGATTGCTTTTTGGTCATCTGTCTCGTGGCCTAGGACAGTCATGGCAGGCAAGCAAAGCCTGCAGGAGCACTGGATATGACCAAACTGGTGGCTCTGGATTGGGTATAAGTACCCCGTCCATGCCACTTCGTCCAGCCACCGGACAAGACACCAGCTCCATCACATACCACCAGGATATGCCCGGACACTTTCGGATGGCGAGGACCTCGGCCAAATGATCGGTACATGATATCGTCTGAAGATCTCTATGGGAATGAGAATTGTCGCCCCTCTGGCCGAGAGCCACCATTAGGGCTGCCTGCTACTAGCATGTCGAATGCTTGTCGAGCCGCTCGTGTCCACAGACCAGTCCTTGAGATGCGCATCGTTAGAAGCCTGCACAGATAACATGTCAGCAATGGGTCCATGTCACAACTTCTGCTGTCAGGCCTGGATCTCGACAGTATGGGGCGGGCTGTCTTGTTGGACCATATCCGATATCCTGCCTTGGTGTCCCAGATGTCATCTGCCCCTGGGCCAGATGCTCTCGTCAATTATGGACCATCAGGTGGAGGATTAACTTCAGCAACCTGGGATACATGCCTAAAGCCTTGGTCTCTTGACATGGAAGACATACCCGAGGTACTCTGGATGGTCAACATCGCATTCTTCTGAATTGACGGCTCATCGACGACCAATGGACGACGAAATTGTCAATGCAGGAGAAGAAGGTGGGGGAGTGGGTGGTGTCTGGAGAAAAGACTGGCTCGATGGTGCAGAGACACGGCGTTTGTTGCCAGGAGAGCCCGAGTGTCAGACACAGTTGGTCACAAGATGCTGGTCGAGTGAACGGCGGCTTGGTGAATGGGTAGCCGAGCATTGGACTCACTGCGAGCCAGCCAGTCTGGCGTCTGGGAAGCTTCATCAGATGCAAGACGGATTCTGTTTGGTTCTCCCTGTGCAGGCCGTCTTGGGCTTATGCCACTCGGACTGGGGGACTCTGTGACTGTCTGTCGACAGTGACTGCCGCCATCACCCACGACTCCGACCGCAAGACTGGACTGATGCCCACCTACTCAAAAGCTCCTGTCTGACTCTCCAATCAGTCTTTCATTCCTCCTACTCAACCCCCTCTTCTATTCCTTCGGTTCAAGTCCACACCGATCTTGTCTTATTCTCTTAGCAGCTTTCCATTCTGCCACCTCCCTGACAGCAGTGGAATTTGCGGTTATTCAATCTCAAGACCACCAATCCCTAGCCTCAACTATCCGGCCCGTCACCATCGATCTTCTGTGGTACGACTCCTGATTCTGGACTGGACTACTGGAAACCAGATACTTTTGACGAATCAGTCCTTTCAGGAGACGCATAAGCAGTCAGTCACGGGTAACCGACATCAAGACGGCCCAAAATTGTCAGACACGGCCAATCTACCTTGGCCAGCACGAGGTACGTCCATGTCTCACGGTGGCAATCATACACCACCCTCGGACCGCAGACCCGCCCCATCAACACAATTCAACTACTTCGGACCCTTTCCCTACCCGGCAGTGCGGCTCATCATCGCACAGCACTTCGACGAGGATCCAGAGACCGGCTCTTGGGCTCTGTTCATCGCCGCCGCCTTCTACGACAGCGAAAACCGACGCCTCTGGCAGACCGAGATCCTCCTAGGCCAATTCACATATTTGGACCAGTCCAACCGGAGTCCTCGGAACGGCCAAGATTCTGGTGAAGGACCTCCACTTACCTCAGTCACTCGTGAGTCCCCCTTAGTGCACCCGGCATGATCGTCCAGTCCCCTGTGACTGGTAGTCCCAGACAGTCAGACGTCTCTTCACTCTTAGCTTTAACATTCAATGACGGCCTTCGACCCGTCCACCTCCCTTCTTCCCTTCAGACTTAAATAACACTCAACCTGCAGAGGCTCCGTCCAGACCTGGACACAACACTCCTCCAAACTTCAACCTCCAGCAACCAAGCCATCGCCTCGGACACAGCGCTGCTACTCATCCATCTTTTGCACTGTTTCATCAATTCCCCTATCCCTCAACATTCTCACCTCCAATCGGACACCCATACCACCAATTTCAAGTACCGTTCAACCCTGGGTATTCCCTCGTCGGGAATCGTGGTCCTTGGTCTTCCCACTCAGCTGCTCCATTCCCTCCTGATTACCATCACTAGATCTTCAAGGTATGCTTTTCTGAACCACAATTCTATACACGCTTCTCTTCACTGCTTGCAATTCTTAACCAATTTTATATAGAACTATCCAAACAACGAGACATCCCACCAACGAGAACATGTCTTTCTTCGGTACTGGTCGCAACACAGCCTTTGGCCCCGACCATGGCCTGGCACCTCCCACCAGCCGACAGCCATACGGCGCCGGCTACGGCTACGGCTATGGACACACCTACCCTCCGCAGCCTGCTGGTTACTACCCTGCGCTGTATCAACAGCAGCAGTACTATTACAACAATTATGGCCGGCCCTACTTCGTGCCAGGCCAAGGTGGCTACATGATGCCGGGCCAGGGTGGGTACACCACCAGCACGGCGAACCCGACCCAATTCGCCAACACTGGCCAGGCCCCAGCCGGGAACCCGGTCATCAACACATCGATCCCGGCGGTCAATATGACCAACTCGACCGGCGGCGTGGGGTGCGAGCCGGGCTACAACTACTTCTTCCCCCCGGAGCACACCAAGGTCCACGTGCTCATGACCGGCGACACGGCACCATGGCAGGTCCCTCCCAACGTCACCATCCCTTTCCACTCGTGCCATGTCCCATGCAACACCACCATCGGTCAGCTGCTCAAGGGCTTTGGGGCATGCAACCCGGACCCCGAAATGAACAAGGTCTTCGAGTGCCACCAGGGCGGCAACGGCCGTTGGTACAAAGGCCTGATGTTTCGGGGAGACAACAAGGAGGACATGGCGAAGACCATCAAGGAGGTCGGCTGGGACCCAAAGCGGAATGGCCTGCCGGGCGGAAGGCCGGTGGTCTCCTTGTACATCGTGAAGGGCTGAGTGCTCGGGAGTTCAGGAGTATGGACGTTGTCTTTCTTTCTCTTCTCGTTTTTGGAGTTGCGTTGATTTCTTTCGTGTTGGGGATATTTCAAGTTGGAATTGACGAGTGGTTAACAAGTGCCACGAGGACTTTCGAGGGATGAGCGATAGGGGGCATTAGTTTCTGCTTTGACATGGGAGTGGACGGTGGCCTCATCGAAACCCAGGGTGTACATTCTTCGAAGAATTGAGCGCGGGTTGGTTTCTAAGTTCTTCGAACCTGGCCCGGGGGCTCATAATACAAAATGCAAAGCTTTGTCTTCACAACTGGTGTCTTGACTTGTATTTATGGCCTCGTGAGTGTGACTTGATGACTTGGCACACGTGTTGTTCCTCGACGCCTCGCAACACGAAGTGGTTTGAGCACATGTTGTCTGCCCAGTGGACAAGCCATCACCACTATGACCCGTGTAGCTCGATGCCAGCTTGCCAATACAGCCCACACCATATCACCTTTACCTTGACGGTATATCCAATGAGCAAATCAACTTGGGTGACAGGTATTCATTTTCTATTTCTGTCTCGTATACTGTATGTGGGAAATGCTCGTGTAGTCTCTGAATCTGGCGAGTGCATGATAGCGTTTCTTCGCCTCTTATAGCCGTATCTGTATTCTTCGTATGTTTATTTTCCAGGTTTTCGACTCTTGCGCTTTTGACCGAATCTCAGTTGATAGCACGCGTGTTCTTTTGCCCCTTGTATTATCCAACATTCATTCCGAAGTCCACTGCGAGACTTGGGAGGTAGCCCAGCATCCTGACATCTATAACCTAGGCTCGTTTCACGCGCATCACCGGTCCGACGTATTCATGCCTGGCCTTGATCACGTAATGGACCAGGGCCGCCAGCAGGACGCAGCAAAACGCGACCGAGCTCCAGTTGAGGTTGAGTGCCGTGACTGGCTGCTCCAAGGGCCAGCAATAGAAGAAGAGAATCGGAACAAGGAATGTCAGTGCCAACAGGTTGACCGCGAGGCCATACTTTCCCAGAGACCATCTCCGCGGAGGTAAGGGCGCCCCGCGGACGCGCCGCCAGACGAGGCAGACGAGGGTGATTATGTATGAGAAGAGGAAAGACACGCCGCCTAGGGAGTTGATAGCATTAAGGGCGACTGTGGATCCCAGGTTGATCAAGGATAGCAACGCGGTGATGAACACTGTCAGGCAGACTGCTCGCAGCGGGATGTCCCAACCCGGGGCTACGTATGAGAGCCACGTGGACCCTGGCAGGCCGCGGTCACGGGCGAAGGACCTGGGGGAATGTCAGCAGGGGCCCTCGAGATGTGGCTCTGAACTTGCACGTACCAAAGCTGCCTTGACGATGTGGCGACCTCGTTAATCACGCAGCACTCGACCAGCACGACCAAGATCGAGGCCATGACGCTGGTGCCGGCGTGGCTTTGAGTTGCGTTATAAAATAGCTGGATGAATGGCTGCCCCGTCCTCGTGCTGAGGAGGCTATCAACGTCACCCAGGCAAAATATCAGGGCCGTGCCGATGATGAAGAGCGTCACCACGTTGTAAGCTACGCTCCAGGTGATGGCTATTGGTATGATGCGAGAGGCGTCTATGGTCTCCTCGGCTGTGACACAGACATAATGTCAGTGATTAGCCGAGCTCTCAATGGAATGGGGTTGCTCGCACTTACACATATGCGCGATACAGTCATATCCATTGAGCAGGCCGGCAAAGAGAACCAGGCCTATCATCGAAGATAGGCCCACGTTCCCCCAGTTGCCGTTATCACTGAACCTAAGCAGGACATCCGAGGCATTGCCGTGCTCGGCCGTCAACCAAAGTGGGATCACGATGGCAAATATGCCACCAAAGTGCAGTGCAAATAAGAGGTATTGGATGAGGGGAAGCCGGCTGGCCAGCGCGGTGTTCATCAACACGGCAAAGCTACTAGCTGCTATGGTCAGGAGTGTGCAGTGCCATCTCTCGAAAGAATAATCCGGGTTGTTGAGCGCGATGAGACCTTGGATGATTAGGCCGACCACCAGGGAGGAGCCCGCGAGGTAGACCTGCCAGGCAATCACGATCAGCCAGCCGACCGAGTAGCTCAGGCCCCTCTGTATACTCGGTGGAGCCAATTCGGACACCCAGTGGTACTACGGGAATAGATCTCGCGGTCAGCTCGTCATCTCGCAGGAATTGCAGGGGCCGTAAATACTTGCCTGGCCACCAGACGTCGGAAACATGCTCGCCACCTCCGCCAAGCTCGCATAGACGAGTGAGAACCCCACGGCGCCGATCACCAGGCCCCAAAAGACCGCCGCCGGCCCCCCGTCGATCAGCGCGAACAGGAGGAGTATGGGCGCGATCTCCCAGCTGATGACCGCGATCGAGCTGAACCCGAGCATGGGCACCAGGCGGTAGTTGCGCCGGAGGACCTGCTTGACCCCGAGGACGTCCATGTCGTGCTTGTCGGCGGACGTGCCCCTGTATACCTCCTTGACGATGCTGGATGCATCCTGGTCGGTCTCGACGCCGATGTCCTCGGCCGTGGTGCTCTCTTGCTTGGTCATTTTTTTTCCACGGCTCGTGTGTGCAGGAATTTGGCTGTGAGACAAATGAGTTGAACTGGGAATTCAGCCGAGGGGTGGCGAGTTGCTCAAGATAAGGGCTGGGCGCCGAGCATAATAAGGGATGAGAGAAATGCAGGTGTCGATGGACTGTAGATGTCAGAGTTACACTGCAGATGGTCAGAGTTACACCGCGTGCGCCTGCAGCTGGAACCTGTCGAATTGCGATGGATCTACACCGTTCGATGAGGCGCTTATCTGCAACCCGACGAACCGACGATCGTGGAACGTGGGAATTGGCTGCCATGCAAATTAGGCACCTGGTTGTGAGAACGGTCACATACCTCTATGGTTCGTTCCTACATACAACACAGCTATACTAGTGTGGAAGAGGGTGGACTCAGGGAGGATCGCCTGGAAATTCAGTGTAAGGGACACCCCGCCTCCTCCGTATAGAACTAGTAAAACATGATCAACGTCACGTTAGATCGTGTGTGAACCCCGGCTGGCGCTTTTGGTTCGACGATGGTATCATAACTATACTAGATAACAAGTAACACGGACGCTTTATTAGAGCGTAGGCATATTCACGACTCGTGCCCCTGACTACTGTTCTTCAGACTTACAGATGATGATCTCACTGAGATCAGAGCGAGCTCAGTGTCGGCAGGTAAGGATTATACAAGAACCGTTTATAAATACCGCTCCATGACCGTCTTTAATTTACACTCTTTCGTTTCCCATCCACTTTCCAGCAATTCGTCTCTCGTCCCAAATTGACTCTCCCAAAAGCTTGTGTCATTGTCCGCTACAGCGATGAGATCCATTATTCAGCGGACTTACCGTTGTTTTAGCACAAAGAATGCGGTTCGAAACATGTTTCCCCTTAATTAACAGCATTCAAGTAGACTAAGCCACTTCCGGGATGACTCTGGGCCTTTGAGAATCAGCCGAACTTGTGTAGCGTCACTTTCTCGTTGCATATTGCCAAGTATCGAGCATACATTGCTAGTTCACTCATTCCTCCCATGCTTCACAACATCCACTCTCTCATCAAGACCTCGGTGATTAGTGACGAACATCTAAATCATGTCTAGTTCCCCATCAAGCGGACTAAGCGACTTAAATGCGCCCGCGGATTATGGGCCGCCTTACATAGGTTTGCCCCCAGGGGTTTCGCGCCCACGCGATTCGTTTGATAGACAGTTTGTGAATGATGCCCGGGATGAGTTAAAAAGATCGTATGTATACCATGGTGCCATCCAACATTCAGCTTACTCACGCTCAAAAATGTTCGCAGTTACTATTATTACGATTGCTTTCACAGGGGGGATTTAAGCACGTTTAATATGCTACAAATGCAGTCCCCAGGCGAACTGAAGCGGAGGTGTGACGGGTACACTGTTCCGGCGTCACAGACGGTGCCCCAAGTCCAGGCGCCCCCGGCGGGGAGTATCAGGCGAGATCCTTATTACACGATTCCTTCCCGAGATGTTGAATCCGCGACCGCTCGACAACTGAAAGAAGAACTCGACGACGGATATCATCCAACGACTCAGGCATTAGTTCCTTTGGGCATGCGGTTCGTCAAGATCCTGGGTGCTGGGACCCAAGGGACGGCCGTGCTCTTTGAGATGGACGATGCGAACGGAGCGACGCGGAAGATAGTTGCTAAATACGAAAACGTGCAGGAAGGCGAGGGGCCGGAAGACTCGGGGTCGGACTTGGACGACGTGGATGCGGACGACGTGGCGATCGAATTGAGAGATGAACCTCACGCCATGGTCGAGGAGAAGGAACACATGAAAGTGAGTAGGGTACCACAAATTGGTCAATAAATTGACTGTCTACCATCTAATTCGCTGTTGTATTGTTGACGGGCTCACCCATGACGCTTCAAGGCTAATACGGACCATGCGTTTATAGAAAATGGTTGGTGCAAAACACATCATACAGCGGCAGTTTATCCGTGGCTACGATGAAGACGACCAGGACCCAAGAATGTATTTGATGGAGTTCATGTTAGTTGAATACTCGATCTCCTCAGCAAAATCTTACACACTAACTACCAGACTAACTGCGAGTTACTAGGAAGCATGGAACTATCGATAAGCTTTTACGAAAGATTTCACAAAGTCAAGAGAAGATAAAATTGAAAAGCGGCGACTTATGGAGAGTCTTTACTTGCCGTGAGTAAATCTAGCCATTGACACTTGCCAAAGCATACTAAACGCAACTTTAGTATTTCGAGCTTGTATTGCCATGTCATACCCGTATCGTTGGGCACCCAACCTTGATGCTGCTATTAGAGCAGGTGATCCAGTGCCGCTTAAGGAAGAGCTGGTCCCTACGGACAATGGCGGCCGTGCAATACCTCCGGGAGACGATGTTTTGGTAAACATGGATATCAATTACAATAATGGCAAGTCGTCCTTGGTTTTCAAGGGAACAATAGGCTTATAAGGACGCTCTATCTAGTCATGATAGGTGATTATGACCCTGATGGAGTGGTATTTCCGCATATTCAGGTGCCCGTCTTCAAGGTATGTACATACTTCCGTAAAGTTCGGAGGTCGACTACCGACGTACGCCTGGGCTACGTCGAAATACATGATCAGATAGAAGTGCACTTTGTCAGTCTGAGCACACGAGATAATCGCTAAGACTCACACGACTGTCCTATAATCACAACCTGGTCCTGAATCCCAAAGACAGCATCCAGGACTCATTATCGCACTGAGCAATGATAGCCTTGGCAAGTGCTTAGCTGACCTAACCTAGGTTGGAGACTTAGGAATCATACAGGTGTATGACAATCCAGATCGAAACAAATTGTAAGTATCCATGGGACATCGCCATTCATCAAATAAAAGTGAATATACTAATTGTATATACACATAGTGTCCGTGCATTATACACTAGGATTACAGGAAACCAAGGCACACATACACCTGTAAGTTTAGTTGCCTTAGAGCCAGTTCCTGTTTCGACCATGATGAAACTCAACTTACCAGACTGGTGATATAGGAACAATTTACGAAATTTTGGAACCCATTTACAGACTACGAGACCATGCTTGCACAGGGTGACACAGCTGGGCGGTTTGGATGGTGGACGAACTTATACCAGATGGGAGTTGTGAGTAATAAGTCATAGCGTGAATGTAACCCTGTTTTCTGATGTTCAGGTTCATTAACTCAACTGTGCTTTACACAGATTATGGTCAGTCTCATCACGCAAAACGCCTATGATAGACCTCCTTTGGGCACAATACAAACAATTCCCGGGTTACTGCAGACTGAATTCAGCGTCTTGACGGTAAGGAGACCCATTTAAGTTGCATGCTCCATGTCAATTTGAGTTTCTGGTCCGAGCTCAACATATGCCCGGAAGTTACTGCGCAAGTCGCTCAATAGTTAATCTCGTCACAGTACGGAGGCTATGTCCTCGATGAGGCGTTTGACCACTATGATCGAGGCTTACGCGAGGCAGTCGCTTGGATTATGGCTCATTCTCCCACCAAGCGACCTACTATGATGCAACTACAGGAGGTCCTCGCGACAGGAAGCGCCAAGGTCTTTGATGAACAAGATAGAGTTTCGATCGCAGAGCTCCTTGGGGCTCCTCCACAACCGTGAGTGCCTTACCTCGCACTTGAAATTTGTGAAAACCTTGGCCAATTTACTATCATTCATAACTCACGCCAGTGATGTACACTGCAAGCCAAGCTTCACCGCGCTTCTCCGTTTCGAATAACACGATACCAAAAGCAGCTTGCTAATTAGATACCAGGACCGACCCTACAAGGGGTGCCGAACGGCGAGCCGCACCAGAAGACATCACCGTACGTGCCGCAAAACGCCCAAAATGGTGAATCAGCTATCAGAAACTTCCGAAGAAAGACCCATGAAAACTATTACTCAGCGGATCGTTCTTATCATCATGATCCACAGGAGGTGTGACTAGATACAAGCTGCAGGGAGAGGAATTCTTTGCAAATCTTACATTAGAGCAAGCGTGGACCTTGTACCCTGCTTTATAAATAGACATCCCAGTGGAATCAATCTTGATCTTTGGTGTTTGTGAGAAGATGCGGAACCTCGTCGTCGCTGACGTTGAGGAGCTGGCAAGGTGTACGGCCAGGGCCTACTACAGGCTGGTATGGTTACTAGACTGTGCAGTGTTCCATTGCTGACTTCTGGACCCCAGCTAAAGGGCCGTTCGGACTCACATTGCAGTGCCAAGATGAAGCTCGGATCCTTCTGCACATCGCCAAGGCTTTAGACATGATAGAATGGAGTAAGTAATGCGGCAATTGTATGCGGGCTCAATGTTACATTGGTGCGGGTGGCCAGGTCCGAGACACTGTATCCGCTATCGCCGATGCGTTGGTGTAACAGTCTGCGAGCCGCTCATCGAGTACATGTCTAAGACACTAGTCTAGACACAATTCATGAGCTCTCATGGTTCGGATGATATGCAAATGTTGAGAATTGAAGGCAAAATACTGAATGGCAGAAGCGTGCTGGATCACTGTGAGAAGAACCTGTCTCCCAGGACTCTTCGTTAGGTTTTTGACAAGAGATACCAACACCTGTAGACCAGAACGCAGCGGCATATTGGTACTAATACGATACGGGTCTCATTGCACATCGCCTGTCGGAACTCGGAGAAGTCACTGATATAATATTATATCTACCAGAAGCCTATCAATCTCAACACTTTTAATCCTCGTCCCCCAGTCCGTCGCGTTGTTGATCACGGCGTCTGCGCCCCATGCGCCCCGTTGTATGCAACGTTGATAACTGATGGTATGTCGTAGTCATATTCGTCTTCTGGGGCGGCCAGTTTGTTATCATCGCTCAGTCGCTGGTATGCGAGCTCCACGAGGCGCTTCTTGACACGGATTCCCACTGTGTTGTCCGCAGGGTCTTGAGGGTCGTATTTGAACCCGTCTGACTCCGATGGAAGGGCCAACAAGTAGGCAGCTAGACCAGCCTGACAGCATATTGTCAGTAAATACTGCAGTGGACTGGAGGTCATGAAATTGGCAAAACTCACAACTTGAGGGGCAGAGAAGCTCGTTCCGTAGATGCTCTTCTGCGTCTCGCCGTCCGCAAGGTCGTATCCGGGAAGTCTGCTCGGAGCGTAGATCGTGATTGGGTGGTTGTCTCTTCCTGGTGAGGTCTGGGGCCGCAGACGGCCGTTCTCATCGGTCCCCCCAACCAGGATGATGTTGCTATCTTGAGTTGCTAGCACGTGCGGGAAGCTTTCACTAAGGAACCGTGTCAGTAGTGGTCCATCAAATGGGATTCTAGCCGCGGGAGGTTGATAGAAAGTTGGGGGGGTAGCAGCGCCGGGACAGGATGGACATTACTTACTCGGCGTAGTGAGGAGTCTCATCAGGCTCGACGTCCGGTCCTTCGTCCTCCTCGCCTCGACCCTTGCCATCGTTGCCAGCTGCGAAGACCACGGTCACGCCGCGTTCATTGAGTTGGTTCAATTTGTCTCCCAAGGTGTCCCTGAAAGCATTGTATGCAGTTTCCCCCCACCTCTCCTCGATTTCGTCAATAGGTATGCCGAGGGAGACAGAGACGACGGCCTTGCCGCGAGGGATGGACGGTGAGCCGTCACTGTTATCCATCCGATCAATGACCAGCTGCAAGCCGGCGATGATGGCCTGCGGGTAGATATCGGGCTCGTCGCTCGAGTAGGGGTCACCGTCACGGTCTACCTTGATCTCAGCTGCCTTGATCAGAAACAGGTTCGCTCGAGCAGCCACGCCACTCTGGCAGCCTCCCGCAATTATGGCCACCTGGGTGCCGTGACCATGGATCAGGTTGTCCTCGCCGATGCCTCCCACATCGATCATTGTGTTCGGCGAGAATTTGACACCCTGCGCCAGCTGGTCGTCCGTGAGAGGTGTGCTGCGTAAGTCCCGTGACAGGATACGGGTCTCGATCCATCGTCCTCCGTCAGTGCAGAACTCATCCGGAAAGTCATCGATTTTAGAGCCTGAATCAATGACGAAAATGGTAATTCCTGAACCCGACGTATCGTCATGGACATATTCTGTGCCTGGGTTGGGGTTGTTCTGGTCGAGAGGGGCCGAGAGGAGAGTGAGGTAGTATCTGCCGGTTGTGTCCGTGACCAGGGCCCTGGGGCTCAAAACTTTTGACTTCGGATCTGTAGTGGTGGGCGTAGGCGAATCTTTGTCGATGGGAGTAGTATTGGCCAGCGGTGAGAAGGCCAGGAGAAGGTTGAGCAGGATGCTCAGAATGATGGGTGTGTTCATGATGTCCAAGAGGTGTAGTGTTTTGAGGAAGGATAACTTCTGGGCCTCTCCAGCTTGTCTCTTGGATGGATTAATGGAAAAGACAGGTTGCCATGCTGCACGACCTCAGAGTCAGAGATTCTGGGCTTTTAAAGACATGCAAAATTCTGGGAGAACATGTGAAGCTATCATGTTCGGTGATGTTAGTCTTCACTCTGAAGGATCATGTTACATTCCAAGTTACTCGGCAGTATACATTAAAATGCTATATACCTTCACTTGCATCCATTGAAACAGTCAAAGCACTAGACTGGTCAAGGGTTATGGCAATGCTGTGCACATCTTTAGCGAGCTGTGGTGGAAAAGGCTTGTCAGAAACCTCAAATTAAGCTGCACTCCATGCTTGAGATAGCAAATAATTACTTGGAATTTGTGAGTGGAATTCAATTAATAGGAGCATGAGTGTAGGAAAATGGGAAATTGCAGCAATTGACAGTCTGTACTTGACTTGATATTGATCCGTCTTGTGGGTCTCTCCTAGGACTACCTGCTTAGATCATTTTGGGAGATTACCCGTACCAGATCCGTTGAGAGCGACATTACTTGGTAAATATATGGCAGGGGTCAATGATCTGCCTCTGTAATGATGGAGTGACACAGAACCGGGACTGAACAGAATCTTACACATTATATATGAGTCTACCTTCTTATGTATTGGTTAATCTGTCCACAGCAACTAATTTTGGCAAGGAAACGGATGGTCAAGTTGCTATCTTGTACTGGAAAATGTGGTGTGCCTTGATCCCTCCAAACTGGTTGTGTTCTCTGGAGCTCCCTCTACTGCAAACACCAAATTCCATACTTGTCTTCGCTGTTTTGCCATCACCTCTGCGTTCGTGACAGACACTTAATGAGCAAATCTGAAATCTTTCCGTTTACTCCCTGAATCCTTGGTTGTGGAGAGGTACCGTATTTGCTCCTCTTTCGTCAAAGCACTCCACTCCTGGTCACGGACCTTGTTGCGCCAAACATAGTATGCCTTTGTAAGGATGTATAAGAAAATATTCATTACGCAGACACCGATCAAAGCACGATTCGCTTTCCGGTCTGTCTCTAGTCATTAGCTGTTACTCATCGGATGACTGGCTTCAGGAGTAGTGTGATGCGAAAGGTGGAGGCTCACAGAAAGGGCGATCCGAACTCCGGTAGACGTTTGAGTAGACTATTCCGCTGACCTGAACAAACATACTGAGAATGGTTAGGACAAACACCACACAAATCGTGGTAGCATGCGGAGGTGGACTCACTTGTATAAGGCAGCCGAGACGGTTCTGGCTCTGACGGTGTTGGAGTTGCGACTACACCAGGCAACCTGCATTGCATGTGCTAATAAAGAGTCAAATATTAGTCAAATATTAGCCCTGTTTCCTCATGCTACTGTGTCATACCTGATGGGAATGACAATAGCACTGTTAGAATCGCATAGCGGGCCCATGCTGACGATGTGTTTGGTATGACAGCCAGGGCGATTATGTTCGGCAGAACCCAAATCTGACAGAAGACTCCGATCAGCCCTCTTTCATTGTAGCGCTCCGAATAGAAGGTGATGATCATCATCTAGAGGTCCAGATCAGCAAGTTACGACTCATGGCGGCTAGTGTCGCTCGACTCACCGTGATGGCTCCGAAGAATTGGGTCGGTATAGTCAGGAGGTTGGAGTCGAATGTGCCAAACCCAAGATTCCTGAGCGTGAGGGTCAGGTATTGATCAGGTGGGCCCGTCGGGATCTGGAAGCACAGTCCGAGGATGTATATGGGCCAGAGGTCAAAGTCCGTGAGTGACTTCCATAGTAGCTTGAGGCTGACAGCCTGACGGTTATGCATGTCTCCCTTGGAAGGGTCGTCCCTCAAAATTCGGTTCACCATGATGACTTCCTCCCGCTCTGTGAACCAGCCCTTTGGCCGATACCAAGATCTTGTTTGTGTTGGTGAAGGAGCCATCATGAACCAGGACCAAATGCCAATGGTCAGTGTGAGGATTCCTTCGAAGAGGAAAAGCCAGCGCCAGCCTTCGTATCCGTGGTAGCCGCGCAGTCGCAGTAGTCCGAAAGCGAGGATCGGAGCAACGATGTCGGTCACACGGAGAGAGGTCCAGAAAAGGGCAAGCCGGAAGGGAAGTTCTGTTCCTTTGAAGAAATAGGACTATTATGGTCAGTGGTCGGGCGTTCCGCACGAGAATATGGATCTCACCAGATAGAGGATGACATCTGGGATAAAGCCACCCTGAAGCAGGCCGAGAAGCGCTCGACAAAGGAGGAACGATGGCCTGCCGCTCAGCCAGAATTGCGAGGCCGCCACGACGGACCAGAGACACATGATTGTAGGTATCTAAGATGGTTAGTTGGATTCGTTCGATTCACCAAACGGGTCTTTGACGTACCCATCTATCAGGTCCTACAAAAGTGTTAGGGGTTTCACCGCACAGTGCTGAAAGGTTCAAACTTACCCAGCTTCTTACTAACGAGTTGCGAAGGAAGTTCGGCACACAAAAAGGCCAACCTGAAGACCGTGTTCCCCAGGTTGTAGTCTATTGTAGTTAGCATTGTAGCAATCCACTGTCAGAAGAACAAGTCGCATGGTACATACCATCGGTACTGAGCCCCAAGTCTTCGAGGAAATTGTCGGTGTTAGCTTGACTCAGATTACCTCTGTCCAGATCCAAGCCAAAGAAGGCAATGCAGGCCCAAAGCGTAATCTTCCAGTCGATCTTGTTGATGAGAGGCTAGAATATCATGATCAGCTCGACGTCCCCAATCTGCTTCCAATTATCCACTCACCAGCTCTTCTCTCCAGGTCCATCTCGCCTCGGGATCAAAGCGGTGCAAGTTCTCATATCGTGCAGTGGGCGCGAAGAACTGTGCTATCGATGGGTCATCGTAGACAGACGGTTGGGTGGCGATCTCGTCCAGCTGCTTGTGGTCCTTCTTGCGGAACAACGTCATGATAGGGAGCACAGGCGGATTGCTCGTCTGCAGACGATCCGCCAGAATGCGTTCTCTGATGGCATCGACATCATCGCCGGAATCGGTGCCTGACTTGTCGAGAGACTTGCTGGGGACCACTGCGGCCTTCTGCTCGAGGCCGAGAGTGCCTTGGATGTCAGCATTCGCTGCCATGGTGTCTCGCAGAGATTTTGACCTGGTCTGGGCTCGACATATCGACGCCGGCTCAGGAGAGAGTCCATCCTGATATAGATCAACCTCTGTACCTTGCAGTGTTGGTCGATAATGCCCAACCTTGCCATATATCTTTACCGGTGCCGCGGGTCTGCCACTTAATTGGTGACCTCAATGATGAAATGCTTGGAGCATTTTCGCAATCCAGTATCTAAAGCCTTTTCACCCATTAGACGGGCTTGGTATGACGCGGATGGGGTAGTGATTCCGGCTATCGCAACTGCATGGTGCTGTCTTGGCGATAGTTGTTGTGAAGCAAACCGCATATGGCGTGATGGCAAAGGGGCAGCTGTGGTTCGGAAGCAGCTTGGCTCTGAAAATGCTGCTTTCCGTCGATCATTGAACTAGACAGGAAGGTTTTCAGCTGTTTTTCCTATTACCCACTCATGGATGATGGGGCTTTTTAAGCTTGTCTCGATTCCAATCCGGACGAATTTATTCTAGTATTGCGCCAGCAGCCATAGCATGGCATGATACTGGTATCGTGACAGCTGCATCGCTACTGGGGTGAACAATCTCACGCCAAGACGATTTCCCGCATGCCCAGGCGGGTGGGTTGAATCGTACCCCTTCCATGCAATTCAATCTCTTGTGAAATCGACTATTTTATGTATTTGTTGAATGCTATCGTCAGCCATCTTCTGCATCCCAGTGCCCAGGCTCGATGACGAGCTCTATATTTGTTAGAATGAGCAGAGAGATTTACTCGGACCTTGTGCAAGTATAATTGCGGTTTGTATATGGCGACTGTCGGTCACAACCCGGGGATTGTTGGAACATTCTGCTCGCAAGAACCTCATCTTCCGGGGCACAGCTTCACCAGCATATCAGTATATAGCACATGCCATTGTGAGATTTAGAAGTCTTGAGATTTCATACAAGATCAGAACGATTGATACCTCTGGACGTGTTGATGGAGTTAGTCATATAAACTCTTGGTAGGGCAAGTGTATGCTAATACGATAGCAAAATGTATGCTCAAGTGATGGAGATACAATCTGCGCACTTGATAGACAGTGGTAAAATGGACAGTGACAGGAACTTAGCCTCAAACTGTGTCGGCATAGTGTAGTAGTTATGTTATGAATCCTACCTAACTCTAGTGTTACCATTAACATTGCGCTCAGACCTCCACAGTGTGAACCATTCACTTCATTCCAATTCAGCGCCCTGCATAATTAAGCCATTTTCAATCTGGAACCAACAGCCTTCGACGTGCTACATCAGTGGCACTGAGATCGCAAATGGCGAGTTGTCGGCCGTGTCTTTCACTTTCCCAGGCGTTCTCTTCCTCGCCCTCAGCGTTCTTCCATCTACGTCTTGATTGTCTCGTTTCAAAATATTCCCTAGCAAGCACAATACATGATGGCAGCTCGGGAAGACTCTGACAACCTCGCCTGGGACCGTAGCGACGAACTGTGGGAGGAGGCACTAAGGCAGGTCCGGCTGTCATCTCAGTGTCGCAAAATCGAATCTTTCGCCGAGAGAATTTCCGGGAAGCCTGCGACCTTGGTAACGCCACTGATTATTGGGGGCTTCAACGTGCTATATCCTATCCGACTCGAAGGCTGTCCCGCTCCTGTCCTCGTCCGCGTGCCCTGCCCCAACCAGGCAGTCTTTCCCGAGGAGAAGACAGTTGCAGAAGCCGCGACAGCTACGTTCATTGCCGAACATACTCAAGTTCCGGTCCCCAAGGTTTTTAACCATTGTATTGACTCTGATATCGGACCTTTCATGATTATTCAAGATCTCGAGACCCGACGAGGCATGGGTCAAGCACTGGAGGCCCCCCGCGAGGATCTCAACGAGACTGCTGTCCTGGATCCTAATGTCTCTGAAACTAAGCTCGAGGCCTTGTACGTCAAAATGGCACGGTGCGTGCTACAGCTTGCACAACCCACCTTTCCTCGCATAGGATCTCTCGCTGAGGCGGGTCCCAAGTCTCACTGCGTGACGGGACGACCTATCACTTTGAACATGAGCAACATGGTCCGGCTATCCAACATTCCGAAATCCATTTTTCCATCCGAAGGCACCACGTATCAAACGGCCGATGCATGGTATGTGGCCCTGGCCGAGATGCAAATGGCAACGCTCCTTTTCCAGCACAACGACATGATATCATCGGAGAATGACTGCAGGACCAAATATGTGGCTCGCCAACTGTTTCGCAGGTTGGCCAAACAAGGCCGACTGGCAACGTTCGGGTTTGCTGAAGACGACTGGTCTGCCCAGTCCCAGCACGCCCGTGCGACGTTGCCGATGCCGGACGGTTCAGGCTCCTTCCGCCTCTGGGCTGATGACTTCCGACCGGCCAATATCATGGTTGATGGAGATGACGAGATTATCGGAGCAATTGATTGGGAATTCGCCTATGTGGGGCCAACGCAATTCGTGTTGGACGCGCCTTGGTGGCTTCTACTGGACGCGCCTGAGATGTGGGATAATGGTATCGAGGATTGGGCCAGCGTCTACGAGAGACGTCTGGAGACATGGATCTCGGCGATGAAGCAGGCAGAACAAGATATGAGTCCCAGTTCTTTGCTCCTGTCGGCGTATATGCGAGAGAGCTGGGAGACGGGCCGCTTCTGGCTAAACTACGCTGCTAGGAAGAGTTGGGCGTTTGACACTATCTACTGGAAATACCTGGACGAGAGGTTCTTTGGTGAGCGGGAAAGGGATATCCCCAAGAAAGATTTGTGGCAGGCGAGGGTGCATCTTCTAAGTGAGGATGAGCGGGCGGCGATGGAGCCGATGGTAAAAACGAAGATGGGGGAATCGAAGGAACGGGTGTTGGTCGAGTGGGACGCTGAGGAGGCAAGGCGGCGCCTATCCTCCTTCCTGTTCGACTGAGACGCTGGCATCGGGGCGTGCTGTCACAGAATTAGAATACAAAGACATGCACAATTGGTCACGTAGAAGACCTTGCTCCATGTGCTTTACTAACTTTGATATCATTCCTAACTTCCACAAACGTCAGGACGCCAAATCACGCTATAATTATGGCATTGCTGTCATTACACGTTGCCATTGCCAAAACGAAAGCCGGGAGTTTACGGGTGAAGCGGAGATGCGCAGAAGCCTTGACATAAAATTTGGCGTTGAGGTTCCTAATAACGCTATCGACGGTATAGATCCAGCGCATTTCTATTGATCAATTCAATGCCCTCCTTTCGGAAATCGTCCACTTCTGTGTAAGTAGTAACATTGGCATCGAAAACAAAATTTGTCGGATTGTCCACGGAGTATTTTGACCACGCACTAACATTACCCGGCCTGCCTGCCCAGACGTTTGGATCAAGATCGCTGATGAAACTGGCCCAACTGCCCGACATCAACGTCGCCAGCTCAAAGTGGCTCTCGGGCATCCCCTCGAAGGGCAGGATGTCGGCCCTGTACCCGGTGCCAATGTAGTTGCGGAACATGTACCCGATCTCCTTGAAGTGCCCCGCGCCAATCTCGGGCGGCACGCCGTGCGGGATCGCGTTGAACCGATACGAGTACGCCGGCAGGCCGTGGGCAGCCCAGGTCGCGGCCGTCTGCCGGCGCGGGGCGATGAAGAAGACGTCGCCCCAGTACGATGCGCTCCGGCGGAATTGCGTCCCGTACGGGGGCCCGGGGCGCTGCTGGCCGAGGCTGGCGACCACGTTGACGGAGAGATCATCAGGGTAGACCTTCAGGACTTGGTCTTGAAACGCTGCTGGGAGGCTCGCGAGAGTGGCCTTGAAGTCTGCCGCGGTGTTTATGCCCTGCGGGCCCAAGGAGGCCCCTTCATCACTGTTCGCGCCGACGATGAGTGGTACACGTAGGAACTCCCCGCGCTGCAGATGTACGCTGCCGTAGGTCTGGACCATATCCCCGTCAATGACCGGGCTGAGATTCCCGTGCGTCAGGTACAACGCACCCAGAGTGGCGTTGAGCTGTTCAAAAGGTACCTGCCGCAGGCACTGTACCGGGTCTGATGTGGAGTTGCAGCTCGTGTTGGCAACAACCTCGTCGAACTGGGACTGGTATGTCTGAGGTCCATTCTGGGCTGCGTAAAAAATAGGATTCCCGGACTGCAATATCGCCGCTCGGAAGAGGCTGTCGTTCCTCCCGGCGTACGCCGTCAAATGCAGACCCACACTTGCAGCACCCGCCGATTCTCCAAATATGGTGACTTTGGTATTGTCGCCTCCGAAAGCTGCAATGTTCTCTTGGACCCAATGCATTGCGAGGCGCTGATCGCGAAGGCCGGTGTTGGTCAGCCCTTCACTCGCGAGTTCATTGGAACTCAAGAAGCCTATCACGACCCCGACGTTAGCTAGGCTTTTCGAATCATTATTCAATGGGCACAGATTGAATACACCGCCATGCGTACCCCATGCCTGTAGGCGGTAGTTGATAGACACGCCGATGAATGGCTTCCCAATCTGGACGGATTGGTCAACGATGAAGGAGAGGTTATAGCGCTGGTCTCCGCCGCCGCCATTGGTGTAGCCACCTCCGTGGATCCAAAACCCTACAGGGAGAGATTGTTCAGTGTAGCCTGAAGGTCGTACTACGTTCAGCGTTAAACAGTCTTCTGATTGACTGTAGAATGTTTGGTCGAGCTAGGAACGTAGTCATTAGCCATCCTGGCTAACTACCGACTAGGGTACTTGTAGACATAATTGACTTACACCGTAGCCAACACATAATGGCGAGTAGGTCCAAGCTTCGCGGGCGCCCTCCCAAGTGTCGTTCAGAGATTGCGCTTGTCGAAACCGCAGGTCCCCCAATGGAGGCTGCGCATATGGCATTCCGAGGAAGAGGTCTTGGTTGTACTCCGCAGAGTACCGGCCAATGTAGGTACCATTCTTGACCTGTGCTGTTGGCGCATTCGTCGCCCCGCTTAGTACTATCGTGCAAAGCGACAGCACTTGTAGCAAATCAACGGTTGAATACATCTTGTCAAGCATCCATTGGAATGTGAAGACGAATGTTGCGTGGAAAGCCATTCTTCTCTCTCACCTCGACCCCGACGATAGGGTCAACACAACCGTCTCCGCCTCCTTGTCACTGTTGATCATTTTTCTCTCGGCAAACGTTCTCTATGGCAGTTCGGCTGTGGCATCTTGCTGGGGTTGTGACTCGTGAGCTCCGCCCAAGCTACCTCGGCAATGAGGGGAACCTTACCAAGCGTGGAGATTTGTCCCCATTTCCTGGGGCTACCTGGGGTGGTCACTTCCCAGCCCGGCACCCAGACGCCCACCTTTTCCTAGTTCTGAGTCCTACCTCATGGGACATTGTTGCACCGAGAAGGCGAGATTCCGATAAGCGCTGGTAATCCCCAATGTCTTATATTGGTGCTTGGAATCCGGACCACCTGCGCAAGATGCAATCTCTACATAGAAGAATTTGATCATAAGGTATAGTGAAGACGTGATTCTGCAGAAAGTGAAGCAAGCCACGCTAAGAATTGTAGTGAAGTTTTGGTCTGTTTGGCGGCACTTTCCCACTCCGTCAAGATGTCGTTGGTGCTTTGTTATTTCCCCTGTTAATTTTCAGTCTTTTGCGTGAACACTTGTCCAATACGTGAACGTGTAAAGGCTTCTAATAGTCATATAGTAAGTAATACCAACGTTACCCACAGAAGAATGTTCTCCAAGGGCCCAAGGAGTAGAATGTCAGCAGTGGTGTTAGTCTCGTTAGTCGGATAGTCTAGTTACACACCCTGGGTGATTCCGATCGTCAAAATTTTGTCTCTCAGCTTTCCTGATAATTATCGAAAACGGAGATAAAACTACCTAATCGTAATTGTCTCTACCCACGTGCCTGTGTCCTTCAAGATGCGACCTCTAATACCACCTCCAGGCCAGAAGACAATATTAGGTGGGGATAGCCACTGAGACACCATCATGCGCTGATTTTTTCTTTTCCTATCCTCTACATTACAGATACACCCGACCCTGAGTTCCTGCTCGGAGGTCGGAGCATAGACTATATCTGGACTGTCCGATGCCCCCTTTCTTAACAACACGAAGTGCACAGGGAAGGTCTGAAATAACAATCCCACCCACAGCTACTTAGAATGATGGTAAGGTTGGTTGATTCTCTACAGCCGCATATGGACAGTATGATGATGAAGCAATAACAGTCTCTGCCAGCTTTTTATGCGTCCAGTTGTAGGAGAAGTCGAACTCGGTTGATTGTTGCGACTTCCGCGACCAGATTTGCGAATGCTTTTTCCAAGTATCGGCGTCCTCCTTTTTCTTGAACACCAAAGCGATTCCTTTGTCGTTGGTCTCGATCCCATTTAAGCGAGACAGGGATTGAAGCCAATCGGGGTGTGTACCGTCGCGTTTCTGGCCAATCAAAGTAGGTCGTTTAGGGCGGGAAAACTTTGTGTCGATTCAGCACCAGAGGGGATGGGGAGCGACATCCTCGTATGCAGGAAATGTGCCTCGGATATGCGTTATGTGGCATTATAAGCACTCTGCAGCTCGGCACAGCTTTTGACGTGGCACGGAATTTGCCAGATATTGTACTGCAATAGAGACGACTACAGGACGCCATATCCACGCTACAATGTGACAGGCTACCGTTTTGGGACTGATCACTCCCCTCCTCCCGTTGGGACTGGTCGGTCATACACGTTGCAAGGTGTTTGTGTACCTAGGTAACGTGGTGAAGCGGGGCAATAGGGCGTACCGTGTCATGCTTACTACTCAGTTGACCATACCCTGTCCAACACCAACTGATGAATCCCCAAACCTTCAACGTTGTCGCCTCACAAGTGTATCACATTCATCGCTGCACTCAACTTCAAAACGATCATCGAGAAAGATGCTGGACTGTAGCGAATGCGGTGGTACGGGTAAAGTAGGGGGATATATTTGCACCAAATGTGCAGGCCGCGGAACGCAGCCGGATGCAAAGGGGAGTGACCTTCACAGCAGCACACCCCGCAGGCAGCAACCAGGCGACATCTACGTATTGCACAACCAACCTTTCTCGCTGTTTTCAATGATGGTCAGATTCACGTATGCTTTGGGGCGTACCTCAGCCGACCCTACCACTGTCGGAGTCCACCTGGAAAACAAGCTAGTGGATCATCACCGAGACGAAAACCTTGCAGAGGACTATCTCTTGAATATCAACCCCAAGGGTCAGGTATGGTTGCACAACAGACGTGGGTATCCAAAGACAACAGACTCACGTACTATCAGGTTCCGGCGTTGACGGGCCCTAAGCTCTCAGCCCCCTTGACTGATAGTGTTGACATCTCATACTGGCTCTGCGGTCACTACCCCAAGCTTCTCCCGCCCGAACATGAATCGACCATCAGGGACATGTTCCGCAAATTACATGACATCCCAATCTTCACTCTCTCTGCGCGGCGTGATTCCATGCCACCAGAGTGGCTAGCAAATGGAATCCCACCAACTGCCGTGGACGCTATACTTGCCAGACCGGACTCGGAAATTTCGCCCGCGTATCGACGGGCACTGGAGAACAAACGAGACTTGTAAGTCTACCCCCCCCCCCGGAGCAACTCCATGATATGCATGCAGGGAGCTGATATCAGGGTTTCAGCCACAACAAGACCAAGGCGGATGCCCTGCGGCCGGACCAAGTCCAGCTGGCCGAGAGCCAGGCTCAGAGTTACTTCTCCGAGCTGCTTGCCATCTACCAGGCCCATGGAGGTTGCTCGCTGTGGCTGTTTGGGCCACGTGTGGGCCCGACGTTGCTGGATGCTCATACCGTGCCGGTCATCGCGCGCTTGCTGGACGAGAGAGTGAAGAGGCACGACCTCGTTCCGGGAAAGCTTCAGGAGTACGCCATACGTGTGATGAGGCTCCCAGAGTGGCATTCGGTCATGCATGGGAGGCCTACGGTCTGGAATGCTTCTCTGGGTCCTGTGCGCGATTTGGACCCGCTCTGGTAGTTATGGCCATTTGACCAGCTCATCTAGCATTCGATATACTCTTCATTGACGAGGTCTACCTCTTCGAGGACTTCTTCAAAACTATCTACAAGAATCCACCAGTGGCCTTATTACACTGCAGCCTAGAACGACAGCGTCTGTCCGGCCTCCGTCGTAACAGCAGCCTTGACGTTGGCGCTGCCTAGGAGAGAGTACGTGTACGGGGGCGAGCTTGCGGTCAGCGTCCCCTGCGGCGCCGTGTTCGCGCTCTCACCACCAAATATGGTGTCGATAACCACAGCATACCTGTCAAGCAGTCAGTATCACGATAATATTCCAACAAAGGCCAGGGAATGCCACTCACCCGTCCTCGTCGCTGCTCTCCGTGAAGACCGCCTTCTTGCCACTGTTCTCGAACACGGTGCTCTGAACCAGCGCCTGCGCGCCCATGCGAGTGTTGATGCCCGTGCTCTGTTCGTTGTAGTAGTTGTTGAAGATGTGCGCCGTGCCGAAGCGCAGGAGCGGACCCCGGGAGTAGACCTTGTAGAAGTGGTTGTTTGCGTAGGTGACGCGGAGGTGGCCCGTGTCCTCGGCGGCGTTGGAGTCGGAGTGGCCTACTAGGGTGCCCTTGGACTATTTATATCATACGTGTGTTAATGGGGGATGTTTCTGGCTGCAGGATTGGTGGGGTTTTGGTGCGGCTGGGAGGGAAAGGGAAGAGGCTTACGTGGTTGTGGAAGTAGGTGTTCGAGATGGTCACGAAGTCTGCTGCGTGTGAGAGGTCGACCAGACCGTCGTATGTATCCTTGCCAACTGTCTCGTCACCGGAGAGGTCGCAGTGGTCAACCCAGACATTGGTCGATAGCTGGATGGTGACGGCGTCGCCGTAGTCCGCGAGGACCTTGGCGATCTTCATGTTCCTGACGATCACATTCTTTTGGCCATTGATCGTGAGGCCGATGCCGGTCAGGGCTGGAACATGTCAGCGTATGTGTCCACCCACAACGGGGGCCCACGAGCTTGACGGCGAATGATAGATGGACATACAGCTACCAGCCTTGCCGACGATGGTCTTGTCGCTCGTCACTTGGACCTTGGCCGCACCACTGATGGCACCTTGCACGACGATTACGCTCGCTCCCACGGCACTGGCTGCAGCAGAGAGCTGAGGCAGCGTGCTAACGGTAGTAATTGATCCGCCAGCTCCACCCTTTGTGCTATCCAAGTATATCAGTATCCCACCTTCCCCACAGCGTGTGTGTATTTGTTTGTGTATGCGCGTGCTTACCCTCCATTCTGCGTAGCATAGCCGACGTTGGCAGCATCGGTGATGCTTGCTCTCTTGTCCAACACCTTCGCAACACCCTCCTCGAGAGTAGGGGTTGGTGATGCTGAGACCAGCGACGCTGCAAGTACAAAGAGAGTCGACGAGAGCTTCATGGTGGATATGTTGCACAGACGGGATCAGTTCAAAGACGAGGCGGCGATATAGATGCGGCAGCAACATCAGACAGCATTGAGGGCATCGACGGCCTCATTTGTAGTCTTATAGGCATTTACATCACGAAGTGGGCAACATCGCTATCTTCCGTGCTTCTACAATAGGCCTTGCCAACGCTGAATGGAATTTAGCGCAGTACTACCTTAGGTGGAAATACGGCAGTGATCGCTGTCAGAAGCACACCACACTTGACTGAAGTATCCTTTCCCATCGCTACTATCGTTGTCACTTGGCTGTCCTTGTGGGTTGTTTCAGGGGTTGATCTGATGTGGTGCCTCTTGGCAGGTCGCATGTGGAGATATAGGGGAGCGGCCGGAGAATTGCCTCGTTGGCGGAAGATCCACAGACTCTTGGCCCGGGGCCTCGCCTGCACCCCGACACGGGCCAAGCTGGGGGACGACGGAGAGTGGGATTTACTGCTCCGGTAGCCGAGTTGGCACAATGACCCATCTGCTTCAAGTCTTTCAAAGTGCTCAACAGGTGTGTTGTGGCAGATAATATTTTCACTAAAGCGGTTGTACAACCTGGAATCTTTCATGGCAGCTTCCATGATTACAAGACGGAACGGCTCAGTTTGTCTTTGTCACAACAGTCTCCCTGAAGCATGCCGTGGTAGTATGTACCACTGCTTAATAATGTGGACAACCGAGACTCTGAATGGTCAATCATCCACTACCTCCAGGTGTCAAAAACCGGAGCCGGCCGACTTCCCTGGATTTTGACTCCAGCTCATCCATTTCATAACTTCTTACAGGCTTTTGCTGTTACAGATACTCATCCATTTCTAGAAATCTCACAGGTGGGATCCACGCCTAAGATAGCATTTAACCTGGTAGAACTTCATTTAATTTTCTGTGTTTAAAATGTTTTATTTTAGGTATGGAAAGTTTTATCTTTATTCATGTTTCCTATGTTGTCTCTTCCTTTTCTTCTTTATTTGCAACTATATCATAGTTTCCTTTGTAACAAGGAAACAATGGGGCGAAGGAAATATTTACAAGAATAGAAAACTTATCTGCGTGAATAGAAGATCTTACCTGTGTGAATGAAAATTAGTGCTGTGGCCAAGCCACTTGGTCTGCCATCAAATGGCGCTTATTGACGCTAAGTCTGCGTCATAGTCATATACTCATTCAAGGTAGAGACGAGGTTCATATGTGTGTTTAATTCCACAGGACTTCCCATGTACAGTAGACCACAAAGGGCTCTCCAGAAGCAGCGGCCTCATGAATAGCAAGGAGAAGCTCTGCGCTTTTCGGTTTCAGGAAACCTATTTCTGGGTCAATATAGAACAGGATCTTCTCTGAGTCTATCATTACTTGCACCTAATTTCTCAAATTCTCATCCTAGACGCTAAACTTCGCATATATATCAACCTTCTCGTATATTAAATTCTAATACTTTTTTATTTTAAGAGGAGTATTTAAGGAGGATAATAAAAGATATTTTAGGAGTTAAATTAAAATAAAAATATCTTTAAAATAATTAATAATATTATAATTAATTAGCCTTAGTAAAATATAATTTTAATAACTTAAAGATATTAAAATAGCTTTAAAATTATAAATAACTTTATAATAAATAAAATTTAAAGAATAAAAAATAAATATAAAAATAAAATAATTTTAAGTTTAAATAATATTTATTTATAAATTATTATTATTTTAAATTATTACTTTAAAAAAACTATTACTTTAAAAAAATTATTACTTTAAAAAATTTATTATTTTAAAAAAATTATTACTTTAAAAAAATTATTACTTTAAAAAAGCTATTATTTTAAAAAAATAAATAAACTTTATTAAATAAAATTTAATCTTATATTATATATTATATAAAGCTATTTAAAAATTATTATAATTTAAATAATAGCTAATAATAATTTTATATATTTAAAAGATTATTAAAATAATTAATAATCTTATTTTTTAAACTTAAAAGATTTTTAATAATATTTTTAATTTAAATATTAAAAATTAATACTTTATTTTTATAATACTTTAATTTTAATTTTACCTTAATTAATATATAAGAAATCTTTAAATAATATTTTAAAGTTTTAAATTAAAAAGTTTTATTATTTTTTTTATTAAAAATTAATAAAAAAGAAATTTAATTATAAAATAAATTAATAAAACTTTCCTTAAGTTATTATTTTAAAATATTTAAATATTTATTAAAATAAATTTAAAATATTTTTTATTATCTTTTTAAAAAATAAGATATTAAATCTTATATTATTTATTATTTTAAATCTTAAGTTATTATTTAAGCTTTTAAATAAATTATAAAGCTTAATTATATAAATATATATTAATAAATTTAACTTAAATTTAATATTTAATAAAGATTATTTATTAATTTATAAAATTTTATAATTTATTATAATATAAAATATAATTTAATTTAATATAAATTAATAATATCCTTTATTAAAATTAATTTTATTTAATTATTATTTAAATAAAAATTAATTAACTTAAATATATTTTATTTAAAATATTATTTAAACTTATAAGCTTATTATAAATATAAATATATAAATATTATTATATTAAATTAATATTAAAATTTATTTAAAGCTTAATTTAACTTTAAATTAAAAAAAAAGCCTTTTTTTAATTTTTTTTAAAATTAATTTTTTAAAAATTAACTTATTTATAATTTTATTAAAAAAATATTATTTATTTATTATTACTTCTTTTATTATTATTAAAAGAAAAATAAAATTAATATAAAGTTTTTAATTTTATATTATTAATATTATATTTTAAATCTTATATAATTAATATAATAATTAATTAATAATATAAGAAAATTTATAAAGAAATTTAAATAAAATTCTTTTTAATTATAATAAGTTTTATTTAAATTTAATAAATAATAAATTTAAAAAAGAATAATATAATCTTATAATTTATTATATAAATAAAATATTATAATAATATATTTTATTATATAAAATAATTAAGAAAAGAATTTTATTTTTAAGATAAATATTATAAATAATTATAAAATATTTAATTTTAAATTATTAAGAATATTTTAATAAAGATATAAAGCTTAATTTTCTTTATTTAAATATTATATATTATAATAAATTTATTATTTAAGATATATTTTATATTTTAAAAGCTATTATATATAATTATATTTTTAACTTTAAGTTAATTTATAAAGCTTAAAATAAAGAAATAAAAATATTTAATAATTTTAAATATAATTTTATAAAATAATATCTTTAAATATATTTTTAAAATTAATTATAACTTTATATAAATAATTATTTTATTTATATAAAAAAATATTTTCTTTTTTATAAAAATAATTTTATAAATATATTTATTTATAAGTTATCTTAATATTAAATTTATTTATTATAAATATAAAATATAATATAATTATATAATATAAAGGAATTAATAACCTTAAAAATTTATTAAAATATATAAAAATTAATATATTAAGAAATAAAATAATTTAAAATATTATTATAATTTTAATTTAATTAAATTATATTATTAAATAAATTATAAAATAATTATATAAATATTCTTATTAAAGAATATTAAGATATTAAAATAATAACTTTTTATAATAACTTTATTAATAAATTATTAAATTAATTTAAATTAATATATAAATTTATAAATATAAATAAATTATATATTATTTATTACTTTATATATTAAATAATTATAATATTTTTATATTTTTAATAAATATATAATTTTTTATTATTAAATTAAATAAATTAAAATTTAAGCTTATTTATTATAATTTAATAAAAAACTTATATATTTAATTAAATTCTTTAAATATTATAAAAAATTATTATCTTTTTATTATATTCCTTTTATTATCTTTTTTTAAAAAGGCTATTTATAAAAATAATTAAAAGGAATTATAATATATTTATTATATTATATATAATATTATTTATTTTTAAATTTATTTTCTTTTTAACTTTATAATTAAAAATAATATTATTAAATAAATATATTAAGCTTAAAAGAAAAGTTAAAATTATTATTTTAATTAAATATAAAAAGTTCTTTATTTAAAAAAGATTAAATTTATATTAAAATCTTTTATCTTAATATTTTAAATTTAAATTATAATTTATAAGAATTTAAAATTATATAATATATTTTATTATATTTAAATTTATAATATTTATTAAATAAAAAGAGTTAATTATAATTATTTAATTAAATTAAGTTAAAAATATAATTAATATAAAAAGTAAATATTAAATCTTTAAAAGATTATAAAAAAATATAACTTTAATAAAATATATAAATTTTTTTAATTAAAATTTAATATTTAAAAAAATAAAATCTTTTTATTATTTAATTATTCTTTTTTATCTTTATTATAAATTAAATATTATTAAATAAATTAAAAATATAAAGAATAATTTTAAACTTATATATAAATATTTAATATTTATTATAATTAAATATATAATAAAAATACTTTTTATAAATTAAATATAAATAAATATATTAATAAAGCTATATATTTTATAAAATATATTTATATAATAAAATATTAAAAATATTATAAATAATTAAAAATAAATTTATTTTATATTTTAAATTAAATTATATATTAATATTTAAGATAAAAATTAAAGCTTAAATAAAAACTTATATTTAATAAGCTTTTTATATTTAATTTAAAAGGATTTAAAATTATATTAATTTTTTATTATCTTTTTATTTTATTTTTTTATTAATTTTATTATAATAATAATTTTAAAATAAGCTTTATAAAATATTTTTTAATAAATTTAATTAATTAATAAAAAATAAAATATTATAATATATTATAAGATATATAAATAATAAATTAATTTATTTAAAATTTATTATATAAATAATAAAATAAAGTTTTTAAATAATTTAATAAATTTATTATTTTTAAAAAACTTATAATTATATAAATAAGCTATAATAATAAAAGATTATAAAATTTTAAACTTAATATTAATATCTTTATATATAATATTTTTAATTATTATAAAAAAAGTTAATTAAATTTTATAATTAAATTATTATTAAATAAATATATTAAATATTTTTTAAAATATATATTATAATTAATATTTTTAATTAATATATTTTTAATAATTATAAATAATTTTAAAATATTTAAAAAATATAAAAAAAAGAAAATAAAAAAAGAAATATAAAAAGTCTTTAATAAGAAATTCTTTAAAAATATAAGTAATATATTATTTAATAATAACTTAAAGGTTAAAAAAGATAAAATATTATTAAATAAATTCTTAATAAAAAATAATTTTATAAAAATAAATAAATTAATAAAAAAATATATATATATAATATAAAATTAAGTTAATATTAATTTAAATATAATAAAATTATTATTATTTATTATTAATTTTATTTTTTATTAAGCTATATATATAAATTATAAAAATATTAATAATAATATAATTAATAATATAATATTAATTTTAATAATTAAATTTAAAGATTTTATAAACTTTTAATAAGCTTAAAATAATATTAAATATAATTAAATAAATAATAAAAAAATAAATAATATTTATAAAAATAATAATAAAAATAAAAATATTTAAAAAAGCTTAAATATAATTATAACTTAAATAAAATAAATTATTATTAATTTAATAATAAAATAAATATATTATTTTTTTTATTTAATATAAATTTATTATAAAAATAATTAATAAATTATAAATAATAAATAAACTTTAAACTTTAATTTATATATATTAAAAGCTTTTTAATATATAATAATAACTTTAATTATTTATAAAAAAGATTAATTATAAAGTTAATAAAAATTAATAACTTAAAAACTTTATTTAATAAAAATATTAATATAAATTTTATTTATAATATTTTTATATATAAAATTATATATTTAATTAATATTTTAAATTTAAATAATTTTTTTAATTAAGATTTTTATTAAAATAAAAAAATAATTATTAATATAAAATAATTAAATATTATAATATTAAATAATAAATTAATATATTAAATTTAAAAAGGAAAAGTTAAAATTAAATATATTAAATTTATAAAATTAAAATAATATAAAAAAGCTTTAAAAAATATAAATATAATATAAATTTAAAAAAAATAATATTTATATTAAAATTATATAAAGATTTAATATATTTAAATAAAATAATATTAAAAAATTTATAATATTATTTAAATTTAATTTAAATTAATATAAATTAATTTTATATATTATATATATATATAATATTTTTAAAAAGTATTTTAAAATTATAATTATAAATAAATATATCTTATTAATTTAAAGAAATAATATATATTAATTATTAATATTAATATTATATATAATATAACTACTTTAAAAATTAACTTTAAATAATTTAATTTTTTTAAAAAAGTTATAAATAAAATTAATTAATTTAAATTAATTATTAATAAAATTTAAAATATATTATTTTATTAATTAATAATATTAATTAATTATTTATTTTTAATAAAAAAAAAAAAAAAAAAAAAATAAAAAAAGAAAAGAAAATAAAAGTTTTTTAATTTAAAGCTAATTATAAAAATTTTATTAATTATTTAATAAAATTATTATAATTTTTTTAAGGTTTTAAATTAAATTAAAGCTTATAATTTATTAAATTAAGCTTAATAAATTATTATATTCTTTAAAATAAAAATAAAATATAAAAAAATATTTCTTTTAATTTTTATTTTATTAATTATTTTTATAATATAATTATATTTTATTTAAATATTTATATTTATATAATAAATAATATAATTTTATTTATTATTATAATTTAATTATAATATTTATTCTTTTTAAATATAAAAATATTTAATTAAATATTATTTTATTAAATTATAATATAAATTATTAATCTTATTATATTAATTATAAATATTATTTAATTATATAATTTATATTTTTAAATAAAAAAAATATTTTAATTTAAGCTTTTTTTTATTATTTTAAAGCTTTTTTTTTTTATAAATAAATTTATTATTATTATTTTATATTTTATAAATATTATTTTATAAATTATTTTTTATAAATTATTTATTTTAAAAAATTATTATTTTTTAAAAAGTTATTATTTTTTAAAAAGTTATTATTTTTATTAAATTAATAAATAACTTTTTAAATATTTTAATTTTTTATTTTATTAAATTCTTTTTTTATAATAAAAATTTAATTTAAAAGCTTAAATATTTCTTTTTTATTTATATTTTCTTTATTATTAAAATTAAAAAGTTTAAATTATAATTTATATTTTTTTTTTTTTTAATCTTTATTAATAATAAATTATTAATATTTAATATATATTTTTTAAAAGCTTTTAATAATAATTATAATAATAATATTTTTAAATTAATTTAAATTTATTTATTTTTTTAAAATAATTATAATTATATTTTTAAAGATAAAATAAAAAATATTATTATATAATTATTATATAAAAAATAATAATTTTAATAAATAATTTCTTTAAAAATATTATAATAATAAATTTAAGTTAAAAATAAATTTAAAACTTAGCTTTAATTTAAAACTAAATTTAAAAGATTTTAATTATTATTAATTATTTTATTATTAATATTAAGCTTAAATATATCTTAAAAAAATTAATATTTATTAATAAATAAAGTATTTATTAACTTATATATAAAGAAATTTATAAATAAATTTTAATATTAAAATATTTTAATAATTCTTTTATTAAATAATTATTAAATTTCTTAATTTTTAATCTTAATTTATTTAAATAATAATTTATATTTAAATTAAAAATATTCTTTAATTTAAATTAAATAAATTTATATATAAATAAATTTATATATAAATTAAATAATTATTTAAATAAATTTATTATTTTTTATTAATTAAAATAATAATATTAAATATATTAAAAATAATTATATTTTTATTATAAATAATTATAATATTTATTTTTCTTATTAATTATATTTTTTATTAAATAAGTTATTATTAATTTAAATTATTATCTTATATATTATTTTATATATTTTTATATATAAATTTAAATATAAGCTTTTTTATTTATTATAATTAATATTAATCTCTTTATTCTTAAAATTAATTATATAATATATAATATAAATAATTAACTTTATATTTTATATTATTTAATTAATTATAATATTATAAAGTTATAATTTTTTTATTTTATTTTTATTAATTATTTTATTTATAAATATTATTTTTCTTTATTTTATTTTTTTTAACCTTTATATTAATTTTTATTATTTTTTTTTATTTATTTTATTTTAATTAAGCTTTATTAATTTTTAAAACCTTTAAATAATTAATTTTAAAAGCTTTAAAAAATTAAAAAATATTAATTTAAAAAATTTATTTATTTTATTTTTTATTTTTATTTTAAGTTATTATTTATTTAAAATATTAGCTTTAAAGCTTTATTAATAATTAAAATTTAATAATAATATATTATATAATAATTTTTATTTTATTTATATTTTTCTTATATTTTAATTAATAAATATAAATTAAAATTATTCTTTTTATAAAATCTTATTTATTTTTTATAAATTATTTATAATTATTTTATAATAAATATTTAAATTAATATAAATTTATATAATTATTTTATATATTTAAATTAATAAGCTTAATATATTAATAATATTAAATTTTATAATATAAATTAAAAATATATATATATATATTTTATAATTTTTTATTATTTTAATTTATTATTAAAAATAAAATAATAATTAATTAAATAATTTAAATTTAATAAAATAATATATTATTATAATTAATTCTTATTTTTATTTTTTTTTAAATTATTAAGCTATTAAAGTTATAATATAATTTATATAAAAGTAAATCTTATTTATATATTTAATAAAAAAATATAATTTTATTATAATTTATTTAAGTTAATTTAAATTTATTTTAAATTTAATTATTAAATATAACTTTTAATTATATAATATTTATAAACTTAAAATTCTTAAATAATTTTATAAAAATAAAATATTATAATAAAATTTAATTTTATAAAAATAAAATATTATAATAAAATTTAATTATTTATTATATTTTTTATTTTTAATAAATAATTAAAAATAAAAAGCTAAAAATAAAAAATTAAAAATAAATAATTAAAAATAAATAATTAAAAATAAATAATTAAAATTAAAAATAAAAATAAATTATAATTAAAATTAAAAAGCTTATAATTAAATATCTTAATATATTTTAAGAATTTAAATAAAAAAGAATATTATTTAAAAAACCTTTAAATATATTTTTTAATATTAATATTTAATAATATATTTATTATTATTAATATTAATAATATTTCTTTATTTACTTTAGCTTTTTACTTATAACTCTTTATTAAAACTCTTATTTTTATTTATAAATATTTATTTATTACTTCTTTAAATATATATATATTTATATTTAATTATTTATATTAATATTTTTTATAAAAATTATTATTATAATTAATAAAACCTTTTAATTTATATATAATTATATAAAGCTTAAATATCTTTATATTTTTATTTTATTTATTAAAAATATCTTTAATATATAATTCTTTTTATATAAAATTTAAAATAAATAAATTATTATTATTTATTAATTATATTTTTAATTAAAATAAATAAATAAAAATAAAAAATTAATTAATTTTAATTATAATATAAAAAAAATATTTATTATATATTTTTAATTTTTTATTATAAAAATATATTATCTTTTATATAAATTAAAAAAAGCTAAAAAGATATTTAAAAATTATAATTAATAAATCTTAATTTATAAATTAATTTATAATCTTTATTTTTAAATAAAGTTTATTTATATAATATTAAAATAATTATTAATTATTTATTATTATAAATATAAATACTTTTATTAATAATAATAACTTTATTAAAGCTTTTTTTTATATTTAATATAAAGAATTAATTTTTTAATTTAAAGTTAATATTTATAAAAAATAAAAAAATAAAAAAATAAATAAATATAATATTAATAATATAATTAAAAAAATAAAAATTATAAAATTTTATTAATTATTAATACTTTAATTTTATATATTATTAAATTAATTATAATTTATATTATTTTATAAAAATTAAATATTAATTAAAGTTATAAGCTATATTTTAATATAATAAATAAATTTTATTTATTTTATTTTAAAGATTAAATAAAAAATAAATTAATAAAAAAGCTTAAGCTTAATTATTTAATTAAAAATATTACTTTTAAAGATTTAATAATTATAATAATAAATATAAAATTCTTTTTTTAATATATATAAAAATTATTATTTATTTATATAAATTAAATAATTTAAGTTTATATTATATAAAAATATTATTAAATATATAAAAACTTAAAAATAAAAATATAAAAAATAATTAATAAAAAAATAATTATTAATAAATATAATAAAAAATAATAAAAAGAAATATTATAAATTAAATAAAATAATAAATTAAGAATTTTAATAATATATCTTTTAGTTTTTATAAAGAATTATAAAAAATAATAAGCTTAATTTAAAAAATAATTAAATACTTTTAAATTAAATTAAATTAAAAATTAATAAAGAATTATAATATTAAAAGGTTTTTTTTTATTTAATATTTTTATTTAAAAGATTTAATTAATATAATATTATTATTTAAAATTTATATTTTTAAAAATTAATTATTTTAAATATATTTAATAATAATAATATTATTAAAGTTTTATTTTTTTTAAATTTTATTATTATATTAATTTTAGCTTATTATTTAATTAATTAAAATTTATTTATAATTATTTTAATTTTATTTAATTTTATAAAATATTATCTTAAATTAAATCTTTTAAAGATTATTATTTATAAATTTAAAATATTAATTAAAATATTTTAAATAAAAGATTAATAATTTTATAATATAATTAAAATATTTTTATTTATTAATAAAAAGCTTTATTTATTTAATTAAAATAATAAATATAATATAAATAAAAAGAATAATAATATTTATTAACTAGGTTATATATTTAAATATAAGTGAGTTATAGGGGTTAATTAGTTGTTAATTGCTTGGTTAAAGGAGGGAGGCTATAATATATATTATAGCCTTTGCTGTCTAGCTATAGGCTATAAAATTAGGTATTATATAATTAGCACTTAGGCTAATTATATATCCTTATTTATTTATATATATATTATTTTTATATTAATAGTCTTTTATTAAATAAGTATATATATATTTATTATTTAAAAAAGTATTCCTTTAAATATAACTTAAATTTAAAGTTAGAAAATATTAAGATTAAAAGGGGAATATTAATTAAAATAAAGTATTAATTTAATTACATTATAATATTATTAAATATAGGTATAAAATCTTTTATATTTTATTTAAAGGATTATTATATTATAAGTTAATAAAATATAATATTAAAGATTTAATAATATATTGCTTACTTAATTGCCTTAATTAACTTTAAATGATTATTATTTTTATTATATAAGTAATTTATTTTTAAAATAATTTATAAATTTATAATTCTATTATTTATAAGCTATAAATAAATAAGGATTAGATTAAATCCTTATTATATTAATATAATTATTTAATTAAAATCTTTTAAAATAGCTTAGTATTATATCTAATAATTATATTAAATAAAAAGTTAAGAAGAATTAAGATAATAATAAAAATAAATAATTAAATAGATTAATTAAAGGAATAAAGGATAAATTAAATAAGATTAATAAATAAAATATTTAAATAAAAAAGAAAATAAGGTATAAAGTAAAAGTATTAATTAATTTAGTAGATAAGAATATATATAACTTTAATATATAAGTATTAAATTATAAAATCTAATTAAGGAAACCTATTAAATATAGTTAGTAACTTAAGTGCCTATAGGATTATAATAACCCTTATTACCTAAACCCTTAATAATATAAGCTTATTATAAATAAAGCTTATAAGATTTATCCTTAGGATAAATATAAAACTTAATAAAAGGCTAATTATATAATACCTTAAAATAAAATATAAGTAATTAACTAAAGAGTAGATTTGAAGTTTTATTAATTTAATATACTTTTATTAATATTACTTAAGGTTATATCCCTTTAATAATCTTTTATTTTTATTTAAGTTAATTAATATATTATATAGAAAGTTAATTTTAATCTATATATCCTTTTACCTTAATAATTAACTTATTAATGTTAATAAAGTATTAAAGTGCTTTATTTAATATAGCCTTTATAAATATATTTATTAGATTTTTATCTTTATTAATTTATTTAACTTTGTAAATTTTATACTTCTTATAAAATTAATGAAGTATTATTATATTAATTATAAGTCTTTTTTCTTTAGTTATATTTAATTTAATAAGGTATTTATATAAGGAGTATAAATCTATATAAATTATTAAAGGGATTAAAGATAGCTTAAAATAATTTATGATTTATTATAAAGTCGCTATTAAGATAATATTTATATTAAAGCTATTGATTATATTATAGATTTCTGAAGTTAAAATACTTTAAATTATTCTCTTATATTTTATAAAAGATTAATAAAGTATATTATTATATATAGTTATTTCCTTTAGCTTTTAGCTAGGTTCTTTATTAATTAAAGTGATTATAAACTTAATTTATAAGCTAAGGTTTTAATTATTAATAAAGGAATTATTAATAAAGATTATAAGCTTAGCTATAATAAGATCTAGGGGAATATAATATAATTTATAATTAAGGTTATCTGCTTATTATTAAAGCTAGTAATTTAACTTAATATAATTATCCTTTAAGGGATTTTAAATCTAGGTAATAATTAATAAATTAAAGGCTGCTTTTAGTTAATAAATTAATATTAAATATACGCTATAGGTATATTATTTTATATATTATTAAGAATAATTAAGGGCTATAATATTTATTAAAGTAATCTTAACGCTTTACCCCTTTTATTAAAGGTTAATAATACCTTTAAGGGTTATTATAATCTTAATATTATTAAAGTTTAAAGATATATTTATTATTAATTTATTCTTTAGCTTATATTAAATATTAGCTTTTTTAATCTTATTTTCCTTTTTTTAAGAAAAGGTAGAAATAATTATAAAAAGAATATTATTAATTTATATAGTTATAATAATAAAGTAATTTCTTTTAATATTTAAAATAAGGAGGTATAAGTTAAAGGTAAAGGTAGTTATATTAAGTTTCTTATAATAGTACTTATAATATATATTTTATTAATATATATTAGCCTTAGTAATATTATAAAGAGGTTTAATAATATATATAATTATATTAAGAGGGTATTTATTATAAATCTTTAGGAGAAGCTTAGCGAGAATAATTTATTTAAGCTTAGATTTTAATTATAAATAAGTTTAAGTTATATTATAAAGCTTAATTTATATATTTATTTTAAGAAGAGAAAAGGCTAAAGTTATAAAAAGGCGCTAATTAATATATTAAATAATTAGTGATTAAGTAAGAATATATTGCTTATTATAATTATTATATTTAGTAATAATTAAATAAAATTTCTTATATAATTTCTTAATTTTATTCTTAATTTTCTATATAATTTATAATTTAAAGAGCTAAATATTGTTATATTAATATTTATTAAAGAGCTTAAATTTAAATATATTATAATTAATTAATTTAGAGATTTCTTTATTATTAGATTCTTTAAAAGGTTTATTAAGGGCTATAATTATATTATCTTAGTAGAGCTTTAATATTAGGTTATAGTTATTCTTTTCCTTTTAAGTAAGGAAGGTAGTTAAAGTTATAATAAGTTGCTTTAATTTATTTTTAAATTTTAGGGGCTAGTTATATTAGTATAGCTATAAAGGTGCTAGAGGTATTATTAGAGGTTTATTTAGCTTAAATTATATTATTTATTTATTATCCTTATTAAAGGTATAAGTAGGTAGTATAGATTTATTTATTTTATTATAATAATAAGGCTATATTAAGGTTAATTAAAAAATAATTAATTTATTAAGTAGGTTAAGTATTAAGTTATAATTATTAATTATAATAAATTTATATAAGCCTTATTACCTTTCCTTTTCTCGCTATATTTAGATATTATTTTATAATAAGAGTATTAGAATTTTATTTATATTAGGTTTATTATAGGTGTTAAGAGCTGTATTGATTTAATATTTTATATTTATTTGCTTTAAAGCCCTTATAATAATTTAAATAGCTATTATTTTTTTTAATATAAATAGAATTAAGGGAGAGTCCTTTATAATTTATAAATATATTTTAAAGATAAGGAGTATAAATAGTAGATTATAATAGCTTATAGTATTATTAATAGCTTTAATTGTTATTTAAAGAATAGCCTCTTTAGAGTAATAATCTTTAAGTTTAATATAAAGAATCTTAAATACTTATTAAAAAGGAATATAATATTACTTAATTTTATTAATAAATTAATAAGCCTTTATAGGAATTTATTTATATATAATTTTTATAACCTAGGCTATATTTCGGAATTTAATAAATACAAAGTTAATATTAATATTATAAATAATATAATCCAGAGGTTTTAAATAAATATTAATTTAATAATATTAAAAAGTATCTTATATATTTTTTATAAAAAGGGACTTTAAAAAAAATATTATTTAAAAGGCAGTAAATATATTTATTATATAAATTATTAAAGAGTTACTTAAGAAATATATAATATTTATAATAATCTTATAATTAAAATTAAAGTTATCCTTTAGGGTAAATTTAAATTATTAAGGAGTAGAATTATATATTTAATAGTAATAATAGAACTTTATAATAGTCTTTAATAAATAAGGATTAATATTATATTTAATATTCCTTAGTAAATAATTTAGTTATTTTATAAATAGGTATTTAAAGCAGTAATAAAAGTATTATAATTCCTTTTTTATAAAGAATATTTTTATATTATCCTTTTAAAGGAGATATTATAAGTATCCCTACTTTTATATTACCTTAAAGGTCTTCTTTATTCTTAATAATAAATATTAAATTAACTTATTAGTTATATTTTAAAGATAGATATTAAGTTAATTTATATTTTATATATAAAGTAAAAAAGGGGTAGAGGTATTAATTATATAGAAGGTAATTATATTTATTAATATATTTATTATAATAATGCTTATTAATTTTATTTATAAGCCCTTATTAAATTTAATAATTGTTTCTTTAATATATAAAGTATTTAGTTAAATAAAAGGATTTTTATTATATAGGGTAAGATATTAATTGTGCCTTGTTATAGAGAATATAGCAGTATTTATATTAAGAATGATACCTTAGAAATATATTTATATATATTAGCCTTTAAGTATAAATTATAAAGCTAGAATATATATAAATTCCTTATAATTAACTTTTATTGTTTTTTTAAAAAAGAGAGATTAAAGGAAAGCTATATTTATAAGACTTTAAAAGGTAGTTTTATTTAATTTAAAAGGATTATCTTTATTATTAAATTCTTTTTTAAGATAAAGGCCTTCTTAATTAATTAAATAAGTAATATATTTAATATTAATGGCCTTATAGCTTATTAAGGCTACCTATTTAAAGTATTAATCCTATCGTTAATATTGCTTTTAAGAAAGGTATTTTATAAACTAATAGCCTTCCTTATTATATATAAAGTATACTTTTTTTTATATATTATTCCTTTAGTTATTATATAATTAATAGAAGTTTAATTAAGATATTAGCTGATATCCTTTATAGCTATAATTATTATAAAAGTTATTATATTTAAAGCTACCCCTAAAGTTACCTTAGTTATAATTATTATAACTATAAAGCTAATTATTTTAATATTAGCGGTCTATATATATAGCTTTAATTATATTAAGGTTAATATCTTTTAATTCTTTATTATATTTATAAGGATTTTAGGTATAAAATTATATTATATTATATTAAAGGTTAAGGTTAAGTAATAAATAAAGATTAAAAAAGAAAGCTTTATATAAGTGCTTTAATTTAAAGAAAGCTTAATATAACTTTAATATGCCTTAATAAGCTTAAATTATAGTTATTTATAAGATCTTATCTCCCTTATAGTTAAGTTTAAGGGTATATTAATAAAGCTATAATTTATTAAATAGCATTTATAATATATTATAAGGGTTTTTATTAATATTCTTTGGATTATTATAAAGGTTATTAAATATAATATTTATTTAATTATTAAAGTATTATTAATAGTTAATCTTTATATTAAAGTAAGTTTTTAATTTTATATAAATTAAGTAGAAATTTATATTTATTTTAATATAATATATAAAGTAGTATTTTATATATCCTTTAAGAATTAAAGGGAATATAAAATAAAATTAATTTAATTAAATATTAATTATCTTATAGATATTAAGAAAGATTTATAATTTATTATTTAATAAGTTATAAGGATTATTACCTTAATTCTTATTTTTATCTTAGGTTTTATTAAAATATATACTCTTATTTACTTTAAGAGGTTAATTAGGTATTTAAGGTAAAGGAAGATTATATTAAGGGTTATAAGGATAATTAGGTAGCTTTACTTATAGTGTTAATAATATTAAATATAAGGGTATTATGAATTATCTTAGTAGTATATTTAGTAATTATTATATTAGTTAAGGAATTATAAAAGTTATATTTAGATTAAGGTTAGGCTATTATTATTATAAAATTAGTTAATATAGTAAAGGGTTTTATTATATTATTAGCCTTTATTAACTTTAAAAGGCCTTATAAGGATTTAGTTATTATAATAATAAGGTAGTTAAAAGGTAAGGTAAAGGAATAAACTATTAAGGCTATAAAGCTATTACTTTTTATTAAAGTAGTTATATTTATTATAATAATTATAAAGGTTTAGAAGGTTATATTAATTATCCTTATTAACCTTAAAGTTAGCTATATCCTTTAATACTTAAGATAAGATATTTAGGATCTTATAATAATTATTAAGAGTTGCTTTTATAATAAGTTTATTTTATTTTTTTTACCTTAATAGCTTTTTATTATATAATATCTTGATTTTTTAGCTAAAGAAATATATATTAAAAGTATAATGATTTATATATATTTATTATAATCTTTAGTTCCTTTTTAAGTTATTTAAGGTATTCTTTAAGAGAAAGTAATCTTAATAGTTAATTATATATATTATTAGCTTTATATTTAATATAAATACTTTATTCTTAAAGGAACTTTTTAAGGTTTTTAATGATTATTATTTTAATAAATATATTTAAGGTTTATATATTAAAGTTATTTTTAAAGTCTTAAAGGAGGTTATTATTAATAGCCTTTTAGTTATTAGATTTATTTATTATCTTAATAATTGCTATATTAACTTAGCTTTTAATGATATTTATTTTTATAATAAATTTATCTTAATAGTTAAAGTTAATCTTAGAATCTTAAAACTTCTTAATTTATTTAAATTTATTTTAAAGTTTTATAATATAATATATTAATAAATAAGGTTCCTTTAGGTTAGGGTTATTATTATTAATAAAGCTTAAAGTAATATTATTTTTATTTATAATTATTTAATATTAAAGAGTATTAATAAAGAAAGAGATATATAGGTATAGAGATAGGTATATTAAGGAAGAAAGAATATATTTAAGTAATATATAAAGGGTAATAAAGGAATATTATTTTAATATATTTAAAAGGGTATATTAATTAATTTATATTTTATATTAAAATGAAGTTTATTAAATAAAGTGATAAATAATATAGCATTTAATTAATTATTTTATATAATAAAATATATTTAATAAGAATACCTCCTTTTTTATTAATTACTTTTGCTTTTACTTTTAATATCCTTTTTAAATATATTACTTAAAGTGTGATTTTAATAGGGATAAGGTATTAATTTAAGAGGTTAGATTTTTATATAATAAACTTATATTACCTTAGTAGTAGTTTTTATTATACTTTAATTATAATATAAATATTATTACTTGATTTAAGTAGTTTTAATTTACTTTAAGTAATACTTATTTTAAGTAATAATAATAATAATCTATTTCTTTAACTTAGTTATTTATAATTACCTTTATAATTATTAATTAATATTAGCTAAGTTATATATTTGAATATGAGTGGATTATAGGGGTTAATTAGTTATTGATTGCTTAGTTAAAGGAGGGAGGCTATAGTATATGCTGCAGCCTTTGCTATTTAGCTATAAGCTATGGAATTAAGTATTATATAATTAATGCTTGGGCTAATCATATGTCCCTATCTATTTATATATATATTATTCTTATAATATTAATAATTAATTTAATTTACTTTAATTTTTCTTTATTTTTAATTTATATTTTTATTAAATTATATATTTTATATTTTTTAATATTTTCTTTTTATAATAATTATTATAAAGGTAATATATTATAAGCATTATTAATAAAATATATAAGCTTTATAAGTTATATATTAATTAAATAAAGTATATAATATCCTTTAATAAATCTTACTAAGGACCCTTAAAATAATAATAATTTATACTTTATATTTATTATTTAATTATATTTTAAAATAATTATTATAATTAATAATTATAACTTTATATTATAAAAAAGATCTTTTTTAATTATTTAATACTTTTTTAATATAAAAGATATAATATATAAGTAATTAAATTATAAAAATAAAATTAAATTTAATTAATATCTTTAAAATCTTAAAAATAAAATTAATTTAAATAAATTTTTATTATAATATTAATTTTACTTTATATTTATAAATATTAACTTTAAACTTTAATTTCTTTAAAATAAAAAATATATTTATTTAAAATATTTCTTTAATTTAATTTAATAATAAAATATATTTATTTAAAACTTTTTAAAATTAATAATAATATATTATTTTATTTTATATATATTTATATAAATAAAATAAGGCTTTAATTAAATAATAATCTTTTTTATAAATAAATAATTATAATAATTATCTTTATAATATTATTTTAATTTTAAATAATTTAATTATTATAAATATTATAAATTACCTTAGTTATTTTATATTTACTTAAAAAATTAAAGTTATTTCCTTTATATTATCTTATAATCTCTTTCTTTTATTTATATTTCTTTCTTATAATCTTTAATAATTATTTTAATTTATAATATTATAATTATTAAAATTACTTTTATTTTAAAAAAGAAATTTATAATAATTTATTTAAAATCTTATTATTTAATTAAGTTACTTAATATATTATATAATTAATAATATAAAGCTTTTAAAAGCCTTTATTAATAATAATCTTTTTTAAAAGGATAATTTATTAATTAATATAATTAAAAGTAAAATTAATAAATCCTTTAAATATAAAAGTATAATTATAAAAAGTAAATACTTATTTATACTTAAAAAGCTATAAGCTTATATAAATAATAATATATTTAAAAAGTTTATTTATTATATTAAAAAGATAATTAATTAATTTATATTTAAAATTATTAAAATTTAATAAATAAATAATTAAGCTTTAATAATAATATAAAAGGTTAATAAAAAAATAAATTATATAAATAAAATATTTAAAGTATTAATTAATAGCTTAAATTTAAATATTAATAAAATTAATAATACTTTTAATTTATATTTTAAAATAAATAATATTTTTAAGGATTATTAAATCTTAAAAATATAACCTTTATATAATTATAAAAAGCTTTTTATTAATAAAAAGGTAATAAAAATAATAAAGAGAATAATAAATAAAGAAAAAATAATAATAATAAAAAATAAAAAGTAGGAACTTTAAGTAATAATTTTAATAACTTAAATTTAAATATCTTTAATTCTTTTAATAATAATAATTATAATTAATATAATTTATTATTTAATAATAATTTAAATTTAAATTTAAATTTAAACTTAAATCTTTATAATTAATATTATAATACTTTCTTTTTAATAAAAATTAAATTTACTTTTTTTTCTTAAATTAAGTTTAAAAAAAAGGAAATTAAAGTTTTTAATTTAAAATATAATAATCTTAATAATATTAATATAATTATAATTAATAAAGATTTAATCTTTATAAATATATAAAGCTTTATTAATTATTTAAATTTTTTTATAAATTTAAATAATTTAAAAGAAATTAAGAAAGAGATTTTATAAATATTTTTTATTTTATTTTAAAGTATAATAATTTATTAATAAAATAATAAGATAATTAACTTAGCTTATTATAAGCTTTATAAAAAGGGATATAATAAAATTATAAAAAAATTTACTTAATATTTCTTAATAAAGTTTATTTAAATTATTTATAAATTTTATAAAGATTTCTTAATATTATAAGATATTATTAAAAATAAATTTATCCTTTAAAAGTTTATTTAAAAAAACTTATATTATATTAAAATTATAAATATCTTTAATTAAAAAAACTTTAATTAAAAGAAAGTAGTTAATAATATTTAAAATAAAATAAATAAATAAATTTAAATTTACTTTAAGCCTTTTTATAAATATAAATTATTAAAGAAATATATAAAAGATATTAAAAAGATAAAAAGTATTTTAATTAATATAATTAATTATTATTATTTAAAATATTATAAAAAAAATAAATTAAATATTAAATTAATTAATTATTAATATATTATTATAATTTATAAAATATTTAAAATAAACTTATATAATTTTAATATAATAATTATAATAATTATTATAATTAAGATAATTATTATAATTAAAATAATTATTATAATTATAATTAAACTTTTTCTTAATATAACTTCTTTTAATTATTCTCTTATTATAATAATTAATTATATTTATATAATAATAATTAATGCTATTTTAATTATTATAATTATAATAATTATAATATTAAAAAATATAAAAATAATAAGCTTAAAAATAATTATAAAGGTATTAAGAAAGAATAAAATTAATTATTAAGTTTTAATAATAAAAAAAAAGTTTATAATATAATTAATAATAATAAATAAATTAATTATAAGGAATTATATATTTTATTATTCTTTCTTTTATTAAAATATATATATTAAGTAAATAACTCTTAAAATATCTTATTAATATCCCTTTTTTTAAGGTTTTTAAATCTTAATTATTATTTATTTATTAATATTATTATAAAAGAAAATAATAAAATTTATAATTTTTATAATTATATTTTTTATTTTTAAAATTAAATATTTAAATATTTAATTAAATATATTAAATAAAATATATATATTAAAGCTAATTATAATTATTTATATTTTAATTAATTATTAAAAGCTTTTTATATTTATATTATTTTTATTTAATATATTAAGGATAATATTATTAAAAAGGTTTAGCTTTAATTAATTAAAAATATTTTTATTAAAGGTTATATTTATTTATAAATTAATATTTAAATTAAGCTAAATAATTTTAACTTTTAAATATATATTAATATTAATATAAATTATAATTTAATAAATTATAAATTTTTATAATATTTTAATAATATAATTATTATTAAATATAATATTTATATTATTAAAGATATTAATAAAGGTTTTATTAAATTAATTAAATTTATATAATAATTATTTTTAATATATAATAATTAAATTAATAATAGCCTTAATTTTTTTTATTAAATTATAATTATTTAAATTATTAATAATTTATTTATAAATATATTATTTAATAATAATTAGCTTTATTTTTAATAAATTAATATTTAATATTTTTTTAATATTATTATATATCTTAAATAATATAACTTTATTATTTTTTTTATTATTAAAAAATAAATATTTAATTTAATTATATATAAGATTACTTTAAAAAAAATTTATATATTAATATTAAAATAATTTATTTAAATTATAATATAATATATTAATTTATTAATAAGATATTCTTTTATATTTATTTTTATTTATTTATTAATAATAAATATATTAATAAATTTAAAAAATCTTTATTTAATAATTTTATATAATAATATTAATATAATAATTAAAGTTAATTATTATATATAATTAAATATTATTTATAAATATAAGAATTTAGCTTATTTTATAACTTTATTTATTAAAATAATTAAAACTTTAAGAATAATAATAATTATTAATATAATTATTTTTATTATTATATTTATTATAAATTTTATTATTAAAGAAATATAATTTAATTTAATTTTAAATTTAATACTTTTAAAGAGTTAATTAATAATAAATTATAAATTTAATATTTTAATTAATTTAATTTATATAATTAAAAGTAAAAATATTAATATAAAACCTTTAAATACTTTTTTTAATAAAATATTATTATTAATATTATTTTTTAATATTATTTATTATATAATTAAAAGTAATTATATTATAAAAAATTTAAATTTAAGTTTTTTTATAAAAAATATTAAAAAAATAAATTATAATTATTTAATATTATTTTATAATTTTATAAATTTTAAAGTATTTAATAATATTATAAATATTATTATTAAAAATAATATTTATATTTATATTATTAATTTAAAAAAGGCTTATTAATTATAAAAGGTTATTAAAAGATTTTTAAATATATAAAAATATAAGGCTTTAATTAATATATTTAAAAAGTAAATAATAAAAATATCTTTATTTAATAATTAATAATAAGCTAAATTTAATTACTTTTATTATTTAATAATTTAATAAAATAAAAAATTTATTAATTAAATTTATAATAATTTTTAAAAAGATAAATAATTAAATTTTATTAATAATATTTATCCTTTTATTATATTTATTTTTATAATTTAATATAATATTTATAAAGTTAAAAAGAAATAAATTATTATTAACTTATAATTTTTTAATAAATAAATAATTTTAAATAATTATTTATTATTATTTTAAAAAAATATTATTAAATTTATTTATAATAAATAATATATTATAATTATTAATATTATTACTTTTTTTTTTAATTTTTAATTTATTTAATTTATTAAAATTATTTTATAATTATAAATTATTATAATTTAAAATACTTTTATATAACTTTAATAAGATTTTAAAATTTATTTATTTATATATAATATTTTATAAATTATTTATTTTATAAATATTATAATTTTTATTATATTTTTATTAATAATATTATAATTTTCTTTAATATATATAAAGAATATATAATTTATTTAAAATAAATATTAATGCTTTTTAATTAATATAAAATATTATTTTCTTTTATTAAATTATATATTAATTATCTTTTAATAAAATTATTTAATTTTTATATTAATACTTTAAGATAAATTATAATTAAAGAAAGGATTAAAGCTTTTTAAAAATTTAAATTTTTAATATTATTTAAAAATCTTAAGATATATTTAAATATTATTAATTTTCTTTATATAATAACTTTATATTATATTTAAATATTTAAGTTATTATAATATTATAAGGTAGCTTTATTAATTAAGGGTTATTAAATAAAATAAATTATTATTAATAATAAAGATAAATATTAAATATATATTTATTATATATATTATAAGTTAATATTTAATAAAATTAAAAGCTTTAAAATTCTTTAAATTTTTATTTATTAAAAAATATAAATATTTTATATAAATTCTTATAAGAAATTATTTTTATAAATAAATAATTATTTATAATATAATTTTAATATAATAATCTTTTAATTTAAAAAAGATTTTATATAAAAATTAAATAAATATATTTTAATTTAAATAATTTTATTTATAACTTTCTTTAATTATTATTTTATTAAAATAAAAGCTAATTATAAGCTTTTTAAATAAAAGATTATTTATTTAATATAAATTATAAAGTAATTATATATTATAATTTTCTTTAATTATTATAAGCTTTTAATTATCTTAATAAATTATAATATTATAAAAAGTATTTTTAATAATATTTATTTAAATATTTAATTAATAAATTATATTAATTAATATTTTATTAATACTTTAATTTATTTAATAAAATATTAATTTAATATTTATTATATAATAAATTAATTAAATTTTATTTTTAATATTTTATTATAATTAATAATAAAAAATAATAAAATAATTAAATAATAAAAAGATTTTAATATATTAAATATTATTTTAAATAATTTATAAGCTTATAATTATTAAAATAATAAAAAGAATAATTTAATTTTATTCTTTTTAAAAGCTATTATATTTTTATAAATATATATATACTTTATAAATATAAATAAAGCCTTATTTATTTATAATAAGATTATTAAAGCTTTATATATATTAAATATTATAAATTATAAGCTTATTATATAATATTATAATAAAAATATTATCTTTATTTTTAAGCTTAATTATTTATTTTATTTATATAAATAATTATTATATAATATAAATAATAATAATAAAGAGCGATTAATAATTTTATAAATATTAATTTAAGAGTTTTTATATAATATATATAATAATAAATATTATTTTAAAAAAGATTATATAATTAAAATATTTAATAATATATATTTTTTAAAAAAAAAATATTATATTATATAATATATATATTATTATTATTAATATAAAATATAAAAGAAAAATAATTAAAAGTTAATTAAAAACTTTTAATTAATTTAAGCTTTAATTAAATTAATATATATTATTTTTATTAATTTTATTATAAAATTACTTATTATATCCTTAATAAATATATCTTAATAATTAAAAGATTTTAATTCCTTTAATACTTTAATATTTATTATTTATAAAACCTTTAAGTAAATATTATTAATTTTAAGGTATATAAAATATATATTAAAGTAATAAAATATAATATTAAAAAGATAATTATTTTTAAATAATTAAGCTTATTTATATATTATTATTTCTAATTAAGATATTAAATTTATCTTTTAATTTTAAATAAATTTATAAAAAAGCTTTAATATTTAATTATTTATAATTATAATATATTATTTATAATTTAATAATACTTTTAAATAAAAAAGTTAAAATATAAAAATAACTATTTATTATTATATAATAAAATATTTTAATAAATTATAAATTAATATTTTATTTATTTTATAATAAAACTTAAATAAAGCTTATTAGTATTTAATTAATATTAATTTTTATAAATTTTTATTTAAATTTAAAATCTTATTTCTTTTTAAGGAATTTATTAATATTATTTAAAAATTATTAAATATTAAATTTATATAAAAATATTTATAAAAATATATTTAATTAATTATAAATATTATAATATTAAAATTTAAAAAGCTATATAATATTATTTATTATTAAAAATAATTTAAAATTAATAATAAAATATAATTTTATATAAATAAAGCTTATAAGCCTTTTTTTTAATAAAATAATAAAATTTAATTATTATAAAAGGGTTTATTTATTATTATATATAAAATATTATTTTTAATTTATAAACTTAATTTTAAAATTAATAATTAAAATAAAAGATATATAAGTTTACTTTATAATAAATATATAATACCTTAATTAATATTATATTAAAAATAATTTATTTAATTATAAGTTATTAAAACTTAATTTAATATATTATTATATAAAAAATAATAAGCTTATTAATAATTTAGCTTTTAAAGAAAAATATAAGGTTAAATATATATTAAATAAAAAGATTAAGTATTAAAAAAAAGAAAATATATTAAAATATTTTATATATTAAAAGAGTTAATTAACTTAATATAATAAATAAAAATTACTTTATAAATTAATTAATTATTAAGAATTAATTAATATATATAAAGTTATATATCTTAATATTATAATAAAAAAAGATATTTTAAGAAAATAAAAAAAGTTATAAAAATAAATTAATAAGGTAATTTTAATACCTTTATTTATATAATATTCTTAATATATTTAAAAATATTAATAATAAAAATATTATATTTTTTTTAATATTTAATATTTATAATAATTATTATAAAGATAATATATTATAAGTATTATTAATAAAGTATATAAGCCTTATAAGTTATATATTAATTAAATAAAATATATAATATTCTTTAATAAACTTTATTAAGAATCCTTAAAATAATAGTAATTTATACCTTATATTTATTATTTAATTATACCTTAAAGTAATTATTATATTTTTTTATTTTTTAATTTTTTTATTATTTTATAATTTATTAAAATTAACTTTATTTAAATAATAATATATTTAAAAATTAAAGTTAAATTAAAAAATAAAGATAATTATAAAATAATTATAAATTAAAAATATATTTATTTAATAAATTAATAATAATTTAAAAATAAAAAAGTAATTAATAAATAATAAAGTATTAATAAAAAGTTATAAATAAAAATATATTTAAAAAAGAATTATAATTTATTTATTTTTAAAGTTATTATTTATTTATTTTTAAAATTATTATTATATATTAATATACTTTACTTTTTATTTATATATAATTTAAATTTTAATATAAAATTAATAAGAATTATTAAAAATATAAAGTTTATTTTAATTATAATATAATATTTTATAACTTTCTTAATATAAATAATAAAAAAAAATTAATTATAATTTAAAATAATTAACTTTTTATAAAAATATATATATATAAAAGCTAAATTATTACTTTAATATTAATATTTTTACTTAATATTTTTATTATTTAAATTTAATTCTTATATAAAAGAATTTTTAATAATATTAAAACTTTTTATAATAATATTTTAAAGAATTATATATAAATTAATAAAAATATATATATTAAATTAAGTTATTAATAATATTAAAAGAAATATATTATAAAATATAATTTATAAATATTTATTATTTTTTTTAAATATTTTAATTTACTTTTTATATTATTAAATAAAGCTTATAATATTATTATATAGCTTTATATAAATTATATTACTTTATATAATATTTAATTTAAATATTTAAAAAGATTAATAATTAAACTTTATAATATTTAAATAAATATTAATATTAAATAATAATAATTTATTAATTAATAATTAATTATTAATTAAAATATATAATTTATATTTATAATTTAATTCTTTATAATTTTAATATTTTATATTAATAATTTAATAATTTATTTAAATTTATATTAAATAAAGTTTATTTAAATATTTATTATATAATTATAATATTTATTTAATAAATATAAATAATTAATAATTATAAAATTTAATATATTTTTTTTTTTTTTTTAAAGCTTAAATTAAAATTCTTTAATATAATAAATTATATTAAATTATATAATAATACTTTAAATTTCCTTTTTTATTATATTAAAGGAAATAAGCTATATATAGCTTTATTATAATATTATAAATTTTATTAAAAATATAATAATTTTATAAAAATATTTATTATAAATATATATTAATTATAATAATATTTTAATATTAAACTTAAATTATTAAAAATTTATTAAATAATATTATTAAAAATTTATATTAAAAAATATATAAATATATAAATATTATTATTAATTATATCTTTTAAATATCTTTTATAACTTTATTAAAGTTATTTTATAAGCTTTTTATAATAAATATTTATCTTTTATTTTTAAATTAATTTATAATTATATTTATCTTTAGCTTATATTTTAATTATTTATATATAATTTTTAAATATTTAATTTAATATTAAGGTATATTAAATAATAATTCTTTTATTTATTAATAAATATAATTATTATTAATATTTTTAAAATTATTAAATAATTTTCTTTATTTTATTATATTATTTTTTATTTAATAATATCTTTAAAAATAAAGTATATATTAAATTATTTCTTAAAATAATAAAGCTTTAATTATTTAATAATATTATTTATTAAAATAATTAAATATAAGTTATTTTAAATTATTATTTTTTAAAATAAAATAAAATATTTTATTTAATTAATTTAAAATAAATAAAATAATATATTTTAATTTATTATATCTTAAATTATTATATTTTTTTTAATTTAATATAATTACTTTTTTAAATTATTATATAAATGATTTTTATTAAAATTTAATTTTATATATTATAATTTAAATATAAGTTAAAAATAATTAATTATTTAAAAAAATATTATTTTAAAATATATATATATTTTAATTTTAAAATCTTATTAATATAATTTATTTAAATATATAATATATATTTAAATTTAATTATTTTAAATAAAATTTAATTATATACTTTTTATATTATTCCTTTATTTTTTTATTATAATATAAATAAATAAAGTTTTTTATAAAAAAATTAAATAATTATATTAAAGAAATTAAATAAGTTATTTAAAAAAATATAAGCTTATAATTATATAAAAAAAAATATTTTTTAAAAAGCTTATTAAAAAATATTTTTATATTTAAAAATAATAATAATTTTAATAAAATATTTATAAATAATTAATTTTTAATTAAATTTTATTTAAATAATATAAGCATTAAGCTTAATATTATTATAAAGATAAAAGTATATAATTATTTAAAAAAAGAATATTAAGGTTAAATTATTAAATATTATTATAAAGTTTAATTTAAAAATAAAGGTTATTATAATTAATAAAAATTATTAAATAACTTTTTTAATTATTTAAATTATTAAATATTAATATAAATAAATTAATATTAAAAATAATTAACTTATTATAATTATTATAAATTAATTTAATTTATTAATTATTAATTTCTTTAAAAATAATAAAATTATAATTATATTTCTTAATATTATTATTATATTTAATATTAATAATTATAATATTTTTATAAATAATATATTTATATTTATTATAAATATAATTAAAGTTAATTAAATTTTAAAATATAATTAATTAAATCTTTTTATTAATATTAAAGCTTAAATAAATTAAATTAAATAATTAAAATTAAATAAAAAGATTTTTTAATTATTTAATTAAATAATTAATATATAATAATTAATATATAAAAAGTAATAAATTTATTTATATATATTAATAAATATATTATTAAAAACTTTATTTTATAACTTAATATTAATTAATTAATTTATAAAGGCTTTTTTTAAAATATATTTAATTTATTAAATAAAATTTAAAAGAATTATAATAATAATATTATATATATTATAATTAATAATTAAGAAATTAATTATAAATAAATAATTATATATATTAAAAATATTATTTTAAAGTTTATTATAATTAATTAAATTATTATAATTTTATTATTAAAATATTTTAGCTTTATTATTTTAAAGAATATATTAATTAAATTAATTTTAATTTAATAAAAATTATTAAAAAAATAAATATTTAATAAAGCTTTAAAGAAATAAATATTATAATTTAAGGAAAAAAATAATATATATTAATTATATTATAAAAAAGTAATTTAATTAATAATTAAAATAAATAATAATTAAAAAGCTATTTTAATTATAATATATTATAAATTAATAAAATAATATAATACTTAATAAAAAATTAATATTATATTTTTTAAATTATTTTAATATATTAAAAAGATATTAAATAAAAAAAAATAAAGTAAAGGATTTATAATATTTTTATAATAATAAATTATTTATAAAGTTAAAAAGATATAAATAAATTAAATAATTTATAATATAGCTTTAAAAATAAATTTAATTATTATTTAAAAACTTTATATTAAGCTTTATAAAATAAGAAATATAAATATATAATATAATTATAATATAATTATAATATTATATTAAGAATTATATTTAAAAATATTATTTTAAATAATTATTTAAAAAAAGTATAGCTTTATATTATAATATAAATTATATTTAATAATATAAATTTAAGAGATTAATAATTAAAAGTAAAATAAAAATAAATATATTAAATATTATATAATTATATTATTAAAAATTTAAAATTTATTTAATAATAATAATTTTAATAAATTTATAATTAAAGCTAAATTTAATATAATTATTAAGTTAAAGCTATTTAATTAATATTATTATAATTTATTTTATTAAATTTAAATATATAATATTTTATAAATCTTTTAATAAAATTAATTAAAAAAGAATTTTAAATCTTATATATTTTAATTTTATTTTTTTAATAATATTTATATAAAGAAAATTATATTATTTTATATTATTTTATTTTTTATTTTTAATTTTTTTTAATTTATTAAGCTTAAAAGAATAATTTATTTAAAATATTTTTTATTTTAAATCTTTAAATATTTATTAATATTTAATTAATATTTTCTTTTTATTATTATTATTATAATATCTTTATATTTCTTTATTTATATTATAAAGTAAAGCTAAATCTTTTAATATTATTATTATAAAAAATTTAATTTTATTTATTTTAAGCTTTTAATAATTAATTTTAATATAATATTTATTTATATTTATAAATTTTATATATCTTTATAATACTTTTAATTATATTATATTCTTAAAAATCTTTAATAATAATTATTATTTTTATAATAATTACTTTAATATTAATTTTTTTATATTTTATTTTTATTATTTTCTTTAAAATATTATTTAATTTTTATTAATTATAATAATTTAATTTTAAATCTTAAGTTATATTAATTATTATAATATATTTTTATTAAGAAAAATTATTAATAATTTATAATAAATAATTAAAAAAAAACTTAATTATTATAATTTAAGTTTATTATATAAATATTAATAATATTATTAAAAATAATTAATATAAAATTTAAAAGTTTATTTTATAATTAATTAAATAAATTATATTTAAGATTATTATTATTATTAAAAATAACTTTTAAATAAAAGTTAAATTTTATAAAAAAAGTAAAATTTATAAAAAAATTTATAAATTATTTTTAAAAATTTTAAATTTTTAATTATTTAAAGCTTTAATAATATTATTAATAATAATATTATTATAATATTAAAAGAATTTAAGCTTTATTAATTATCTTTAAATAAATTAATAAATAATTAATTCTTTAATTTTAATTTAAAAATAATTAATTTATTTACTTTAATTTAAAATAATTCTTTTATATAAGTTATATTTTTATTAATTACTTTAATTAATATAATAATTAACTTTATAATTAATAATTAAATAATTAAAAATAATAATATTAATAATAAAATATATTATTTTATAAATAATAATAATATAATTAATATAAATTTATATTCTTTTTTATTAATACTTTAATTATTAATTTATAAAAATTATATTATATTTTTTATTTATTAATATTAAGCTTTTATTAAAATAATTTATAAAATTATAATAATAATATAAAAAAACTTTATTAATATAATATTTTTTATCTTTATTTTAAAATAAATTATAAATAATATTTATAAAAAATAATAATTATAAAAAATAATAATTATAAAAAATTATATTATTAAGAAAAATAAAATATAATTAATATAAAGCTATAATAAAATAATATATAATTAAATATTTAATATTTTTAAAAACCTTAGTTTTTAATATTTATTTTAATAAAAAATAATTAATTTTAGCTATTAAATTAATACTTTAATATATAATATAAGGTAACTTATATTTATAAAATATATAATATAATAATTATAAAGTTAATATATTTTTTTAATTATTTAATTAATAATTAATAATATTATATTTTTTAATAAATATTAATAATAAATATTTAATATATAAAATAACTTCTTTAAATATTTAAAACTTAATTTATAATATAAATAATAAAAGAAATAAAGATTTAAAATATTATTTTTAATATATTTAAATATTAAGATAATATTTATAAAGTAATATTAAATATATATTTTAATATATATTTATTATTAAAATTATAATATTTTAATTTTAATTTTTAAATATTAAAAATAATAAATAATAATAAATTAATAAAATAATAAAATTAAGTTTTATTTATTAATTAAAGTTATTATTTAATTTTTAAAAAAAATAAAAAAAAGAAATTAATTTTAAATTTAATAAGCTAAATTATTTAAATATTTAATTTTAAAAAGTAAAAAAATTAATATAAATTTTTAATTATATAAATATTAATTTATAATTAAAAATAAAATATAATTTTTTAAAAGCTATTTTAAATATCTTTTATAACCTTTAAATTATAACTTAAGATTTTTATAAATACTTAATATATATTTAATTATAATTATATATTAAATTATTTATTTTATTTAAGTTATTTTAATTTTTTAATATAAAGTTATAATTAAAATAAATAAATAATTATAATAACTTTTTTTATAATTTAATAATATATTTATTAATAATTTTAAATAAATATATTTATTATTATATTTATTATAATAAAATAAATATAATTAAAGATATAAATATAATTAAAAATATTAATATATTTAAAGATATTATATAATTAAGAATATTAATATAATTAAGAATATTAATATAATTAATTAAAGCTATAAATATAATTAAAGATATAAATATAATTAAGAATATAAATATAATTAAAAATATTAATATAATTAATTAAAGATATAAATATATTTAATATAAATATAATTAAAATATTAATATAATTAATATTATATATATAATTAATTAAAGATATAAATATATTTAATATAAATATAATTAAAATATTAATATAATTAATATTATATATATAATTAAGCTTAATAATTTAAATAATATTTTAATTAACTTATTATATTTTTTTAAATAATAAAATATAAGAAAATTATTTATTTATTAATTATATAATTAAATAAAAAATAAAAAATATAATTATTATTATATTTTAAATAAATTAATATATTAATATAATTATTTTTTCTTAAAGCTATTTTTATATAATTTTATTTATATATTATAATTAATTATATAATTTCTTTTTTTTTTTTTAATAATATTTATTATTATTATATTAAATTTTAATATTTAATAAAAATAAAAATATAAAAATAAATATATAAAATTAAATAATAATATTAATTAAAAAATATAGCTTTTTACTTTAATTTTCTTATAATAAAATTATAATTTATTTAATAATATTTAAATTTAAGCTATTTAATAATAATTTAATATATATATAATTAAAGAAAATAATAAAGATAATAATTTTAAAATTTAAAAAATATATTAAATTAAATATTATAAAAATAAAAGTTAATTTTATAAAATATTTTATTAAAATATATTCTTTATTTCTTATTTTAATATATAATAAAATTAATTTTTTATATTAATATAAATTTAAAAAATATTAATTTATATAACTTTATTATTTAAATAATAAAAAGTTTAATTTATTAATTTAATAATTAAATAAAAATAATAAAAATTAAATTTAATTAATATTATAATTATTTTTTTAATTAATATTATTATTATTTATTAAATATAATTAATTTATTAATAAAAAATAACCTTTTTAAATTCTTTTTTAATTTATAATTTCTTAAATAATAATTTTAATAATAAATAATATAAATAAATTAAAGTTTATTATTTATTTAAATATTATTTTATTTAATTAATTATTATTAAAATTTAGCTTATAAAGTATTATATTTATTAATTTTAAAATTATTTATTTATTAATTTATATAATATAATTTATTAAGTTTTTTTAATTATTTTTTATTATTCTTAATTTAGCTTATTTTAATAAATATTAAATATAATATATTTAATATTAATTTATATTAAATATTAAATTAATAATATTAAAATCTTTATTTAATATTTAATTATTAATAAAAAATAATTAATAAATATAAAATAATATTAATAGCTTATAATTATTATAAATAAGCTTATAATTATTTAAATATATATATAAATATATAATTAAAATTAATTCTTTAATTATAATTATAAATTTATATTATTTTTTTTTTAAATATTAAATTATTTTTATATTTAAAATTATTCCTTTATTTTTATTATATTTTAATTATAATTTATATATTATAAGAATATTTAATAAATTAAATCTTAAAATTATTAATTTAATTTATATATATTTAAATTTCTTAATATTAGCTTTTAATTAATTTCTTTATATATCTTTATTATTTTTAAGCTTTTATTTTATTATTTATTAAATAAAGCCTTAATCTTTCTTTATTTATTAATTATTTACTTCTTTTTCTTAAAATATTTATATTAATTAAATATAATATTATATTTTATATTATTAATATTTAAATTTAAATTAAATCTTTATTTTAATAAATAATATTTTAAAATTAATAAAATTTATATTTTAAAAATTATAATCTTTTTTAATTTTAATAAATAAAATATTATTTTTATAATAAATTTAATTAATTATAATTTTTTTTAAAAAAATATTATTTAATTATATTATTATATATTTTAATTATAACTTTATAATTAAAATTAAAGTTATTAAATATAATAAATTAAACCTTATTATTTAATATAATTAAAAATTAAATCTTTAATAAAATTAATATTATAAAAAAGAATATTATTAAGTTAAAGCTAATAATATTTTTAATTTTAATATTTATATTAAAATTAAATTAAATTAAATTAATATTAAATATAAATACTTTCTTTTTTATATTAAAGAGTTAAATTAATTTTTATAATTAAATTTAATAAATTTAAAAATTTTATTAAAAGCTACTTTAATATAAATTATATTTATTATTTAATTAAATTTATTATATTATTTAATAAAATTAATATTATTTTAAAGTTAAATAATATAATAAAATATTATAATTAAATTATATTTATTATTTTAAAAAAGATTTTATATAAATTAAATAATAACTTTATAATTTAAATTAATATTATAAATATTTAATAAATTAAATAAATAAAGTAAGATTTAAAGCTAAAGATTAAATATAATTAATAATATAATATAATTAAATATTAAATTAAATAATATAATTAAATATTTAATTAAATAAAATTAACTTTATTTAAATTTATTAATTTTATATTTAATATAAGTTTTAATAAATAATATAAAATACTTTTTTTATTTTTATTTTTTTTATCTTTTTATTATTACTTTATTAATTAATAATATAATTATTATAATTATATTAATAAAAAATTAAAAATATAATAAAAAAAATTAAAAAAGAAATTAATAATTAATAATAAAGTTTTATTTTTTTTAAAATAAAATAAATAATTACTTAAAATTAATTTTCTTTTATATTTATTTTATAATAAGATTAATATTAAAAATTATTCTTTTTTTATAAATCTTATTTATTTTAATATTTATTAAATATTATATTTATTTATAATTTTACTTTAATATTTTTATTTTTATTTAAGATTTTATAATAAAATTTTATTTTATTTAAATCTTAATTTAATTATTTATTATAATTTCTTTTTTATTAATTTTATAATTTTTTATATAAAAAGCTAATTATAATAACCTTTTTATATTTTAATTATATAATATATTTTATTAAGAATTTATTATTTATTATTAATATATTTATAAAATAAATATCTTTAATAATTAATTATAAAATTAAATAATTTAATATTAAAATTAAATATATATAAAAACCTTAATTTTTTAATATTAATATTTAATTTCTTAGCTTTTTATAAAATAATAAAGTCTTATATATATAATTTTATTATATAATATTTATTATTATAAAAAAGATTTAAAAAGAATTTAATTTTAAATATTAAAAATATATATTATTAAAGTTATTAAGTATTTTTAAATAATATATTAAATAATAATATTATTTTAAAAATTTAAAATTAAATAATAAATTATTTATAAGTTAAAAATATAAAGTATTATATAAAATAAAATAAGTTATAAGCTTTATAATAAGCTAAGATTTTATATTTTTAATTATATTTTTAAAATATTTTTATATTATTATAATATTTAATTTAATTAAAATATATTTAAATATTTTTATATATAAAATAATATAAATTAATATATAAAGAATTATAATTTATTATATATTAATTAATTATTATTAAATATATTATAAAATATAAGCTTATATATATAAATAAAAGCTATTATTTCTTTTAAATAATTTATATTTAATAAAATAATTAAATTAAATATTAATTTATAATTATATTTTAATTTTAAATTATATTATTATTTATAATAAAAATATAATATAATTTAAATATTTATATATTATATAAATATTATTAATATTTAAATATATTTTAAATAAAAGCTTATTAATAATTTTTATTAATTATATTATCTTTTAATTAATTAATATTAAAAGATAAATTCCTTAATAAATTCCAATTTACTTTTATTACTTTATAATATATTTAATATAATAATTAAATATATCTCTTATATTAATATTTAATTATATTAATACCTTTTATTATAATAATTACTTTTTTAACTTCTTAATTTTATATTAAAATATAATAATTTAATAAATATAATAATTATTAAATTATTATCTTTTTATTTTATTATTAAAGTTATATTTATTTATAAAGCTTATTAAGCTTATATCTTTTATTTTTTTTAATAAAATATATAAATATAATATAATATTATATTATTTTATAAAAATTATAAATATAATTATTATATTTATTTATATTAAAAGTATATATATAATATATAAATTTTATAAATACTTTATATTATAATTATAAATATTTTTATTAATATAAATTATTAATAAACTTTCTTAATTATTTAAAAATAATTTTAATAATATAAAGCTATTAATATATATTAAGTTTATAAGTTAATTATAAAAAAGTTAAAATAATCTTTATAAAGTTAATAATTTTAATTTTATTAATAATATTTATTAAAGTTAATATTATATTTAAATATATCTTTTTAAATTATTTTATTATATAAATAATATATTATAAATAATACTTAAATTACTTTTTAATTACTTTTAATAATAAAATTATTTTTATATTATATTTACTTAAAGGTATTATAATTAAAAAAGGCCTTAAGATATATATATTTAAAGGGGTTTAAAAAAACTTAATTAATAAAGCTTTTTAAATATAAAAATAATTTAATAAATTCTTTTTTATAAAAACTTAATAAAATTAATCTTTTCTTTTTATAAATTATATTAATTAATAATTATAAATTATTATTATCTTTTTTATTAAAAAATAAATAAAATATAAATATATATAAAATAAAAAGCTTTTTATTTTTTAAACTTTTAAAATTCTTTTTTTAAATATTTCTTATTTTATTTTATTTTATCTTTTTAATTTTTAAGCTTAATTAAAAAAGGTAAATTAATATTTCTTTATTTATTTTTATTTAATTTAATTTTAACTTAATTATTTTATATAATTTAGCTATATAAAATAATTTTTTAATAATAATTATTATTTTTAACTTTTAATTATAAAAACTTTAAAGATTATTTATTTTTTTATTTAAATAAATAATTACTTTATTTATTTAATTATTATTATATTATTAATTTTAATTTTTTAATAATTTATATTCTTTATAAAGTTATTTATAGCCCCTTTTTTTTTAATTAATTAAACTATTTTTTTAATAAATTATATTATTTATTATTTTTAAATATAAAATATATTAAATTATTTAATTTTTTTATTAAAAGGTTATTAAAGGATTAATAAATTAATAAATTAATTTTTATTATTTTATTTTACTTTACTTTAAATCTTTATTTTTTAATAATTTATATCTTTTATTATATATAATATAATAATTTTTATAAAGCTATTTATAACTTAATAATTAAAAGGTAGAAATTTAATTTATTTTTAATTTTATATAATTTAAAAAATTCTTTATTTTTAATTTAAAATTTAAATAAAAATATTTAAATACTTTTTTTATTATATAATAATTATTATAATTAAAAAGGGCCTTAAGGTATATATATTTAAAAGGATTTAAAAAAGCTTAATTAATAAAGCTTTTTAAATATAAAAGTAGCTTAATAAGCCTTTTTTTATAAAAACTTAATAAAATTATTTTTTCCTTTTTATAAATTATATTAATATTATTATAATTAAAAAAAGCCTTAAGGTATATATATTTAAAAGGGTTTAAAAAAGCTTAATTAATAAGACTTTTTAAATATAAAAGTAACTTAATAAACTTTTTTTTATAAAAATTTAATAAAATTATTTTTTTCCCTTTATAAATTATATTAATTAATAATTATAAATTATTATTACTTTTTTTATTAAAAAATAAATAAAATATAAATATATATAAAATAAAAAGCTTTTTATTTTTTAAACTTTTAAAATTTTTTTCTTAAATATTCTTTATTTTATTTTATTTTATTTTTTTAACTTTTAAGCTTAATTAAAAAAAAATTAATATTTCTTTATTTATTTTTATTTAATTTAATTTTAATTTAACTACTCTATATAACTTAATTATATAAAATAATTATTTAATAATAATTATTATTTTTAATTTTTAATTATAAAAATTTTAAGGATTATTTATTTTTTTATTTAAATAAATAATTATTTTATTTATTTAATTATTATTATATTATTAACCTTAGCTTTTTAATAATTTATATTTTTTATAAAGCTATTTATAGCCCTTTTTTTTTTAATTAATTAAGCTATTTTCTTAATAAATTATATTATTTATTACTTTTAAATATAAAATATATTAAGCTATTTATTTTTTTTATTAAAAGGTTATTAAAATGTTAATAAATTAATAAATTAATTCTTATTACCTTATTTTACTTTATTTTAAATCTTTATTTTTTAATAATTTATATTATTTATTATATATAATATAATAATTTTTATAAGGTTATTTATAACTTAATAATTAAAAGATAAAAGTTTAATTTATTTTTAATTTTATATAATTTAAGGAATTTTTTATTTTTAATTTAAAATTTAAATAAAGATATTTAAATACTTCTTTTATTATATAATAATTATTATAATTAAAGAGGGCCTTAGGGTATATATATTAAAAAGGGTTTAAAAAAGCTTAATTAATAAGGCTTTTTAAGTATAAAAGTAGCTTAATAAGCCTTTTTTTATAAAAACTTAATAAAATTATTCTTTTTCTTTTATAAATTATATTAAAAGGACTTTTATATTAATAAAAATTAAGATTACTTATATTTTATTAAAAGATCTTAATAATTTTTAAATACTTTTATTTATTATTTACTTTATATAATTAGCCTTTTATATTTATATTTTAAGATTTTATTTTTTTATTAATACTTAATTTATTTTTATAAAATTTTTTATAAATAATATTAAATATAACTTAAATTAAGAGGCTTTTATTTTTATAAAATTATTTTATTTATTTATACTTAATGTAGGAATAGTGCGTACATATATAGATAAATAGACAGGGACATGCCATTGGCCTAAGCGCCAGTCACGTAACCCCCTTTCTGATAGCCTATAGCCAGACGGCAAAGGCTGCAGCATTCGCTGCCTCCTTCCCCTCTACACTCCAATGCAACCTAATACACCCCAACCAACGTATTCAAATATATAACCCAGCTAATACTTAAGATTTATAAAAGATAATCTTTTAAGTATTTAAATATTTAATATTTACTCTTAAAATATCTCTTTAACCCTTCCTTAATTAATCCCTTAAATTACTTAAAATAGAAATTTAAGCTATAAATTTATAAGATATTAGAATTATCCTTATAGAGATAGTGATAAGATCAATGTCGCGCTAGTAATTTTTACTCGCGTCTAAAGAGACGGGGAGGGTGATAGTCTCGCGTTTTGCGTTCATGAATGGCCTACGGAACGAGAATCTCTTGTTCGTTGCTACAAGATAGATGTCAGCTCTCGGTTCCAGTTGGATGACCTTAGTGACCTCGGGGCGCTTGGATAGGCCGGTCATGGATCGACTCTGGCCCGAAGTCTTCTGCCTACTAAAGAGACTGTTGAAGAATCTCTTCATGATGCCGTCAGATGTGATGTTGTTTTGATTGAGGTTTTAATGTATTTGCTGCTGAGCTTTTTAAACTGAATCGATTTCCAGTAATCAATTTGCGGAAAAAGCAAGATGTCATCACGGACACGGTCCTGGCTGGCCTTTTATATTCAGGAAAACCCCACCACCTGACCTTCTGTTCAAAGAGACCTCAAGTGATAACACCATTGTCACCGTGCTGCAAAGACAAAGATCTCGAGTCGAGGGTACAGTTGGCGGGCCGGGCCTATGGCGGGCCGCAACACTTTTCGTACAGAAAGCTGCGATGCATTCCTGGCAAGAGACCATCTGCTAGTGGCTCCAAGCACAAAGAGGTGGAGGGAAAGAGGCGACATATCCCGCAAAGGCGTACTTCGTGATGAAATTGCCATTGTCATCACATTAAGCAGCCACAATACCAATCGGAAGTACGTGGCGAGCGAGATATCATGTCATTATACATCAAGTTGTTTTAATCTACATAGGAATGTTATGTACGGCTGTCGCCTTGGAATTTGGTATAGTGTGAACAAGTTCAACGGCCTGCCGTTCGTGATACCATCTTTCGTAACTCATGAATAAGCAGCCCTCCGAATAAAGAAAACGCAGCTATTGGCAGCTCGCGCGCACGATCGTCTGGGGCGGTGCGATGGTGGCGCCTGAGTTGGCTCCGAGCACGGTAAGCTTTACCCCATCGACGCCTTCAAACGAACAGCTCGCAGTCCCTGCTTGGGCGATGAAATCGACGGCCAGGGTGTTGTCTGTTGTGAGAAAGAATTAGCTTTATTGTGGTAGCGGTGCGTTGCACGAGTTGGGACAACTTACTCAGTGTAACAGCGCTGCCGTCCACGGGTGCATTTACGCTGAAGGAAGCCCCCGCACCGGTAAATGTCAATTGTGTTGTAGCAGCCTGACGAGGCAGTAATGACGGCGCAGCCGAGGTGATGCCGAAGAGTACGGCGAAGATTATCATTCCCCAGGAGTAAGACATTGTGGTTGGTTGCAATAAAAGCGAGCGTTGGGACAGAAATCAGATGGACGGCCCGTGATTTGACTTCGACTGGACAAATTTGAAGCTTGCCATCCGAAAGCCAGACGGACATCGGCCGGTGATATAAGTCCCCTCTGCTTTGTGATTTCTCCCGCCTGCTGCACATGTGTTTCCTGTCTCAGGTTGAGTCGTGGCGGTGCATGTTTCCCTCGTCGCAGGTCATGCTAGTGCAAATCCAAAACCCCGGCCGGGCAACCTTACTCACCTCAGCCGGCCGGCCCTGCTCAGAGGTGGAAAAGTATCACATAGTTTTGTGATAGCTAGAGGGGGAGGGTGAGGAAACCCCGGGAAGTCGAGTCCCGGGCGAATCTGGCGTGACGTAGCGATCAGTCACAAACACACCCTTTCAGGAGTCAAGCACTGTAAAACGGCGGGTGGCCCCGTGTCCCACCTGACAAAGTGCACTCAAGGCTCAGCGTGAGGCCTTAGCTCTCGGCTGAAACTCGCTGAGCCCCCGGCGGCATCGAACGATAGTCACAACAACATAGGCACCGAGGATTTTGCGGGTCCAGTATCCAACATTTAGAAACCGTTGCCGCTCCGGAAAATTCTTTTCCTCACGTTCGTCCCATTGTAAGCTGGCGGATACACGGTGCCGTACCCTGGGTGCAGTGGAGATCGCCTCGACCCGAGGCTTGGCGCAAATCATCAAAGATATTTAGAGAGGGGCAGAAAGAAGCAAATATGTACAGAAGCCGGCTCGGTGAGGCAGGTTGGTTGATGCTACGGTCCTGCATAAATAAGCCTAGGAACATGCTATAGTCCATGTTATGGGTACGTGGCCATCCTGAAGAAGGGTATAGCTCCTGGGAAAGTTGCATGTCGCCGTTTGGGATCCCTGCAAGCTGAAGTCCAAAACCAGGAGGCTGGTGTTTTTACCTTGA